>CM037854.1:47376430-47864833 GCA_021234595.1 Delia radicum
GGGGGAGCATTCGCGACTTTTTTTTTCAAAACACTGTGCTAAGTAAACAAACATCTTAGCTTTAATCTGTATATTTAAAAGATCAATTGCACTATTCGACAAATTTCAAATTTTGGAAGGACCTCTTGCAATACATCATATTTGCATAATTTTGGCACATTGATCACAAATATTGCAAAATTTGTTGAGTTATTATAATATTGTGATTTATTTTACAATTTAGCTATTTTCTAGCGATTTTTTTCTTTGTTATAGCGATATTTTTTTAGGCAACAAGTTAGTAACAGTTAGGTTGCCTTGCCTATGAGTCAAATTCGCCAAGTTGATGTTGCACACTTGACTTCTATAAATGTAACGGTTTTGTTGGATAACTTATATTTTTCATTAAGCAAATACAATGATAAATTTTGAGAAAAGCTTGATTTTTTTAATTTAAACAAAAAAAATTAAGTCTAACCCATGCACAGTAGAGCGACTCACCAAAAAAAGTGCTCGATGTACCCTCCTAAAAATGAACCTTGGACTTTTTTAAGATGACATTTAAAATATTTCGGCTCCAGCTTTGACCTCTCGTGAGCTGGACCATTTTGAAAATGGGACTATTTTTGCATGTTTTGTTTATTTGAGAATCTGTTTCCCTACCAACATACAACAATATGGGTATCATAAGAAAGGTTTTTTTAAGGCGCGTCCATTTGTATATACAATTTGTCCAAGGACGATCATCCATATCATTTTTTTAAGGATATTCTGTAAAAAAAACGGTTTTTTGAACTTTTTGTTCGGGGTTGTTTGTAATAAAAATGCCAAATTAACATATTTTAATCTTTAGTCGATTTAATTAAATACGGGTCTCAGCTTTTTTTGAAATTCGTGCTAGTTTGCGTTTTGACAAAAATGCATCTATATCCTACGATTTTTTAAAATTTATATCCTTGATCAAGGCATAAAAAATTAAAAAATCGTAGGATATAAACGAAATATATCTCAACTTTTAGGTAATTTTACTCTCTATTGATAATCATTATAATTGATATTATAAAATAAATGACTAAAAAATCGCCATAAGGAATTGATTAATTTATTAAATTATTTTTCAAAGTTTAGTTTTTTGAAATCCGTTAAAACTGCGGGCTGTTGGTAAGTTTTCTCAAAAAATCTGAATTTCCCCACTGTGCCATGTTTCGAATTAATATAACGTATACGCCATTTAAAATACTACCAATTTAACCCTCAAACCGGACTGAGCTTTTTTGCAATTAAATTTATACCACATGTTGGGCACGGAAAATTAACAATATGTTCTTCTACCAAAATTTTTTCGTTGTCTATTTTTGTCGATATTTCCCAAAATAGGTTTAGAGCGAATATCAACCATTAGGCTACAGCTTCAATCTTACTTTGTGTTAAGTATCAACGATTTCTAGTCAACATAAATATGTTTTCAAGATTTTTGAAAATTGGGTTCATTTAAAAATATTTATTTTTTAAATCTGACAAAATTTTAACATTAACGCTTTCTCGCTTTCAAGCCGAGAAATATATTTACTTCACTAAATATTTTGTAAATTTAATTTTCTATCGAAATAGCTTAAGCTCTTGGTTTAAAAACCTCATTTGGCGAACCGTCGGGCTTGCCGGTTAGAGGGTTAAGCTGACGAAACTACTAGAACCTGTAGGCCTGTCGTATGCGCCCCATCATCAACAGCTAACAAAATTTTATATTTTTTTCAACTGTTAAACAAACTCCTTGCCCTATATTCTTCATGGGCAATATTTAGCTTTTTCTCAAAACAAGATATTGAAAATCGGGTGTCACTGTAAAGCCTTAACGGATGACCGATTTTCAATCGGGTTTTTTTTTGTACAGTAGAGTACTACAAAATTAAGTCACTAAAGTAGAGACATTTCAAAATGTTTGAATAGTTTTTTTTTTTTTTTGAAAATTGAAAAACAACAAAAAATTCTACCGTTTTAATGCAAATCAAAAATTTAAAAATCCGACTACTTTAAAGAATTTATTCTTGGATAAAAAAAGTAATAATTTTATTCTCAGATGAGTAGCCATAGCTCCACCAGGGTTGCCATGTTAGACAGAATTTTAAAATATATTTTTTTTGGGGGTTTTCGATCACAAAAATTGCTTAAATATTGCTGTTTATATTGATGTCTAAAGAGAATAAACCCCTTAATATCAACGATTCGATATCATAAAGGGTTTATTTTTTTAACACACGAAATGACCAAGTTATATCAAATACACTAACTTAATCCTTATTTTTTTTAACACAAAAACCGGGTTATCCACTACTACCTTTAAAGTACAAGTGCAAAATTTGGAGATATGAAAGATGATCTAAAACTGCAAAACTTATAGAAAGGGACTCATTAAAGGCGTGTCATAGGTCCGCTGAAATTTGTTTAGCCAAATTTTGCAGATATATAGAAATATTTTTCATTAAGAAATTCTTTCATTTTTATTTTGTTTTAAAGAGCCCTTTTAAAAAATTTAAATTTTGTATAATTGTGCAAACAAATCTTTATTCAAAAATATATGAAAAATAAAAGTTAACTGATTTTTTAAATTTATTTTAAAAATATCGTAGTTTTTGACCATTTTTTTAAATTTTTATATGGCTGACATTATAATTTATATGAATTTAGTAGTATTTTAATAAAAACCATCCATTATTTATGTTTTGAGTGGAAACGGAATAAAATTTGGAATATTTCAGAAAATTAATCGACCGATTGGTCAGATTTTCAAAACTTATAAAGGGTCCGCCAAATAACTTTTTTTTTTGAACTCCTGAACCAATTGGACTTTGTATGGCATCATACCAAGGTCTTTATGCAAAATTCGTCTCAATGATGTCTCCGAAATGTTCAATTGTTGAGAACGACGGTGAATTGATGTTGATGGCGCTTCACGCACACTTTCTGCCATAGCAGCAATATTCTCGGGTTTACGCACTGTTTTTGGCTTTTCACTCTTTGGTTTATCGAAGAGAATGCCAGTTTCTCTCACTTTTTTCACAAGATAACGAACACACGGACCATATTCGTTCAGCGGAAGGATAAAACTAATTATCTTTCAAATCAGACATGAAATAAGTGGTACCATTCACGAAATAAGCACTAGTTGAAAAAAAAAACGTTAGATGGCGGACCCTTTATATAATCGATTAAATAATTTCTTGCAGAAAAATACATTCTCATATCTTTTCATCAACATAGCAATTAAAAATACAAAGGATTAGGCATTCTTCTATTTTTAAACTATTTTTGAAAAAAGTCCCATCAAATTGTTCAAAAATTCAAATTTTCAAATTATTAGTTGGCAACTCTGGATAACAATTTTAACCAATTTTTTTATTCATGATAGCAGTTAAGATGTTGAGTTACTTTAAGATTTTTAAGCCACTTAATTATTTTTATTCAGTGAATAAATATAATCATTTATATGTACTGGGTAGAAAAAGGAACACTGGGTCAATAATGTATGCAGCTGTAGCGAAACCTCCCCCTTCTGCCCTACATACAATGGAAACACAAAAAATTAAACATACTCTATGTAACAAAATGAACAGCAAAAAACAAATAAGGCATTAAGTTTAAAATTACACACATATATATACTCCATGTGCAGAAAGTATAACTGCGCAAACGTCAGAAATTATTTTTACTAAATTAAATACTTTGATCTATAATCTTAAACTTTAAATTTAAGAGTTTTAGATGTGCAAAGTGCCGAATGCAGTTTTGCGGGAAACTTAAATATAAAATTCTGAATACTTTTTGTTCATAGTGTTTGTACACATATGAGTAATAAGCGCCATACCCATGCTATAGTGTAATTTCTTTTTCATTTTGGTTGAAGTTGTTGGTATTGTTGCTGTTTAAACTTACTTGTTAAACCAAACTTAGAACATCTTCCTTAATTTTTTTGTTAGCATGTTTTGCTAAAAACATACGTACACTCATTGAAATAAGTATGTAAAAATAGCAGAACAATCTACTAAAACTTTGTTAAAAATGACTTTGCAAAAAAAAACTTCTTAAGTTGAATTTTACTTAATTGAAAATAGCAACAAACTTTAGCTAAATATTTGTGGACAAAAAACAGCAAAAATGTATAACTGATATTTACAAAATGTTGTCTATATTTACTTAAATTTTGTTAAATGTTAAAATCAACTGAAATATTTGCTAAAAAAAATTGTAGACAAGATTTCAGACAGGCAGATTTTTTTCACATAACAAAAAATGTAGAAAAATGTTTAATTTTTAGCAGTTTTAGTTAAAGATTTTACTAATTTTTTATATTAGTGTAAAATAAACCCACTACGACAAAATGCAGCAAAACTGCAACAACAACAACTTAGTTAACAAATTTTCTTTCCAAAAACAACGCATAACAACAAAAAAGACTTAAGTACACATACGTGTGTATGTACACCCATAAAAAAAAGACCGTACAAATAGTTGAAAATTCAGCTGCGACAACTGAAAAAAGTTACCTAAATTTGCGCCAGCAGAATTTTCGTAATTTTGAAAATTACGTTCTGCTAAATTAAGGTGACCTAAATTTAAAGTTAAAAAAAATTTAGTTGATGTACAAAAATTTGGCAGAAAAGCTGTTGAATGGAAATGAAAATAAATCAGTTGAAATCAGCAAATGTTAGGTAAAAATCAGTTAACATACACAAATTTAGATAAATTTTTGTTTAAAATGCTGCTGAAATAGCTATAACTTTGCCACTTCTTTATTTAATGAAAACAAATTTCATTTAATTTTATTCTTTTATAAATTACACAATTCAAAACACTATATAAATTAACTTTATACACAGAAAAAATTATGGGCCAAAAATATCTAATTAATCGATTGTTTGAATATCAATGGCAATTTAAACAATTTTTTTAATTGATTCAATTGAAAAATTTATTGAATTTTCTAATATATTCATTAGGGTATTCAATTTACTCGGGTTTGCTTTTGTTCGAGTAATCGAGTAACTCGATTTTGAGGTTTTTAATTTACTCGAGTAGGCGAGTAAGATTTTAAAATTGCTCGAATAACTCGAGTAACTCGAACAATTTTAATACTTTAATTTTATTTTCCAAAAACTCACATTTTTGTAAGTTTTTATATTTTATTAGTAATAATATAACATATATATAAAAATTAACAAATTAATTAAAAATTTTAGTAAAAAGTATATCTAAAAGTGAAAAACATTTGCTAAGATCATTTATTATTGCGACAGTTTTGTCTCAGTACACTCAAAGCAAAAGCGTTATTATATCAATGAAATTCTTTATAAATATGTTGAAATCTTCATTGATTTTCTTTCAATATAACTGGTTCATAAATATGTATTAAACTGTTTTATAAAAATATTTGTAAGGTGATCCGTTTTGTAATTTCACTCAGACTTGACACAGTTTTGTTATATTAGTGTGTTAGTACTAAACGAAAAAATTGTCCATTTTGTCCTATCATTTTGGGATTTTGAGATATGTAATTTTTCTAAAAAAATTATAAAAAAGTTTTGAAACAACTTTCATGAATATTTAAGAAGATTTTCATCATATTAATGAAAACTTCATTACTTCAATATGTAAATTTTAATATGTGGAAATTTTGCGTAGGACCGCTATGAATTTCCATATACGGCTTCTAAAATTGGCTTGTTACAACGACATAAAAGGGACCAACAAAAAGTTTTTAGTAAATGACATTTAAAAATTCCTTTTTGAAAATATAGTATTTATATGTAGTTTCTTTAGATCAAATGGCAACTGAATTAAAAAAAAAAATAATGTTTGATCCCACTTTTAACCCTCAAATCCGCACCAATAATCTTAAACACCCCAGTCTTAGAACTTGTTTCTTTAAAAAATATCCAAGTTTCTTCGATATCGGAGTTTTTCGCATTAAGTTCTTCGTTTTTCGTAATATAATTTCTTTAACAGTGCTCACTTAATATAAAAATACACTTAACATTTAAATATTCACTATAACAGTCACATTATTTTATACAAAATATTAAAAAAATATCAAACAGTTCATATTTTTAAATTACTCGAGTTACTCGATTAATCGACCAAAATTGTTCGAGTTATTCTTTACTCGAAATTGGCCACTTCGAATTACTCGAACAATTGTTCGACATCATTTCATCGATTAATCGTGTAACGGTTAACCGATTGAATACCCTAATATTCATACAGTGTTGACAACATGTAAACAAAATTTTTAAAAATTTGCAAACTATATTTTTTTATTTTATTTCGATTAAATAATCAAACAAAGATTTAATTATATCAATATATTATTTAATTTGTAAATAAAAAGAAAAAAAAATCGCAAATGATTAACTTTTAATAAGTTGAATAGTTTACCGATTTCAAATACACGCAAAATCGTAGTTATTTCACTAGAGTTTCCAACACTCTTTTTGTTGAGATATTCGTGTACGCACGAAAACTTAATTTAGTTTCGTGTTTTATCTGTGGTAATAAAAGTGCACATGTGGATTTAAATAAACTTTATCGAAAAAGGACAATTAAACCATTATTTTTGTAAATAATTAAATTTCCAATAAGTATAAGTGTCATTAAACTATCATTTTAAAGTTGTGTGTGATTTTTTTAAGAAAGCAATTAAATTACAAGAAAAAATTCAAGACAAGACACGCAAAACAAAAATTTTAAACCCCGTTTTTAGTTTTTTCTGTGTATCTTTTTATTTTTCACTTTTTTAATATCACCCTTGCTTGTTTGTGTTTGCTTTTATTTTTTCCGAATTGTTTGAAAATATTAATGGGCTGAAGAAAGAGAAAAGCAATATTTACTCATATTTACATACACACAAACAAAATATAGGGTAAAGTTTATCAGAAAAGGGTATAATATTACCAAGTACAATAGGAGCATTTCAACTAATAACTATTTGTAGGAAAGTTTTGTCAATCAACTAAGGAAAATTGTTTGAAGGAATATATTATGACATTTAACTGCAAGAAAATCTTCCTTTTATATATTATGATATTCAAGCAAAGCATATTTATGATGGTTCTACTTTGTTTGCATACAAATCATTTTATAGTAATACTTATATAGTATTGTAGAAGTAATAAAATTAAAATTTATTTATTAAACATTAAATAAACACATTAAATTAATTGTAATTAATACCTTTACTAATAAATTGTTGAATCATTAATCACATTTAGCACCAATAGCAAATTCCAAAAAAGTAACACATTACATATGTACACTTAGGAAATTAAGTTGGTAAAGACGACAGCAATTGTAGTCAAAAACAAATGAAATTTCCTTTAAAAAAAGGACGACTTACATTTCATTAAATTCAACTAACATTGTCATTTGTTTTTTATGTTCAAAAAATGACTAACAATTGTAGTAAAAATGAACCACATGGTAGTAAAAAATAAACCAAAAATTTTTTTTTTTTATTTTTTTAAATAACAAAAAACAACTGTAAAAAATGAATGTAAAATCATAAAACAGTCATTTGATGTGAGTTGTTTTTTTAAATGAACTACAAGGTTAGTTAAAAATTTTATTTGTTCTACAAATGACTTACATTTACATTAAAAATAATGAAACTGTTTTACAACCCAAACAACTACATATTTTTAAAGCAGAAGTTCCCTGAGTGTATATTTTTAAACTGAAAAAAAAAAAAAATTGGGTTAGAATTTGTCTTTTATTTAAAAACTTGAATAAATATTTAGATATGTTGAGGCTAAGAAGAAGAATAAACGTTTTTCTCTAAAAATTATATTTCGAGCTAGTCTTAAAAAACACACAATAATTTGATTGTCAGATCGATTTACTTTATTCTATATTTATTGAATTTAATTTTATTTTACAAATATTAAATTCAATTTATATTTCACCATTTTGACTTTGTGTTGCATTTTTTTATTCATGAAAAAAACATTTCTAGCTTTTAGCACTCATAAACATGAAATTACCTATTATCTGTTATGTTCGCCTAAATTTTTTTGTTACATTTTACCAAGTAATGCTTGATTAAAATATGTAGATAAAATGTTAGAGGAATGCAATATAAGTTTGATATTTTGTAAAGATTTAGCATAATAAAAATGTTAAGTAATATTTTATAATGTATGAAATGACTTGCTACGTGGAAAGTAGTTTAGGAAAATTGTGTAAATGCAAAATTAACACAATGGGATGCACAATTTAAACAAAACTTGATAAAAATCCACAGGATTTGAATGAAAAATATTTTACTAAGTATGCTTTCATCGAATTCACTTTGGAATTTTTTATGTGTAAGGAATTATATTTTATATTGTTTCGGGCTTGGCATCTTACAAAAAAACGGATACACATCTGAAAAATAGCCACTACGTTTATTTTTCTCGATCATTCTTGTCTGTATTTGTTTCTAGTTTTATTTATCAATACCATTTAGAATTGTATGGAAATACTAAGGGGATGAGAGAAGAGAAAAATAATATTTCTTCACATAAATAAATATATATATACATAAAAACACAACTTTTCAGGAGAGCCAAAAAACTGTTTTTTTCGCGTATTACTTGAGTTATTAAAATTCGGTATTCTACAATATTTTTTAAAGCAACCACTGAATCTCACATATAATTGGCTTTTAAAATGTTCCATTATTGTGGAATTTATGATAGATAGAGGGTTTTGCTTCTCAAAAATATTCAATGTTTATGAATGAAAATGGTCAGATAGAGGGTTTTGCATTTTAATAAAAATAAATTATTTTGATTTAATTTATGCCACTGGTCAGTTTTTAAGGTGATTTCTTTAAGATAACGGCTAGTAATACAACATAAGATAAAAAAATGAATAATAAACAATATGAATCAAAAATGTTGTGTTTTTTTTTTTGCTTTTTTAAGTTTTTTTTGGAGTTTGATTGGAGTAAATTATCGTAAAAATAATGGTATTCCGGTGGTATTACGCTCTTCAAATCTTGCAAATTCTTCAACTTATTTAGCTGAATTGATAGTGGACCAGATAATATACAATTCTTTTTGGCTTTCTGTATGACGTGGCTTTTTACAAACACTTGTTTAGCTTCCCAGGTCATATCCCAACACATTTTCAAAATATAATTTCTGGTTTCATGATCAAATTTCTGGCAGTGTCTTAATTTGCTTTTTGCGCAAAATGATGATGAACACGAAATTCCCATTTTTCTTGGCGGTCTTTTTGAATTTTGTATAGAAACTCCATCAGCAGTAGAAAATCCTAAATATTTTTGGCCTCTCATTCATTTTTGTGAGTTTTCCTTTCGGGTATTTGATGTAGAATTATGTTTCCGTTTAGTTCTTTTGCAAACGACCACATTATTGTTGATAAACATAACTGTTATCCGCCCATCCTCCATATCTTCATTTGATGATGCATCATGGACTGCTATACGTTGCAAGGAATTAAAAGTCACTTTATTTTTCTGTTCACACAAAATATCAAAAGTTTATTATTAAAATGAAATTATTAAAATAAATTTTAAACTTACCATTATGTAAGTTTATCACGCGAGAATAATATTTTAATTATGATTTTTAATGTGAGTTGTTGGTTAGTTCGGTTAAAGATCATGAATATTTTTCCATATTAACAGAAAAATTATAATTTTATTTGTGATAATTTACAAATAAAATTATAATTTTTCTGTTAATATGGAAAAATATTCATGATCTTTAACCGAACTAACCAACAACTCACATACAATTTATATAGATCAACAATAAAAATTCATGATTTTTAATATCATATAAATTATTTTTTTTTTTGACAATAATATCGTAGATGACACTTTAAAAGTAGACACTTTTTTTAAGCAAGTTGCAAGTTTAACCATTTATTTTTATGCCATAGACATTATATTTTCCAAAACCCAAAAGGTAAAATATTTTCATTTTAATTCAATTCAGAATCGGCTTTCGCTATTTTAATAAACGATTAAAAAATGTAAAATTAATGTTCAGCATGCAAAAAAAAATAGTAAGAACCCAGGAAAAAATTACACATTCCAAAAAGAAGGTGATGCCTACACTTGCTTACATATCTCATTGTCAAATTTAGTAACTGCAATACCAAACTCATTCCAACGATAGAGTAAAAAAAGCCAGTAGTAATGTAATCAATTCTTTAAATTTAAACCAGAAAGCATGAACTCAATAACAAAGTAATTATTTACTTAAAAGAAAATAACAATGTTATTAACTTATATGTATAACTTTTTGTACTCAAGAAGTAATCATATACTTTTTCTTTATAAAAGGACGTTATTGGAAGTAGTTCCTAATTTTGAAAAAAGTAGTTATATAATTTTAAAGAATTTATCTCATATATTTATTCAAACAAATTTTTATTTGCAGGAAAATAATACTAAAAACAGAAATTACATGTTGCCTAAATTTTGGTTAACTGTGGTTAGGTATAAATTAGGGAAACGCACGTGAGCAGAAAATTGTGAGTGGATGTTGAAATTACTGACGTTATCGTGAGTGAGTGTAAAAAAAATTTTCGAGGGTGATTGTGCGTGAGTCATATTTTTGTTTTTCAATTTTGAATTGTTCTTTTTTTTTGAAAAATTTATATTTTCGTGGTTTATAGCTCCAAAAGTATGACAAACCCATGTTACCATAACAATTCGATGTTTCACTTTTTAGAATTTTATTTCCGTATGAGTTTTGATCGTTATATTTGAGTGACCTAGGAGAATCACGTGTGAGTAAAAGTTGAATTTACTTATGCAACTACTTCTTTTTTTTTTTAAAATGTAAGTACTTCTTATTTTTACAATGGAACTATTTCTTTATTAAAAAATGTATGTAGTTCTTAAAAATAAAAAGTAAATGGTTCTTCGGTAAAAAAAATAATCAATTCTAAAGAATCAATTATTTTAGTCTCACGCCCTGTTAAAAGAATCGAGTAGGTAATCTAGTAAGGAATGCGTTCTGCCCAAAATGCTTGATTACAAACCCGCTTACCTTTTTGGAAATTTTTTGCTGGGAAAACATGTATTGCAAGAATTTATTCCAAAAAAATATTTGAAAATTTATTATTTGAAAAGATAGAGGGTTTTGCATTCAAAAAAATTAATTGCGTAAGATAGAGAAATAACAAAAATGCAAATAAAACAGCAAAAAAAAATATTTTTGTTATGAAATTCACACCAAACATGAGGGCTGTTTTACTGAACATTTTACCATCAAAAAGTCATTTTCGTGAAAATCAAAGATAGAGGGTTTTGAATATAGGCCCTCGATATATATTTTTATTTATAATGAGCTTTAAACTCCTTTATAATTTGCAAAACTTAAGCAAATTAAACATATAAGCCAGGTTGATACTAGTATTTCTATCCGGCTAACGATCTCATAAGAACCCGAACTTTTAGAAAAGCTAAATATTTTTTTATTTTAATACTAACATTATAATTTTAATTATATTATTTAATATTTATTTATTAATTCAATATTTTAGACGGCAACATTTTGAATTGCTTTCTTTTCGGTATTTGTAGTGTTTATGTAAAAAATTTATACACACGTTTGTTATAGAAATGCACGCACACATATTTGAGACAAATTCTCAAAATCATTTAAAAACTTAAACTAAATATTAGAAGAACAACTTAGTTCAAGTACAACAGAAATTTGTTCATGTAGTGAAATGAGATAACTGATAACTTTAGTTAAATAACGAATTTAAATTATATCAACAGAAAAAATTAGTTCAATTGAGTAGATGCCCGTTTAAAAGATTCAAGAACTAACGTTTTTTTATGAGTGTATGTAAGTGAATAAGTATGTAATAAATAGTAGAGTCGTGACAAGAATTTTTGCTGTTAAATTCTACATACTGCATGTTTGTAGACATTTATGTCGGTGGTTGGTTGTTGTTGCTGTTGCTGTTTTTGGTTTTGGTTTTGTCTTAAAATCCGACTACATACTTATTTCTAATATTCGTGGCACATTAACTTGAGGATACTAAAAATGTACCATGTAACATCAAGTATTATGTTCGATTGGGTTAACCGAAAGCTTCTTTTTTAACACCGTGTCAATTCAATGGTATATTTATCTACATATGTACATAACAAATACACAACAATCATACGCACTGTGGTTCTCATGTACATACACTGCATTGTAAAATCATAATTACACATTAATTTCATTAAATTTCGTAAGTTAAAAAAAAGTAGCACAGTTTAACAGGCATAAATGTAAAACCAATGGAAAATTAATAAATTTTAACATGAAAAACAATTTATTTATTTTTTATTTTACTATTTAAAAAGGAATAACAAAATCAATTAGTGTTTCATAACTATAAATACACTTACAATATATATAACTATAAAATTATGTCTTTCTACATCAAATGAGTTACTATTAGCACTTTTAGTGAATAGTTTTAATCAAAATATATTTTAGTACGGACTATTAAAAATCGTTAAAAGTTTGTCGATACGATATAAAACTGTTTTCAGATTTATAAAATTTTTATTCAATAGCCTTTTTTTTTTTTTTTTGCTAAATTGAACAAATTAATGATCCGATGAATAAAATGTCGGAATAAAAAAAATAACCCTTCTCTATTGTATTTAAAATATTTTACCTTTCAAAATGTTTACAACAAACCAATTTTGAATTCTGTTTGCTATAAACAGACGAAATTCAAGCGATTTTATTGCTTATAAACTGCTGCACCGACATTGATATGTTTATCTACACTCCGTCAAACTATTTAACAATAAGAACGAAAGGACGACGACGATTTGAACGAACGGTACATGAAGGATCAACGGATCAAGATAATCTGAATAGCATAACGTTTAAAATACTTTGTATGTGTGTGTGTAAACGCTGGCATATAAAGTTAATGAAAGTATATGATTTATATATTATTTCTGTATATTCATTTACGATTTTTAAATCGTTGAGGCGCAAATTTAGTGGTAAACATGCGTTTCATTAATACAGGAACATAGTGTATATATATACATATCCACACACAGACACATACTTGTACATAATCGCAATTATACTATCAACAAATGTGCATAAGGTAAATTTGTATATGTTGTATATGAGTCATTCAATGTCAGATCGTATGATTTTCGCTAAAAATTGACTTTGATGTCTTTAATGTCTTTCAAAATTTTAGTACGTATTCTTTATTAAAAAAAATTTGACACGTATTTCCCGAAAAAAACTAAACACTTTTTTTCAAAAAGCATGACAACTTTTAAACTAATTTTTTTCTAAAACTAGTGAATGGATTTTTAAGATTAATACCTTATTTTAAAGGTATTTGAATATTCTTTTTAAAAATTATTTTTCATTTTTAATTTATTCTCTTCCGATATGGCATGATTTGTCAAAATTTTTTATGACAGGGAGAAGCACAAAGTAAAAGCGAGGAATACATGACATTTATTTGCTCGAAATCAGTAGTGCCAGGAGAGAGATCTCGAACAAAAATCATGTCAATTTTCACTGCTATCTGAAGCGCTTCAGGTCAAACATAAAGAAACATATTTTTGAAAGAACATTTTTAAAATTTCAAAATTTTTTTCTTAAAAGCAGATATTTATGTCATAAATGATTAAAAGTGCTAACAATTTTACCTCTAAAGCCCGTTTAAAATGAATTGTGAAGTGATGGTGAAAAACTCAAACGCAGTTTTAATATATATGTTCTCTAGGTTCACGTACATACTGATTTGTTCATGTGTGAAAATTTCTGTTGCACGGTGTTACAATTGAATGCCTACTTCCAACAGAATATCACTAAAATTAGTTATTCGAATTGATCGTGTTGATCATAAAATTGTTCATACAAAGTGGTTAAATGTTTACCTCATTTAAAAATAGATTAGCTTTATTTTTTCTATTAATGTCAGTTTAATTATTAAGAAATTGACTAAAAAAGTGTAGTTTGAACAAACGTTAAAGCCTACACCCAGAGAAAACCACACTCAGGGAACTTCTACTTTAAAATTATGTAGTTGTTTTGGTGGTAATACGGTTTCTTTATTTAATTTCTTTATAGTTCATTTACTATTTTATTTTATTTCTTTATAGTTCATTTAAAAAAAACAAACCACATCAAATGACTGTTTTATGATTTTACATTCATTTTTTACAGTTGTTTTTTGTTATTTAAAAAAATGAAAATGAAAATTATTCAAGTTCGAGGCCATATACTCTATATTTCTTCATTAGGATATTGTCCTAACAAATAATCTATAGAGTTTTTGTTTTCAAATTTATTATTTGACCCTTTCAGGAATGTGTTGATAGATCTATTTCGGGAATTTTCTAGGTTCCCATCATCAGAACACGTTTTGAAAGCGGTAACAATCCCATGTCAAACATCAAGCATTCATATGAACTAGTTTACTCACTACATGAGAACTAATATACATATGATTTTGAAGTTAAAGATTATAACCATTGATCAAAAAATAAATTGAAAACTTGTTTGTGTGTATGTCTACCTTTGGTAAATATTCAATACACGTTTTTGTTTTTTTCCTCCTTTTTATGTTTTGTTAAGTTTGTAAACAAAACAGGGGAAGTAAACTAGGCGGTACTTTGCCTTTTTTACAAGTTTGTTATAATTTTTATTAAAAATAAAAATTATGTTTTTTCGACCTTTAATTGTGCAATGAAAATGAAAATTATTCAAGTTCGAGGCCATATACTCTATATTTCTTCATTAGGATATTGTCCTAACAAATAATCTATAGAGTTTTTGTTTTCAAATTTATTATTTGACCCTTTCAGGAATGTGTTGATAGATCTATTTCGGGAATTTTCTAGGTTCCCATCATCAGAACACGTTTTGAAAGCGGTAACAATCCCATGTCAAACATCAAGCATTCATATGAACTAGTTTACTCACTACATGAGAACTAATATACATATGATTTTGAAGTTAAAGATTATAACCATTGATCAAAAAATAAATTGAAAACTTGTTTGTGTGTATGTCTACCTTTGGTAAATATTCAATACACGTTTTTGTTTTTTTCCTCCTTTTTATGTTTTGTTAAGTTTGTAAACAAAACAGGGGAAGTAAACTAGGCGGTACTTTGCCTTTTTTACAAGTTTGTTATAATTTTTATTAAAAATAAAAATTATGTTTTTTCGACCTTTAATTGTGCAATGAAAATGAAAATTATTCAAGTTCGAGGCCATATACTCTATATTTCTTCATTAGGATATTGTCCTAACAAATAATCTATAGAGTTTTTGTTTTCAAATTTATTATTTGACCCTTTCAGGAATGTGTTGATAGATCTATTTCGGGAATTTTCTAGGTTCCCATCATCAGAACACGTTTTGAAAGCGGTAACAATCCCATGTCAAACATCAAGCATTCATATGAACTAGTTTACTCACTACATGAGAACTAATATACATATGATTTTGAAGTTAAAGATTATAACCATTGATCAAAAAATAAATTGAAAACTTGTTTGTGTGTATGTCTACCTTTGGTAAATATTCAATACACGTTTTGTTTTTTTTCCTCCTTTTTATGTTTTGTTAAGTTTGTAAACAAAACAGGGGAAGTAAACTAGGCGGTACTTTGCCTTTTTTACAAGTTTGTTATAATTTTTATTAAAAATAAAAATTATGTTTTTTCGACCTTTAATTGTGCAATGAAAATGAAAATTATTCAAGTTCGAGGCCATATACTCTATATTTCTTCATTAGGATATTGTCCTAACAAATAATCTATAGAGTTTTTGTTTTCAAATTTATTATTTGACCCTTTCAGGAATGTGTTGATAGATCTATTTCGGGAATTTTCTAGGTTCCCATCATCAGAACACGTTTTGAAAGCGGTAACAATCCCATGTCAAACATCAAGCATTCATATGAACTAGTTTACTCACTACATGAGAACTAATATACATATGATTTTGAAGTTAAAGATTATAACCATTGATCAAAAAATAAATTGAAAACTTGTTTGTGTGTATGTCTACCTTTGGTAAATATTCAATACACGTTTTTGTTTTTTTCCTCCTTTTTATGTTTTGTTAAGTTTGTAAACAAAACAGGGGAAGTAAACTAGGCGGTACTTTGCCTTTTTTACAAGTTTGTTATAATTTTTATTAAAAATAAAAATTATGTTTTTTCGACCTTTAATTGTGCAATGAAAATGAAAATTATTCAAGTTCGAGGCCATATACTCTATATTTCTTCATTAGGATATTGTCCTAACAAATAATCTATAGAGTTTTTGTTTTCAAATTTATTATTTGACCCTTTCAGGAATGTGTTGATAGATCTATTTCGGGAATTTTCTAGGTTCCCATCATCAGAACACGTTTTGAAAGCGGTAACAATCCCATGTCAAACATCAAGCATTCATATGAACTAGTTTACTCACTACATGAGAACTAATATACATATGATTTTGAAGTTAAAGATTATAACCATTGATCAAAAAATAAATTGAAAACTTGTTTGTGTGTATGTCTACCTTTGGTAAATATTCAATACACGTTTTTGTTTTTTTCCTCCTTTTTATGTTTTGTTAAGTTTGTAAACAAAACAGGGGAAGTAAACTAGGCGGTACTTTGCCTTTTTTACAAGTTTGTTATAATTTTTATTAAAAATAAAAATTATGTTTTTTCGACCTTTAATTGTGCAATGAAAATGAAAATTATTCAAGTTCGAGGCCATATACTCTATATTTCTTCATTAGGATATTGTCCTAACAAATAATCTAGTTTTTGTTTTCAAATTTATTATTTGACCCTTTCAGGAATGTGTTGATAGAAAAAACTCTATAGATTATTTGTTAGGACAATATCCTAATGAAGAAATATAGAGTATATGGCCTCGAACTTGAATAATTTTCATTTTCATTGCACAATTAAAGGTCGAAAAAACATAATTTTTATTTTTAATAAAAATTATAACAAACTTGTAAAAAAGGCAAAGTACCGCCTAGTTTACTTCCCCTGTTTTGTTTACAAACTTAACAAAACATAAAAAGGAGGAAAAAAACAAAAACGTGTATTGAATATTTACCAAAGGTAGACATACACACAAACAAGTTTTCAATTTATTTTTTTGATCAATGGTTATAATCTTTAACTTCAAAATCATATGTATATTAGTTCTCATGTAGTGAGTAAACTAGTTCATATGAATGCTTGATGTTTGACATGGGATTGTTACCGCTTTCAAAACGTGTTCTGATGATGGGAACCTAGAAAATTCCCGAAATAGATCTATCAACACATTCCTGAAAGGGTCAAATAATAAATTTGAAAACAAAAACTCTATAGATTATTTGTTAGGACAATATCCTAATGAAGAAATATAGAGTATATGGCCTCGAACTTGAATAATTTTCATTTTCATTGCACAATTAAAGGTCGAAAAAACATAATTTTTATTTTTAATAAAAATTATAACAAACTTGTAAAAAAGGCAAAGTACCGCCTAGTTTACTTCCCCTGTTTTGTTTACAAACTTAACAAAACATAAAAAGGAGGAAAAAAACAAAAACGTGTATTGAATATTTACCAAAGGTAGACATACACACAAACAAGTTTTCAATTTATTTTTTGATCAATGGTTATAATCTTTAACTTCAAAATCATATGTATATTAGTTCTCATGTAGTGAGTAAACTAGTTCATATGAATGCTTGATGTTTGACATGGGATTGTTACCGCTTTCAAAACGTGTTCTGATGATGGGAACCTAGAAAATTCCCGAAATAGATCTATCAACACATTCCTGAAAGGGTCAAATAATAAATTTGAAAACAAAAACTCTATAGATTATTTGTTAGGACAATATCCTAATGAAGAAATATAGAGTATATGGCCTCGAACTTGAATAATTTTCATTTTCATTGCACAATTAAAGGTCGAAAAAACATAATTTTTATTTTTAATAAAAATTATAACAAACTTGTAAAAAAG
Source organism: Delia radicum (assembly GCA_021234595.1). NCBI lineage: Eukaryota > Metazoa > Arthropoda > Insecta > Diptera > Anthomyiidae > Delia > Delia radicum. The sequence goes on from CM037854.1 coordinate 47,394,449, forward strand.
GCAAAGTACCGCCTAGTTTACTTCCCCTGTTTTGTTTACAAACTTAACAAAACATAAAAAGGAGGAAAAAAACAAAAACGTGTATTGAATATTTACCAAAGGTAGACATACACACAAACAAGTTTTCAATTTATTTTTTGATCAATGGTTATAATCTTTAACTTCAAAATCATATGTATATTAGTTCTCATGTAGTGAGTAAACTAGTTCATATGAATGCTTGATGTTTGACATGGGATTGTTACCGCTTTCAAAACGTGTTCTGATGATGGGAACCTAGAAAATTCCCGAAATAGATCTATCAACACATTCCTGAAAGGGTCAAATAATAAATTTGAAAACAAAAACTCTATAGATTATTTGTTAGGACAATATCCTAATGAAGAAATATAGAGTATATGGCCTCGAACTTGAATAATTTTCATTTTCATTGCACAATTAAAGGTCGAAAAAACATAATTTTTATTTTTAATAAAAATTATAACAAACTTGTAAAAAAGGCAAAGTACCGCCTAGTTTACTTCCCCTGTTTTGTTTACAAACTTAACAAAACATAAAAAGGAGGAAAAAAACAAAAACGTGTATTGAATATTTACCAAAGGTAGACATACACACAAACAAGTTTTCAATTTATTTTTTGATCAATGGTTATAATCTTTAACTTCAAAATCATATGTATATTAGTTCTCATGTAGTGAGTAAACTAGTTCATATGAATGCTTGATGTTTGACATGGGATTGTTACCGCTTTCAAAACGTGTTCTGATGATGGGAACCTAGAAAATTCCCGAAATAGATCTATCAACACATTCCTGAAAGGGTCAAATAATAAATTTGAAAACAAAAACTCTATAGATTATTTGTTAGGACAATATCCTAATGAAGAAATATAGAGTATATGGCCTCGAACTTGAATAATTTTCATTTTCATTGCACAATTAAAGGTCGAAAAAACATAATTTTTATTTTTAATAAAAATTATAACAAACTTATTTAAAAAAATAAAAAAAAATAAATGGTTGTTTATTTTTTACTACCATGTGGTTCATTTTTACTACAATTGTTAGTTATTTTTTAACATTAAAAAACAAATGACAAAGTTGAATTTACTGTAATGTAAGTCGTCCTTTCTTTAAGTGAAATTTCATTTGTTTTCAACTATAATTGCAGTGGTCTTTACCTACATAGTATTCTAAGTGCACAAATAAGTTTAATCACTTTTCATCCAATGTAACAATTTCATCTACATTTATGAAACATTTCATAAACAATAAGAATTATAATGATTATATCATGATATCTGTTAAATTTTTTTCTACACACAAATAATATAATCATTTAGTCATTTTAGCCCTAACTAAACAAGCTAATTTCTGAAAGATTCTTCGATTTATCTCAACGGCATCATAGTTTGGACCTTAATAGGTTAACTACAATTGTCAATTCGGAATTTTAAAATATGCGTATTTAAAATAGATCTCTAAGACCTGCTAACTTATCTCAAATTAACCAAAGGTTAGAGCTGAACCATAGTAATGAATGCCAAATTTATATGGAAATATCTGCAGTTAAACTCTGGTTATTTTTAGAAAAGTTACTCGCCCTTAATCTCTTAAATGTTTCATTTTAACACATGATCTGTTGCAACTACTGTGCAACATATTGCAACTTTTTGTTGCTGTCGCTGACCACATCTTTAGATCTTTCGTTATGTATTTGTATAATTCTTGTCTTTTTGTTGTTGTTAATTTATTGCAACAACTTCTTTTTCTTCTATAGAAATTTTGTGGTCCATTGTTGCCTTTTTTTGCTTTTGTCTTCATCTATTATCTTAAATTATTAAATTTAAACATTAAAAAAAAAAAGAATAACTTAAGCAAAATTGATTCATTTAAGAAAAAAAAAACTAACTTTAACTTTCACTCTTATATCTCTAGTTTTTGTTTTGTTTTTTAGTTTTCTAAATAAATATTTTGTTTATGGGGGAAGCTTTTTAGTTTTCAAAGAAGAGCGAGAACAATAGACAATTACATGTTTATATAATTTTCGGACAATTGCCCAATGCGGCCAAATGGTGAAATGTCTAAAATTAATCGTCCATTGTGTTAAACGATGAAGACGTCTTTGAAGATGGTCTTTGAAAATTTAAAATTTCTTCAAATGATTTTCTAATTTCACAAAAACAAATAAACTTTTAATGAATTATGAGATTTGGGTGAAAATAAGAAACAATAGTGTACCTATATCATACACTCATAGAAATAATCCTGTAAAAATAGCAAAAAAAAAAAAACAAACATACTAAACATTTGTTACAAATGAGCTTGCACAAAAAACTGCTACCAAAAAACTGCTTAGCAGATTTTTTTACTAAATATTAGTAATATAAGAATAGGAAAAATAAATCTGCTGAATTTACATTTAGTTATATTTGAGCTAAATTTTAGTTAATTGAAAGTAACAAAATAATCTGCTAAAATCAGCAAACACATTTATTAAATTTTACACTTAGAATACTATGTAAGTAAAGACCACTGCAAATGTAGTTAGAAACAAATAAAATTTCACTTGAAGAAAGGACGACTTACATGTCAGTAAATTCAACTAACATTGTCATTAGTTTTTTACTGTTCAAAAAATGAACCACAATTGTAGTAAAAATGAACCACATATGCAGTAAAAAATAAACAAACATTTTTATTTTATATTTTAAAAAAAAATCATAATACAGTAATTTGATGTGGTTTGTTTTTTCAAATTAACTACAATTGTAGTCAAAACTGAAATTTCCCCTACAAATTACTGTTTTTTTTACTTAAAAATATATATACTGTATTACAACTCAAGCAACTACAAATATTTACAGCAGAAGTTCCCTGAGTGTAGTAGACAAAAAATTTATTAAGAAATGTGAAATTTTGAAAGTTATTTTTTAAGTTTTTTTATTAATGCGAATTAAAGTCTGTTCTTACGAAATCAACAATCTGCAATTTTTTAGTAAAAATTTATGTTGCTTTGAGTAAAATAAACTGTCATTTGCATTCTACTAAATTGGAGTTAAGTATAAAAAGTATTTTGTTTGCTATTTTGAGTCTACAAATATTTAGTAAAAGTTTTTGCTAATTTCACAGAGTAAATTGCTATTTTAAATTAACTAATAATTACATCGAGTATAACTATAATTTTGTAAAGTTAACAGATGTATTTTTGCTGTACTTATTTTACTAATATTTAGCAAAAAAAAATCTGCTAAGTTTAGCAGTTTTTTCTTCTAGGTAGTTTTTAACTAGTTTTTATTAGAATTTTCTGCTATTTTTACAGGATTATTTCTATGAGTGTCCGTAATGGGTGTATTATTATTTTATTTTTCTTTTGTGTCTATATTTTCTTTGGAAGTTTTAAAAATCATAGGAAGTAGTAGGTAATTATTAAATTCATATAAGAAGGTATATATTTAACATACGTTTATAGAAAGTATAAACTATTAATCATCTTTTATGTTTAAAACTGTATGTGACGTACAGTATGTAGATTTTTTCTCTGTTTAGCGGTAAAAAAAAATTTAAAATACTTTTGCGCCACTTGACCGAAAAGTTTTGTTTTCAGTTTGACCGGAAATTATATGTTAGTGTTATTTTTATTTTTTTTTTTTTGGATTTACTACCGAAATTCGTAGCTTTTTTCAGAATGCTTTGTTAAAAAATATTTTGCACAAGGTATCGTAAAAATTAAATAATAAGTTAACATTCTAATGTCACTATGACACAATTAGGAAAAAATATTTTTATTAAAAACTTACACTAATAAAAAAAATTTGTTAAAATGTATGCTAAAATTAAATACTAAAAATTTTTTCAAAAAATTAGTCAAGGTCGAAATACTCAACCTAGCTAATATATTTCATTTGCTTTATTTTTGTAAATATGAGGAGGCTGAAAGCTCGTTACAAATAAAAAATAATAATCTCAATGTAAAAACAAAAAACTAATAAAACTAAAAAATATTACTTGAGCCAGAGTAAACACTAATTTTTTTTTTTTTTATATAAATAGAAAATTTTTGGTCTTCAAAGTTTAGTAACGCCACGATGAAGACAAGAATGGCGCAAAATTTATGATTAATAGGTTTTTTGTTAAAGCTCTGCCTACTCTGGAGGCTCTAGCTTTTCTTAAACTTCGGGTTCTGATGAGATCTTTAGCCAAATCGAAATACTAGTATCAACCTAGCTAATATGTTTGATTTGCTTCTGTAAATAAATTTTCACCTGATAATAATGGAGCAAACATGTTCGATATATCAAAGAGTTATTAAGGTATCAATTTCATAAAAGAAAAATAATAAAAATATTTTTTTTAACACACACAAAGAAAAAGTATTTTGCGCTACTAAAAATGCTACAAACATTTTTGATATATCACGGCCAGTTAAAAAGTCGTTAATCAATAAAATATTGCATATTAGTAAAGAAAATATTCTGAATACTGTATAAATATATATACGAATATATATACGATAAAGCGAAAATGTTTGCACCATTTTTCTCAGCTAGAAATGCTTTTTGATTGTGTGTCATAAAAAAATACTTTATATGTTTTTTGAAAAAAAATTTATTTTGCAGACCAGAAACCTTCGAACAAATACATATGCCCTGAAACCTTCGAACAAATACATATGCCTGGCCAGACCCCTATACGTTTTCATGCATTTGTATGGCAAAAAGGGTACCGTAACTTTGAATTGAATGAAGTATGCTCGTATATTAATTAGGTAAAAATGTTAAAAAAAATTTATTCATTTTGTGGAATGCATGAACAACAAGTATAATCAATTTTAGAATGTTGTTGGCACACAGGATTAGTGCATTTGGTGCAGTAAAAACGTGTCTTCCTAGGCAGCTTTTCGTCTTGCGTGAGACGAATTCTGCAATCTTTTTTGGAATTCAGTGTACTAGGGCCGCTTTTTTTGGTTAGGCAGCATGTTGTTGGGAATATTCAACGGACTTCCAAAGAAAGATTCAATGGCCAAACGGGTTGAATATTGTCCCAAAATATGGTTGTTTGCTCGAGGGGGGACTTTTTTCTTTTGCAGTTTTCGTCGTGTTGGAACGATATTTTTGAATTTTTTTATACAGATAGAAAGCCAACAATATTTTAGACGGCTACCGGGAAATACAGGTATCTACCTAAACTAGAAGTATGTTTTATTAACGCTCAAAAATGAAATATGCCTGGCCAGAACCATGTGTGTGTCCAAGGGTTAAAAATGGGAAATAATTTTTTAAAATAATTTTTTTTCTGTAGGAAAAGGGACTCTTGTGAAAGAATTTAAAAAATAATAATAACGCTATTTCTTTTAATGATGCAAAAACATTGAAAAAAAATTTTAATATCCCAAAAACAAAGAAATGTTATACTTTTCTGACGAACTATAATGAATTTATTGATTTTATTGTCCAAAATTATTGAGTGTTATTTAATATTTTTCAATAACTGTTAATTTTCCACAATTATTAAATAAATACTATAAATTTTATTTGAAAATTACATAAAGGGATATAATAACTTTTGTGTCATACTTTATGTTTCACGTCAGACCAACTGGGAATTTAAGTTTTAATTGAATGAATAGCCAACATAACCACTGGGGGGAAAATACACATGTTTAAAATGCAATTTCTTAATGTCACTTACTTGCAGTTAAGAACAGGACTTTAAAATAATTAATTTATTAAATAAATAAATAAAATTTAAGTAAAAAATAATTTCACTCAAGAAATATTTGCAACTTTATTTGTTTTAAAGTGAACAACATTTTTATTTAACTAATTTTATAAACCCATTTTATTAGTTTAAAAAACTTTTTAAGGAAAAATCTCAAGTTAGGGACATAAAAGTGATTTACGTGCCTATTCATAGTTGTGACTGTCGTGCGACTATTTTTAATATTGGAACTAACAACTTTATATACAAAACAACAATAAAATTAAAAATGTATTTGTCATGTGGAGCTGATGTCTGTACAATGTCAAAGTCTATGTTTTTATTTTTTTTAACAAAATTTCAAATAAATACAATTGTCTATGACTTTTGCAACGACAAACATATAAGGTATACATTCACAACCAGAGTCACAGACATTTTCATATGAATAGTGACCATAGCTGCCATAAATTGTGCTGCTTTTTCTTTGAATTGAAAACCCGGGCTTTAGCACTACTTATTACTATGGAAATTAACAAAAAAAATATGTGGAATTTGAAAAATTTTTGACACAGGCAAAATATTTAAAAAAAATTTTTAGGGACGGCAGGCAATAACGCTAAAATACCGTTATCGATTCAAACCCCCTTTCAACTGAATATCGTTATCGCTAAAATACCGTTACCCAAATAATGGAAATACCGTTATCCGTAAAATACCGTTACCGATATAACTAGAATACCAAAACCCCTAAAATACCGTTATTGCTAAAATACCGTTACTGAAATAATTGAAATAGCATTATCCTTAAAGTACCGTTATCGAAATAATCAGACAAGAACAGAAAAAATAATCACTGTAAAGATATATACATATATATTTCCCCAGATTTGCAGCATACACTTGGCAGTCATTGGAATTCGGGCATAATATTGCTAAAAATGTCGGCGTGCATTGATTGACATTATATAACTACACTCAGGGAACTTCAGCTTTAAAAATATGTAGTTGTTTGGATTGTAATACAGTTTCTTTATTTTTAATGTAAATGTAAGTCATTTGTAGAACAAATTAAATTTTTTCCTAACCTTGTAGTTCATTTAAAAAAACAAACCACATCAAATGACTGTTTTTTTTTACATTCATTTTTTACAGTTGTTTTTTGTTATTCAAAAAAATAAAAGAAGTAAATGTTTGTTTATTTTTTACTAACATGTGGTTCATTTTTTGAACATTAAAAAACAAATGATAATGTTAGTTGAATTTACTGAAATGTAAGTCGTCATTTCTCAAAGTGAAATTTCATTTGTTTTTAACAACATTCGCAGTCGTCGTTACCTACACAGTATTCTAAGTGTAAAATAATGATACCCTTAAAATACCGTAATCGCAATAACAGAAAACCCGTTATCCTTAAAATAACGTTACCGAAGTAACTAAAATATCGTTACCGCTAAAATATCGTTACCGCTAAAATACCGTTACCGAAATTAATAAAATACCGTTAACGCTGAAAAATCGCTACCGAAATAATTGAAATATCGTTAGCCCTAAAATACAGTTACCGGAATAAAAGAAAATAGCGTTACCGTTACCAGCATCGAATCGGTTACCATCCATGAATTTTTTTTTTTTGGTATGACATTATAATGTCATTATGGTTATTATAATTATGGTTATTATAATAACCTTATGCGTAGACGATAGATGATGTTTAAGAATGATAAATTCAACGCGGATTAATTTGTAAGTTATCTTTAACGGCACAAAAATTATGTAATTTTTAAGCTTAAAGCAAATGAATTATAGATGAACTTATAGATCTCATTGTATTTATCATATGTCAAAATATATATTACACCAACAAAAAATATAAAAATACAATAAAAAAATTTGTTTGTCATATCTAAAAACTAAAAAAGGAAACAAACTTGTTGACACTAATAAAGTCATTAAATTTTTATGATGTCCTGTTTCCTTCAAACACATAAACAATTTTTGGTTATTTATGAACATCATCATGTATTATTAAGTGAATGCAAACAAAATTCTAAACATTCACAAGAATCACATCTTACAATGAGGAAGTTTTGAAAAGCTTTTAATGCTGCACAGTGGGGTATTTGTAAATATTATGGTTACAAATATAGAGCTGCGGAACCACTACCAGTATGACACCAGCTTACTCTCTGAAAATTTTGGAAAACACGTATCAAGTACTTTTAAATTCACAAAATTATAAGGATGATTTTTGAGGTTATGAAAATTTAGGTTGTTCTATAAAATTAAAAGTCCTTAAAATGTTTTGATCAAGCTAATAAAACTCTTTTATTTGATGTACGTTTTGCCGGAATTGATACAGAGCTTTAGTTGTCACAATACGAAGTGTGGTTGGAAAAAACTTCCGCTGTACCCGCTAGGAATGAAAACAATTAAGTTTTTTTTACACTTTATCAATTAAGTCCGTGGATAAGAATCACTACATATAACTAACTGTATACACAAGCCATGCATTTTATAAAAAAAATGAGAAAAAAAAATATTTAAATTTCGCAAATTTTTTTTTAAATCTGACATTTCTAAATAAAAAAACTAAAATCAAAATGAAGTTTTTTAAATTTATAAAATTTTTGCGTTTAAAAATTTTAAAGTATTTTTTGACTCGGAGGTGCTGTTCACATAATACGCCAGCCAATTTGAAATATAATTGTGAATTTCAGACGCTACAAACCTTTTTAAAAAAATTTACGTCAATTTATTATATGTTTATGATTTTTGTATCCCGTTATTGGTGCGCTGACATCAACATCAACTGTATAAAACTTCACTATTTTTAAAATAGTTTTCTCAAAGCTCAATTCCTTTAAACGGCGGAAAATAAAAAAAGGTATTATTTTGAGTTGTTTTTAGTAAAATAATTGTTTAAAAATATTCCTGAATTACCAGTGATTAGCTTTTTCCTAAAAAAACCATAAGCTTTAACTATCAAAGCCTTAATGATATTTATTTTAGAATTCCTGGGAATGTCGGAAAAAATTTCCGGATTCTCTGGAGTTGAAAAATTTTTGAATTTGAAAACCGTATTTGTAAACCATCATACAACTTTTCGCCAAGCATCGATATGGAAATTGCCTTTTTAGTGAATGTATCAAACAAGCCTACTGACTACATTTTGTATTGGTTTGCATCTGTAATATGATTTATAAGTAGAGAATTCTGTAGACGAAATAACCGGGAATTTCGCCAATTTTTGTTAATCCACGGGAATGCTACGGCAAATTTTGCTATTATTAAGGGAAATTTTACTATTTTGAGTCTTGCGGTATTTTTTGCTAAATTTAGCAAACACATGTCTGCTGAACTGTAAAACTGTAAACTTAAATAAGTAAAAAAAATTAGTAGCCACTACTAAATTTTGGTAAAATTTTAGTAAACTTCAATTTAAAATTAATTTGCTAGAATCGTACATCCAATAGAATAAAAATTAAATAAGTAAATAAGTAAAATACAACGACTTTGTTTTACAATCCTTTACACTTTCTTCCTAATACAGGGTGTCCGCTGGGAAGGTACTTTGTTTTGCCGCCATTGGTAAACATTAGTCTTGACAGTTCATATTTGGCAGTCGTGAAGTAGACACGTGGCAAATTTATTATGGAAAAATATTCGATAAGCCAACGTGTTTTAATCGTTAAAACATTTTTTCAAAATCAATCATCGATTAATGTGACGATGAGAAAGTTACGTGTTATTTCAAGTTATTTCAAGAAATGGTGATGTTGATGGGCACCACGGTCGCCTGATTTGACTGCTCCGGACTTCTTTTTGTGGGGATATCTGAAAAGCAAGCTTTATGCAAACAAACCAGAAACGCTTGCGCAACTCAAACAAAATATTCGTGATGAAATTAATGAAATACCGCGTGAAATGTGTGAGAATATAATGAAAAATGTGCTCAAAAGGGCTTGCATTTGTGAGGCTAACAGAGGCGGACATTTATATGATATTGTATTCCACACATAATTGCCGACATTAAATAAATCATTTATCAATATAAGATCCATTCTCTTTCATTTAATCAAAAATTATAAACAAACAAAGTAGTATTCCTTCCCAGGGGACGAACATTATTTTAATTTTAACTCTGTAATAAAAAATTGTATTTGTTTAAAATATATACATACATTTTTTGTTGTGATTAGCAAAATTTTTGCTAAATTTAGCAACTGCTTTTCAAAAATTAGTAAAACATTTTGCTAAAATCACCAAAAAAAATTAGTACATAATTCTGTAATTTGTAAAATGAGAATAGCAAAAAATGTTACTAAAATAGATTATTTGTTAGGACAACATCCTAATAAAGAAATATAGAGTATGGCCTCGAACTTGAATAATTTTCATTTTCATTGCACAATTAAAGGTCGAAAAAACATAAAACATAAAATTTGTATAAAAGACAAAGTACGGTCTTGTTTACTCCCACTTTACATCTTGTTTTTAAACAAAACAAGTGTGAAAATAAAAAGGAGAACAAAACAAGAAGCGTGTAGTATATACCTATCAATTGTGATAATCTTTAATTTCGAGCTCATATATTAGTTCTCATTTAGTGAGAAAACTAGCTTATATGAATGTTTGATGTTTTGCATGGGATTGTCACTTCTTTCAAAACGTGTTCTGATGATGGGAACCTAGAAAATTCCCGAAATAGATCTACCAACACATTCCTGAAAGTGGTCAATTAATAAATTTGAAAACAAAAACTGTATAGATTATAGATTATAGATTATAGATTATTTGTTAGGACAATATCCTAATAAAGAAATATAGAGTATATAGAACTTGAATAATTTTCATTTTCATTGCACAATTAAAGGTCGAAAAAACATAATTTTCATTTTTAATAAAAATTATATCAAACTTGTATAAAAAAATTGTACTAAAAAATAGTACAAATATAGTAAAGTGCTATTGAAATTTTTTTCTACAAACTTATTTTTCTGAGTGTACAGTTGAGGTATTTCGTTTTGATAAGTTCGACTTTAAGAAATCATTAGGGATATAGCTTTTAGCATTTTTATCAAGAACAATAAGGTGCAACAATCCATGCCTTAGAAAAAAAAAATATTTTTTTGCAAAAAAGATAATTTTTGATTTACACAGATAAAACTAAAAACGGATTTCAATTAAAAAATTTACTGAATCAATTAATATTTTAATTGATTTTGCACCTATCACGGCAAAGATTATATCAATTAAAACTTTTATTAAAAATTAAAAAGGAAAAAAACTTATAAATAAAGTCTAAAACAAATATGATACTCACAAAAAAAGTGTGTGAACGATACCTTGGTATGTTTGTGTATGTGCTTGTTTCTTTTGTAAACTTTCAATGCGTTTGGTATTTTATACCGAAAATTTTCTATTTAAGCTACAGTGTATGAAAAAATAATTTGAGAATTTCGTTTAAAATAAAATATGTGTTTATATATTTAAAAGTCAATTAAAATATTAATTTATTCAATTAAATATTTGTTAAGAAACAAATTTAATTCAAATCTAATAATTAGTTAGATTTTCTAGGTTAATAATTTTTTCTGTGTATGTGATTAAGGAAAGGAAATAGTGAAAGACCAAATCCGAGCTGTATGTACACCAATGAATGTGTCTTAAAAAAACAAAAATGTCTTAAAAAACAAATGTCTCATGTTCATTAGGATCTGCCGGTCCGGGTCTGCATAGCTCCCTTGTAAGTCAAGAGTGAATCCTTGAGAAATAAAATACATATAAAGTCAATTTGAACAGGTGTCAAAAATTTTTTAAATAGCTCATAAATGAATAAATTCTTTTAAATAACTACCCACAAGTTAGTATGGTTAACATGATACTACTGTAATCATATAAAAAGAATGTCTGTCTGGTGGGGTATGTAATAATATCTATTAACAAATTGATGCGTTTAAAATCCATGTGTCGTTACATCAGTATTAACGACACATTATAAACGATTACATGACAACAAAATTACAAATAGAAAAAAAAACATTACAACTTAAAAATTTAATTACGATTAGCAGTGGTAGGTAGGTACACAAAATTACCGACCGACGAAAAAAGTTCCGATATAATCACATATAATTATATATAGTATAACTAAACATTAGTAAAAACTACAGATCACCTTATGCATCTCATGGTACCTCATGGGATCTAATATCATATAATTTGATCCGAAAAATTGGTCTATCAAATATGATAAACTTATATATAATATGATACAATTTTATTTAATAAGTTTTTCAATTAAAGAATTAAAAAAACATTTTAATTGTTTCAGAGATCAGTAGTTTTTATCTTAAGCCAATTAATCTATATATATAAAATACAATGTTTGTATGTTTGTCCTCTATAGACTCTAAAACTATATAACCGATTTGGCCCAAACCGGTTTCATTTGAAAGGTTATAGTCCAAATTAGGTTTTCGGCTATATATATTTCAAGTGGGCGTGGCCCCTCCCACATGAATTGAATAACATCATATATCTTGACTATTGTGATAGCAAGAGTTTTGAAACATTTCAGTATCCCATATGTTACTGATTTGAATAATCAGGAAAAAAATGGGCGGGATCGGACCAGTGGGAGCGGCAGCTCCCATACAAAGTAAATATTTAATATCATATATCTACAGTACTATAATAGCCATAGTCTTAGAAATGGGAAAAATGGGCGTGGGAAAAATGGGCGTGATCGGACCAGTGGGCGTGGCAGCTCCCATACAAAGTGATTATATAGCTCAATATACAAAATTAATATTAATCTATATAAGTTTGTTATAATTATTATTTAAAAAAAATAAAAATTATATTTTTTCGACCTATAATTCTGTTATGAAAATGAATTTATTCAAGTTCAAGGCCATACTCTATATTTCTTTATTAGGATATTGTCCTAACAAATAATCTATAGAGTTTTTTGTTTTCAATTTATTAATTGACTACCTTCAAGAATTTGTTGATGGTTCCATTTCGGGGATTTTCTAGGTCCCCATCATCAGAACAAGTTTAGAAAGCAGTGGCTACCTCATTCACAAACTCAAACACTTATATATCCCATTTGTTAATCTATATATATAAAATATATAAATAAAATATATATTAATATAATTATAATTATTAATATATATATATATATTTATATATGTATAAAATATATATTAATCTATATATATAAAATACAATGTTTGTATGTTTGTACTCTATAGACTCTAAAACTATCCAACCGATTTGGCCCAAACCGGTTTCATTTGAAAGGTTATAGTCCAAATTATTAAAATTGATATATATGAGATATCAAACTTTTAAATCGGTTATGTAGTTCCGAAGATATTTACAAAAAACCTATGTTAATATTTACAAAAAACCTATGTTAATCTTCAAGCTATGTTACACGAACACAACAGTCCGTCTATTCAAAACAGCCCTAGACCAGATGCCGACAGATGAATTTGCGGTTGTGATAAGAGCTGACCAGACAGCGGCTGGTGATCATGAGCGGCGCAGTTGTTATGGCAGTTGTTATGGCAGTTGTTTTCAGCTATTCATTTTATATACTTCAGCAAATAAAGGCGATAGAAAGACAAAGAGGCGTTGGGCTTCCCATGAAATTACAAATTTTAAAATGATTTACTAATGTGAATTTATTTTTTTAATTATTTATTTGCGTAAAAGAAATTTCTGGATTTAAAGAATTAATTACAATTAAAATTTGAAGGCAAAACAACGTTTGCCTGGTCAGCTAGTCCAATTTATAAAACATATAAATATTAATTTGAAAAAATAATGCTAAATCCAAAAATTTATGGATTTTATAAACCTGAGGTTGGAACATATAATAATTTTATAACGCTAGGTAAAACAAAAAAAAAAAAAACATTTACCGAGAAAGAAAATCAAATTTTTTCTAAGTATAAGACTTACAGATTTTTTCAAGAGCAAAAATAAACAGCAAACTTGTTACAGAAAATAATTTAAAATAATAACTATACGATATTTGTTTATGAAGGATAAATCTCCCTATTTAGTACTTTAGCTTTCAAATGATTTTTGCTATTTTTTATAATACGAGGGCGGATCAATAAGTCCGTGACTTTTCGAACTTCCCTCGTAGTTATATGAAATGCAACACTGCTCCCATCAAGTACCACCTGTAAATATACTACTGTCAAATTTTGAGCAAGTTCCGTCATTTACTTTGCGTTTAACAGCTGTTCAAAACATACAACCTCGTGGATTTTTTTAAAAATGGAAAAAAGTGAATTTCGAGTGCTCATTAGACATTATTTTTTGCGAAAAAAAACCATGGAAAAGCTTAATAAATACTATGGGACTCTGCACAATCGATTTCAATGGTAAAAAAGTGGTTTACTGACTTTCGTTGTGGTCGCACAAGTACAAATGACGCTGAACGTTCTAGACGGCCAATTGAGGTCAATACACCCGAAAATTTCGAAAAAATCGACTATATGGTGTTGGCCGATTGAAGAGTAAAAAAGCGTGAGATTGTTGATGCCATAGGCATTTCATATGGCAGTGCGATTTCGATTTGAAATGATCAGTTGGGTTAAAGAAAGCTGTTTGCAAGATGGGTGCCGAGGATTTTTAAAAAAACGACCCCAAATGGCTAAGAAATGTCTATTTTATGGACCACGAAAAATCCTATTTTTTGGAATGGATACAAAAATTGGAGAAACGTTGGACTAAGTGTATTGAGCTAGAAGAAGATTATTATGAAAAATAAATTTTCTTTTTGCAAAAAAAAACTGTATTTCATTCAAAAAGTCACGCCCTCGTATTACAAACATTTTTTAGAACTTATAACTGATTTTAGAAGTGTGATAACTGATATCTTATTGTGATTAAGAGATTACTTAATAGATTTAAGAGAAAAATTGTGTAGTAATATTTTGTTAGTGTTTCATAATTATAAAGTCATATAACGGTAAACAAAGAAGAATAGCAAATAAAGAAAAATAATTTTTTGGTTTTTATGCAATTTTAATCAATTTGCAATAAAATGACGCATGGTTCAAATCTAAGTGATTTTGAAAAAGAGAAAATTTTAGCGTAATGTTTCTTAATTTTTCGCGAAATTGCTAAAACAAAAACATTTTACATGTGGTTGTCAAAAATTTTGCAAATAGTCCGAGTACTTATTGTAAAAATAAAACAGGTGGCCCAAAAAAAAAACTTTCAGATCGGGACCGGCGTAAAATAATCAGCTGTACTGATAACTAATCGATGAATGTAAGGTAAATGTGTCCAAATCTGTGCCAAGGTTATTACAACTCCACAAAACTGCTTGACTTCAATTCGCTAAAAAGAATTTACAAATCAACTGGGGAAGAGATAATCGCTGTTGTTGGTAGGACTGACACAAATTTCTCTTAAACGTTATTTTTTTCTGATGAGCAACAGTTCAATCATGATGGTTCAAATGATTTGAATAGCTATTTGTGAAACCTATGTAAGGAACGATGATATTTCACAAAAAAAAAATTTCGGAGGCGGATCCTTAATGTTTAGGGACGCTTTTTGTTTCGACGGAAGGGTTGTTTTGGCATTTCCAAACACCAGAATGAAATTGGTGCCATTTATTGAAAATAGCAACAAAGAAGAATTCATTTAAAACAAAATAATACCAAAGTACACGTAAGTCGTTAGACAATGAAATAAATTAAGTGCATTTATAGTTATGAAACACTAATTGATTTTGTTATTCCTTTTAAAATGGTAAAATAGAAAACAAATTTATTGTTTTTTTTTTTTTTGCTAAATATTATTAATTTTCCATTGGTTTTACTTTTATGCCGGTTAAACTCTTCTACTTTTTCATAACTTACGAAATTTAGTGAAATGAATGCTTAATTATTGTTTTGCAACGCAGTGTATTACATATAGTGGAACTAAGCAACTATTTAATTTTTAAAATTGAAAATTTAGAATCCATTACGCTTGTTATAAGGGTTTGGTGTTTCATTTGTTTAAACAAGCGGTTTCCAACGCTCTCTTCTAAAATCCTGGACTGGTTTTAAGAGGTTCGAAAAAATGTGTTAACAGTTGTACTTTTAATGAATTAATTAACTTTCATGGTCTTAAGCAATTTTAATTAAATTTTACAGTTAATTTGCGTTGTTTAATGTATTCTCTGCATAAGTTTTGTATAATTAACACAAAATTTTGTTTATATATACTAAAAAATATGCATTCAAAAAAACATCTAAGAAGCTGTTCTCTTAAAACCAGTGTATATGTCATACAACTTAACATATGTTGAGTACATTGCTTTTTCTTTAATCTATATGTTCGTTGGTTTAAAACCTAATAATTATAAATTTGCTTTTTTTGGGAATTTAATAAAAACATATTAATAATCCTTAGAAAACAAAAAAACCGTAGTTTTTTTTTTTGTAGTAAATTTTGAAACTCATTTATATTCATATTATAAACGGTGCTGACAAAATAAATAAGAGTGATAGAATTTGTTTCATTAAATTTTACTACATATATTTATATATACTGATATGTTTTGCCATATATAATTATATATAAAAGTGATAATTTTTGATTAATTGTACCATATACACTAACATAGCTATATCTATTTCATATGGTCAGCTATACACGATATGATAATATATAACATACGATACAATGATATATGATGATATATTACACCATATTAAAATTTTTTCATAAACATAAACATAAAGATATAAACATATATCGTAATATATTGCCACACATATAAGCATATATAATGACATCATGTTGTATGTATATGAGTATATATAGAAACTTTTTTCACCGGGCGTTTAATACAATTGATGATTGGGTGTAAATTTACAATAACAAAATAATGTAAAAAAACAACAGCAATGAAACAAACAAAAAAAGATCAATGAAAATTTATATAAGAATTATCAAATCGATGGTCATAAGTTGTTAACTTGTAACTGGCAGTTAATTACCAACTTAAGTTAAGCAGATCAAACGACTTCGCCATCATTTTGCTGCCTTATATCAAGTGATAATTTCATCGTGATTTACGGGATGTCAACGTATGGCCATCGTTATATAAAACTAATGTTCTATTTCTATTCTTGACCACGTTTTGTTCTGTTAAAAATAAAAACAAAATAGGAAATATTGAAAACATGATACCGCTTACAATTAGTTTAGTTTACTTTTATTAAGTTTAAGTTTAACTGCTCGAATGCAGTTTCTAAAATAACAGCTACAAACTGTGTTTTTATTTTGTTGTTTTTGTTACAGGTTCTTTTAACAGCAAAAGGTGATCGATCGATCGATCGATTTTCCGTTTTATGAACTAGCAAAATATCTTTATTTATATTTTCTTTTGCATGTATTTAAATACGCTCAAAGAAATTTCACTGCTTAAAATAAACTTAATTCAATTGGCACACTTAAAGGCGTTTAGGAAATCGATTTTCCATAACCTCGAAATCTATTTAGATATTGGTTATTTAAGGGGTTAACTATCTTTGGAAATCAATAAAAAAAACAACAATATTTAAACAATTATAAAAAAATAAACAAAAGGTTTATTAAAAAAACTATTTTTGCTGTAGAAAGACACAATACTAGATATTATTTTAAAAATTATAATTTATAATTCAGACTACCATGGGAAACTTGGTGGACATTTCATTGTAGACCCATGTTTGAAAGGTAAAATCAGTCAGCCATCGTAGAGCCAAGGGAAGTTATCTGAGAATAAAATTTTAAGTTTTTTTTACGCACGAATAAATTTTTTAGTCCTTGACGTAGCTGGATTTTCAAATTTTTGTTTTGCATGCAAATATTACGAGGCTAATCTAAATATTAGCAGCAAAAAAAAATATAAATTTGGCAAACAGTCTCTTCTTTAGGGGCTTTTAAGTCCTCTACAAAACAAAAAATACTGCTGAAAATCAATTCATGAAATTTTCACAGTGAAACAAAACAAAAAACTAAAAAAAATTAAAGATACTCATTTAAACCAATCAATTTAAATAGAATAAAATACATTTAACAAAGCTTAAAATTGTGTAGCTAAAATGTTGTTACACTGATAGAAATTTGTGCGTAGTATTAATGAATTCCTTCATTAATCAAATGAATTTTTTCATAAAAAGTCCCAAAAGAAACGTTTCATTGAGTCAATGAAATGTGTTTCATTAAATCCATTTAAATGAATGGTTTCATTGACCCAATGAAAATTTCATAAAGTATATGAAATTTTTTTCAATAATCCTAGCCTAATCGTTGCTAAAGCTGATAATTTTTGACAAATTCAAAAAATATAAAATTTGAAAAGTAGCTGATTAGATTTCAGATCGAAAATTACAAATTTTGGAAACAAAATTTTTTTTACCCATAAAAATGAAATATTTTGAATTATTGTACTTTTTTTAAATTATGTATATTAAGAACTTTAATGATTGAAAAAATCGTTTAAATATAATTAGCAGGCATTAAAATATTAAAAGCTGAACTAAAAAAACCAATTTTATGATGATGATTATAGTCCACTTTTTGTAGTTAAATTACGACCATATAAGATAAAATTGTTAAATATTGTTAACAATGTTGTTAAATAACAAAAATTTATTATCGTTTAGCATAACGTTTTTGTGAAACATCGTCAAAACGATAACAATTTAGGTCTCGTTTTTCTTAGTTTTTAGTGACCAACTATTTAAATTCATCAAAAAATGTTAGCTCTAGGAAAATTTAATAAAAAAAAATTTATTTATATCAAAGTTTTGGTTAATTCTGTTTAAATGAAATTTTTCAGTTTTTTTATTTCAAAATGATAGAACTAAAAAAATTTTTTTTTTCTTATCACAAGTCAAAATTTTTATTGAAAAAAATTTGAAAATTTTTCTTTGATTTAATGAATTTTTTTTATGAAATTATGAAAAAGTAATAAAAAATGTTAATGAAAAAAATACCAATATTAATGAATTTTCATTCAGTAAAATTTTTCATTAAACCAATGAATCGATTTTAATGAAATCGTTTCATTAATACTATGAAGGAAAATTCTATCAGTGTATCTATTATATTTGTCGTTAGAAAAGGTTAATGTATTACATTATCATTTTAACTATTGTTGTGATTATTGTAGCATTAGGTCTAAAATCTATTTATGTGGTTCGAATTTGAGAAAAATCGGTTAGCTTAACAATTAACGACCGGCGACCTAAGTTTTCGATTATTATTTTGTTTTTAATTGCTTTACTAAAAATATATTTTGAGATACATCATTTTAAATTAACTTTGGCAAGCTGTGCATGGACCAGCGATTTTTTGAGAAATTGCTACTTGCTTTTTACTAAAAATGCCATTTTTTCCTTCATTTAAGAAATTTATTAGAAATCATTTTAAATCCTGTAAATTTAAACCGACAGGAATTTAATTATGCAAATGGATTAGCATAAATATTGGTAAAACTTCTACACAAATTTTGCTTAATTCTTAAAATTCTGTGAAATTTCAAGTTTTTAGCTCCATTTTACGAAAAACGCTTTTCCCTCTCGCTTATTCTCGATGGTATAAAATATGCGGTACCACGGCGAAAAAAAATCTTACCACTGTAAGTGAGTTTGAACCCTAACCCTCTAATGCTCTATCATAATATGTACATTTTTTAAATTTACGAAAGTTTGACTTCACAAATAAAGTTTGAAGCCAAAAAAGTAGTAAATTATGTTTTCTATCGATAAAATGCAATTTCTAAAAAAATATGTTAACAAAAATCTAATTAAGATTTAAAGTCCCCTGTTCAGTCTTACATGGGTTAATTACATTTTGGATTTTGTAATAACAATTTACAAAATCCAAAATGTAAAACATCTGGAACAAAATGCAATATCACTCGCTGCGATCGCTTTAGTAGTTTTTTTTTAAAACAACTTTCAATGAGGTCCCTTATGAAGAATTCTTCAATTTTGTCACACGACAGTGGTGCACACCACCACTAAACCAGTCACTATAGAGCAATTCCATATGACATGTGACAAAATTGAAGAATTCTTCATAAGGGACCTCATCGAAAGTTGTTTTAAAAAAAAACTACTAAAGCGATCGCAACGAGTGGTAGCTCGTTGGAAAGGTATTGAATCAGGCTTTAATTGAAAAATTAAATTTTCCTAATTTTTCTTGTTAAATAATTAAAAATAATTCAATTATAAAAAATATAAAAACAATGAGAACAAGGTGGTCTCTTAAATGCTCTTCTCCTGTCCAAACAAGGAGTCGGGGCCCATTTTTGTATTGCTGATTCTTAAAGCAAAAATTATGAGGAATCCAAAAAAAATAAAATTAGCCGCAAAATTTAGGAGCTTCTGTGGAAAATCGGAAAATTTAATTTTCATGGGAAAATTTAATTTTCATGGGAAAAAAGGTAAATTTCTGAGAAAAATTAGGAAAATTTTATTTTTCAATTAAAGCCTGATTCAATACCTTTCCAACGAGCTATCACTCGTTGCGATCGCTTTAGTAGTTTTTTTTAAAACAACTTTCAATGAGGTCCCTTATGAAGAATTCTTCAATTTTGTCACATGACAGTGGTGCACACCACCACTAAACCAGTCACTATAAAAAAAAAAAAATATGTAGTTACATTATTTTTTGCTGGGCAATCGATTGAGACTATTTATTTTAAAATCGGAGAGGGGTCGTCCAAAAAGTTGCCAATTTTGATCGTTTTCATATGGAATTGCTCTATTATTGTAAAAGGTCTTTTTACAGCTCAAGTTCTGTAAAAAGAATTCAACTTGTCTCATCTTAGTAAGCTATCCAGGTTTATATGCTTGGACAGCAATAGTATAAAGACACACCCAACACCACCCTTATTGCAGCCTTCGACTAGAGGGTTAAATTCTGTGGATACCACAAAATTATGTCCGATATTAATTTATGATTTTTATAAATAAAAAATGTTTCAATGAAAATGAAAATTATTCAAGTTCGAGGCCGTACTCTTATTTCTTCATTAGGATATTGTCCAGAGGTGGATCTTGCACATCAAACAAGTTTTCAATTTATTTTTTGATCAATGGTTATAATCTTTAACTTCAAACTCATATGTATATTAGTTCTCATGCAGTGAGTAAACTAGTTCATATGAATGTTTGATGTTTGGCATGGGATTGTTACCGCTTTCAAAACGTGTTCTGATGATGGGAACCTAGAAAATTCCCGAAATAGATCTATCAACACATTCCTGAAAGGGTCAAATAATAAATTTGAAAACAAAAAACTCTATAGATTATTTGTTAGGACAATATCCTAATGAAGAAATATAGAGTATGGCATCAAACTTGAATAATTTTCATTTTCATTGCACAATTAAAGGTCGAAAAAAAAACATAATTTTTATTTTTAATAAAAATTATAACAAACTTGTAAAAAAATTTTCTTAAAAAATACGAAAAAAGTAAGTTTTATTTTATTTTAAACTTGTGTATTCCTGACTTTAGTCAAATTCCACCAAAGTTTTTTGAAAAAAAAATGTTTTCTTCTTCTTCTTCCTGTAAAGAGACTAACTAAAGAAATATTCTACAGTAATTAATATAAAAAAAATTAATTACGATTGTCATTATCTGACGGTTGCAAAACACTTTCTAACAAAAAAAATTTTTTACTTTGTTTAAAAATTTTAACTTTTCAGCTCAAATTGGCAATTAGCAAAAAAGCTAATAAAAATTAGTTAAAAATTGCCTTGCAGAAAAATCTGCTAATATTAGCAGATTTTTTACTAAATATTAGTAATATAGGATTAGCAAAAATTAATCTGTTAAATTTACAAATATTTAGTTATGTATGAGCTAAATTTAGTTAACTGAAAGTAACGAAATAATCTGCTCAAATCAGCAACAAAATTTACTAAATATTAGTAGACAAAAAAATCATTAAAAAATTAAAAGTTTTGAAAGTTATTTTTTTAGTTTTTTTTAATACGGATAAAAGTCTGCCCTTATGAAATCAGCAATCTACAATTTTTTAGCAAAAATGTCTGTTGATTTTAGCTAAATAAACTGATATTTACATTGTACTAAATTTGAGGTAAATACAGCAACCATTTTGTTAATATTACAGTTTTTGTTTGCTATTTTGGGTCTAGTAAAAGTTTCTGTTAATTTTACAGAGTAAAATTCTATTTTCAATTAACTAAAATTCACTTCGAATATAACTAAAATTTTTTGAAGTTGTATTTTCGATGTATTTTTGCTGTTCTTATTTTATTAATATTTAGCAAACAAATCTGCTAAGTTTAACAGTTTTTTCTGCAAGGTAATTTTGAACTAATTTTTAGTAGCTTTTTCTGCTATTTTTACAGGTTTATTTTTAGAAGTATTAAAACTTAAACAAAGTACATCTTTACTTGTCTAATAGGGATGCCAAAAGAAAAATCCCGAAATCCCGGGATTTTCGATATTTAATAAATCCCGAATCCCGTGATTTTTTTTAATGATTTTTCAGAATTTTTTGGGACTTTTCGGGACTTGTTTTTTGATGAAATTTTT
This sequence comes from Delia radicum, assembly GCA_021234595.1. NCBI lineage: Eukaryota > Metazoa > Arthropoda > Insecta > Diptera > Anthomyiidae > Delia > Delia radicum. The sequence goes on from CM037854.1 coordinate 47,416,743, forward strand.
ATTGCATTATCGCATATTTTTTGTTGCATGTTTACGATGCTGAACAAATCATATAATTTTGAGAGTACATAATAAACCCAATGTGTTTCTAGTAAAATTGTTCAAAATTTTTGTTTTTTTACCAGGCTGGACTAGGTCGAATTTTCTATCGTCATTCCAGGGAATTGCGATAGCGAAAACGTTTTCGAATTAAAAGTAATTTCCCTTCGAGATTAGCTGATATTTCTTAGACCACGCAGACAAAACTATGCCACGCCAGCGGATTTTCGATGGCGCACGACCTTTTGTTGAATTAAATACAAATTTTTAGTAAAGTTCACAAATGTAGACTTTAAACACAAAAAATCGTTCTTCAAAAATCGATGAACACAAATTTTAGATGTTAGATTACAGAACATAGCAAGTATTGTTTTCAGAACAAATACCAGAATTCCGAAAAACCCTGGATTTGCAAAATCCCGAATTCCCGGATTTTTGTATATAAATCCCGATTGGTATTCCTATTTTCTACCCTGCAGTAAGCGAAATTTCTCCAAAGTTCCAATTCAATTCACTCTTAAGCTCATTTAATTTAGCTCGTTATGGACACAGTGTTCCTTTTTCGACCAAGTACTTTTAAAGGGCTATGTTTTTTGCTGAACAAAGATAATTAAGAAGATTACAAATCCTAAGGGGTTTACTAGCTTGAGAAATCAATAAAAACGACAATATTTAAGCAATTATAAAAAAATGGTTTATTCAAAAAATTATTTTTGTGATAGAAAAACACAATATTTGATATTATTCTAAAAATTATAATTTAGCATTCGGACTACCATGGCAACCCTGATAACCATTTTATTATACTATATCCTTTTTTTAAGGCAAAATCGGGTGCCATAGTGGAGCCTGAGAAAAAAAATGTAATTTTGTTTCACACGCAAATAAATTATTTAGTTCCTAACGTAGCTGGATTTTTAAATTTTCGATTTTCATTAAACTGGTACGAGGATAAACTCAAAAATTTAAAAACACCCAAAAAATCGTAGTTTTTTATTTTTCAAAAAAATATAAGACAAAAATTAAAAAATTTCACTACGATAAGGCTACATTTTTTAGTTCTCTGAAAAGAAAAACCCCGATTGAAAATTGGTCCACCCGTTAAGGCTACAGAGTGGCAATATCAACATCTTGTTTTCAGAAAAAAGCAGTTAAAGTAAATATTACTCATGTAAAATATAGGGCAAGGAGTTTGTTTAACAAGCTTTAACTTTTTTATTTCTGCAATTTTTTCTCCAAAATTCAAACTAGTTAATGAAAAAAAAATAAAAAAAAAATCTAAAGCTAGTAAACCCCTTAAAATAATTTAACATTTGGACTACAATCGTAAATAAAACAATGTTTGAAAATTGTTATCCAGATTTACCAAATAATTATTTGAAAAAATCGAGTTTTTAACATCAAACCTTTTTCAAATATTATTTAAAAATATAAAAAAGCTTAGTCTTTTATATTTTTGTTTGTTCTGTTGATGAACTAATATTAATATGTGTTTCTCGGTTAGAAATTAGTTCATCGATTGTACATCATTTTTAAAAATCTGACTGTTCAGACGTTGAATTTTTAAATACACAATGTCACTGATATTCTAAAATTTATTCCGTTTACACTCAAACCAATTATAATGTATGGATTACTACTACTTTACGATTAAACTTATAACTTCGGGGTTGCATATGGCAATTTAAAAAAAAAAAAAAAAATCGCTAACCACGATATTTTTTAAAAAAATTTGAAAATCTGTTAATGGGGGACATGACATTGGCCGTTTTTTGAAATCGACTTTTTTATAATTTTGTATTTTAGTAAATATTCTTAAGATTCTAAGAAAAAAAATTTCATGGAAAAATTCTTACGGGTTCAAAAATTACAGCCGGATTAGTGAGAGCGCATTTTTAATTTTCGCGCTACCTACATACGGCAGCTTGTTTTACTTGCTAACTGTCTTTTGGTGGTTGTTATTTCGTACCTACTTGAAGGGTGAAGAGTGAAGGCATACGAAGCTTCAAAAGAAGCACGAATTGCTAAACGATTGCAAAAAACTGTAAGAAACAGCACAACACAAGACAACGAAGGCATACAGTACGAAGCAGGCACGGCAGATTGAAGATAACCTTTTTTTTCTTTGTTCACAAACTTTGAACGCGTTTATCTCGAAACCATGTTTTTCGTACTGGTTGCGGCACTAGCGGGTTCATTTTTTGACGAAATTTTTTTTTGTATTTTTTTAAACTTGATTCGCTATCGTATGACACGAGATTTTCTAAATTTTTTTTCGATTTTTTATGAATTTTTAAAGTCAATATTTTTTTTTTGAAAAAACACACGTTTAAATTTGGAACATCACCAAAAATTGAAAAAAAAAATTTTAAAAAAAACCTTGTGTCATACGATAACCAATTTTGTTAAGATTTAAAAAAGTAATTTTTTTTTCAGATCGGACAATTTTTGCGACTCCCAGCGCTGCAACCACGAGGCCCCGTTTTTTTCTCTGCCGCCAATTTGTAGCTCTATAAAACCATGTTGGAGTGAAAAATATATTTTATTGAATTTTTTTCTTGTAATTTGTTCAATTCTCTACAATAATAATTTTGGAAAAATGTTTGCTTTTGACTGAGTTATGAATTTTTAAAAAAAGATATGTTTTCTCTGAAGCGAATGTAATGTCCACCCTTAAATGAAGAAAAAAATATAGAAATGTTTAGGTTAAGAAGAAGAATAAACGTTTTTCTCTAAAAATTATAAACACTATTAATTTTTAAATCAGACTAGACTAGTTTCAGTCTTTTTTTTAGTTTTACAAAAATTTTGATTAGAGCTTTGTTCACAAAATTAAAATTTTTTAAAATATCTTCGGCTTTTGGTTAATAAAGCATTTATTCTATATATCTACAAAGTTTGGAAGAGAAACCATGTTTTTTTTTAATACTCTGGCACTTTTGGGCTTTATATTATGTTTTTTTACTACTCTTTTTTTCGAGTGTATGTTTTAATATTATTTTACTTAATAAAGTTTATAGAATTAGGTTTTTGAATGTATGATAAAACGTGTTTATTTCCTTTTTTATATTACAATGTAGTTGTTAATAAAATAATTCCTAAGTAAAAATTATAAATGTTAACCACACGTAATTTAATACTTTTTCTTCTACTATTATTTTAAGAAAATTTTCCATCGAATCTCTGTTCCATGGTTTTTTTTCTGCTTTTATAATTCTTTTCCTGGCTACTAATAACAATTTTTGCATAAAAGTTGACTGTGTTTATTGCAATTTTTGTTAACATTAATCTTTTGCTTTCCTAACGCAATCTATGCCATTGACATAATTTCTCTCGTGTACAACATTTTGTATGTTCTTGCTTGCAACTGTTGTTGTTGCTGTTGTTATTGTTGCTGGATTTAAACTGAGTCAAGACCTTCACGTACAAAATGTTGCCAACAGTTGTTGAATGCAGTAAGTAACATGTTCTTATTCTAATGAATCTCTAGCAGCAGCTAAAGGCGGATTTTATGCAGCATGTTGCATACTACGCTACATAGTAGTATTTAAAACAACGATCATGATTTTTACTTGAAATCCCTCTTGATAAACTGGAATATATTTAAGTACTTGTTTATATTGTACACTTAGAATACTACGTACACTCAAATAAAAAAGTTAGTAAAGTCAGCAAAAAATTCTGCTGAGTCAGCTAAATTTAAGTCAGGAGGGTGCTTGCAAAAAAATTGCTAATGTCAGCAAAATTAGTAGATGTCAGCAAAATTAGTAGATTCAGCAAAATTTTTGCTAAAACTTAGTGGATTAGAAATTAAAAAACCCTTGCTAAACATTAATAAAATTTTTGCTTAGTAGACTGAAAAAAACTCGAAAAATTTGTAGAAAATTTTTACTTTAGTTAATTTATTTTGCTGAAAATCATAAAACATATTTTTGTGATTATTTTTAAAATAATTTACAATACGTTACAAAATATAAAAATTTTCGTACTGACACATTGGCGACATGAATTAATGTAATATCTGCAAATATATAGAAATAATTATATGTATATAACGTAAACAAAATTATCTTTCAACTACTTACATCAATGGTTGTCTCAATGATGCTATCTTTTAAAGGAACGCTAATGCCGCAGAGAATTATAGAAAATAAACGAAAAAATTACAAAATGTAACATATACAACCCTTTTTTTACCATAAGAAAAAGGAAACATAAAAATTTACCTAAGATGTATGTCTTTGTCTTTCGCTTTAACCTGTCATTTAATCTTTTTTAAATTTAAATATTTTATTTTGTCTTTTATTTAATTAATCGACAATTACATTCAATCCACAATTTTGTTTTATGTATGGAAAAAAGATGCAAAATCTTCCATTGTTGATTTTTTTTATGTGTCTTACTAGAGTTGTACTTTTTAGTATAATTTTCCTCGTCACTACTACACCTTGACATCTAATTTATTCTGCGTATAACTTTTAATCTGGTTGTCGTTCACACTATTGATGTGCTAATCAGCACAATTTTTTATAGCAAAATAAATTAGTAAAACATTAGTAAAACATTAGTTCAAAACAGTTAAGTGCTGACTCAATATAACTAAAATTTTAGTTTAAAACATAATTTTAGCAAAAAATTTGCTGAAAAATAGTATACCTAATTTACAAGACGTTTTACTAACTTTTCTACTAACTTATTTTTTTGAGTGTAGGTCAAGACCACTACAAATGTAGTTAAAAACAAATGAAATTTCACTTAAAGAAAGGATGACTTACATTTCAGTAAATTCCACTAACATTGTCATTAGTCTTTCAATTTTCAAAAAATTAACCACAATTGTAGTAAAAATGAACCACATTCATATGTTAGTAAAAAATAAACAAACATTTATTTTCTTTTATTTTTGTAAATAACAAAAAACGACTGGAAAAAATGAATGTTAATCCATAAAACAGTCATTTGATGTGGTTTGTTTTTTTTAAATGAACTACAAGGTTAGTGAAAAATTAAATTTGTTCTACAAATGACTGACATTTACATTAAAAATAAAGAAACTGTATTAACATCCAAACAACTACATGTTTTTAAAGCAGATCCCTGAGTGTACCATATTATAACTAACCACAAAAACATGACTTCTATGGAGGCAGGCAAACAGGCACCGCACAGTGAGATATATTAAAAAAAATAATGGTAATAAAAATAGAACTTCTAAACTATACGATCGGTATGACTCAAATTGGTAAAAGTAAAAGAAGTGTTAATATTATCAAATATTTTGATTGGGTCTTCCCGTTTTAGTACAGGGTGTATTTACAGGATGCCAAATTTAACTGCCTCGCACAGAGAGAATTTCTTGGACGAGTTTTAATGAAATTTCTCACTAATCTAATTAAGTTTTCTTAACAATGCGAATGAAAATTTTCTTAAACTTCATGAAAAAGCTTCATCGTTTTAATGAAACTATTTTATACTATGGAACTTTTTCATTAGGGATATGAAACTTTTAATAAATAATATGAAATTTTTAATTCAATTTTATGAAAAAATGCATTAATTTTAAGAAAAATCTCAATGGACAAACTCCGGTGGAAATTCATAGATCTAATGCAAAAATTCAATGTTATCATGCAGATAATTCTATCAGTGCATGTATACAAAATCTTTTGGGGTGTGTAACTTTTGTAAATGTGGACCGATCACTAACATCATCTCCGTAATTTTCGGAAAAAAAATTTACCACAAAATCCTTGGATTCACCACAAAATCCTTGGATCTAGTGGTACAATAACCCACGTAATATCCGATGAAAATGGATCGGAGTTATTTAAAAAAAAAAATAGAAAAATTGGAAAAACTCCATTTTTAGCAAAATTTATGTTGGAATATGTCAAAAACCATAAGTGCGATTTAAAAAATTGAAAAAGTCATGTTGAGAGTGCCAAAACTATCACACAACATATTTTTATTTGGAGAATTTTAAAAAATTTTAAAATTCCGAAACTTTAGGAGTTTTGGTCTCATCTAATTTTATCTCATTAATCCTAATTTGTTTATTAGAGTTCGCCTGAAAAGTAAAAAATTGCTTTGTTTTCGGGATATCATCACTTTTTTAAATGTTTTTGCATCAATAAAAAAATGTCATTATTATTTATTTAAATGTCGACTCCTTCCACGTGAGTGCTGCGACCAAAAACACTGATTTAGGGTCCCTTTTAATACAGAGCAAAACCAGCGGTATTTATAAGAAATTGGAATTCAACATTTAATTGTTTTATAAAAATATTTTTTCCGTTTTTAAAATGCACCATTTAGGAAATAGAGTGGTCGAAAAAAATCAAATTTTTTAAAAAAAACTTATAAACTATTTTTCAATCAAAAAACATTACTAGCTGAGAAAAACTGCGTAAAACTGTTCGCTCAATGGTAACCCAGTAAATAGTTATTAGGTTTTCAAAATGTTGTCTTTACTAAAATAAAATAATTTATTGATTAATAACTTTTTAACTGGCCTCGATATATCGAAAATGTTTGTAGCATTTTTCGTAGCTCAAAATACTTTTTCATTGTGTGTTAAAAATTTATTTTATTATTATTTTTTACAAACTTGATACTTTAATAACTTTTTAGAGATTCGCGATATATCGAACACTTTTGTGCCATTATTCTCAGTTTACAATACATTTTTATTGTGTGTGATTAAGAAATTCAGTTTTAACAGTTTTTGAAAAAAAGATAGTTTTTCCGTCCACTCCATTAACTAATTGGTGCACTGGGAAAAAATTCCAAATTGTTTCCAAATTGTTTTTTGTCGTAGAATCGAACGTTCTGTTCAAATTTCATATAAATACTTCCCTGTTTCCTCTGTAGTAAAGGGGATTCTATTTTGGGCATCGCACGTTTTTGGGCACCACACGCATATGAAAGAAGTCGAAATTTATTAAAACAAAAAGAATTACGCTATTTTCATATTGATGCAAAAGCCGTAAAAAAGTGATGATATACCAAAATCAAATTTTCGTGACGAACTCTAATGTTTATAATAAAATATTATGATGATCTATATAAACCATATGTTCAATACCAAGTTATATATGCTACCATATAAAAGTGTATATGGCACATTACAGTCGTCAAAAAAAAAGATGAAAGTTCGACTTTGAAATTTCCACAAGGTTGCCGCTATTTCTTAATGTCCAGAAAATCCATGTGCCAAGTTTCAGCTAAATTCGTTACCATTTAGAGCTCGCAGAAAAAGAATTAGTAATTTATCTCTATTATTCAGGGTTGACTTTAAATTTAATTCTTTCTTAATCTACTCAATCTACAATCTAGTTTAAATTTATGTGCAGAAAAGGAATATAAAATCAAAATTCAAAAACATTTAAAAGCTTTTAGTAATTCGCTTTTTTTTCAAAAACGTAGAAATACAAATTTTTGTTAAAATTGTAAAATTTTCAGAAAAGGTGTAAGTAAAAATCAAACTTGTTTATGTCTTATATGACAAGTTTCTCAAATCTGAGCTTAATTTTAATAAAGATTAGGAATCCGCAATAAAAACTAAAAAAAATGTGGATTTTAAATTATTCGAGTTTTTCACATATTCCAAAAAAACTCGATTTTTTGTGGTATTTTTGTAATTAACTGAAACCGAAGTCATTGAAAAATCCTACCAGTTAAAGTTTTGTAACCTACTTACCAAGGACATTCATCATATATGGTTTTGTTTTTAGTTTTAGAAAGGATAGCAGATATCCTTGTATTAAATATTTTGAAATGTGATAAATACAATGAGATCTAAAATGTATGTAGTCTTAATTCAATTTTTTTTTTTTTTTGAAATTTTTTTTTTTTTACAATCTATCTTAAAAATAAAGATATTAAGTAAAATTAATTTAATAACTGTAGCTTATGACAAGAAATAACAGAAGTGTTTATTACTACATTAAGTAAAAGCACTAAATAAAACTAAAGAAAAAAAAAATAAAAAATATATATATTGTATATATATACATATATAAAAGTTAATTAATTTCTATATGGCAGATCAAGAACATGTAATCTTTTAAGTCTTCTTCTTTCATTAGTATCATCCAGTAAACATATTGCTAAAACATTTGGGTGAGAGCTTAATCTATCAAGGTATCTCTGAGAGTACCGGTGGATTTCTTCTTTAACTGTTGGAATATTAAGGTCGTTATGGATTGTGTCATTGGTAACGTAATAAGGTGCATCTAAGATCATTCGAAGTGTTTTTGATTGAAATCTCTGAAGGATTTCGACATTTGAATTGCTCGCTCCACCCCATAGATGAATTCCATAAACCCAGATTGGTTTAAGAATGGCTTTGTAGATACGAATTTTATTTACAAAACTTAATTGTGATTTAGGTCTTAGCATCCAATATAAACGTTTTAGCTTTTTATTTAATTGGTCTCTTTTAGGTCTTAATTAAATAAAAACAAAAACTGTAAATTTAATATTTCCTATTTGCTTAAAACTTAAAATCTCCATAATTTTTGCGCCATTAAAGATAAATGATTAACACGCATTGTATTTTGCATGCTTAAACATAGGCTAACATATAAGCAAAAGGTTATCAAAAGGCTAAACAAAAATAGGGGTGGGTGCTTTTTGGGAGCTAAAAAAATTTGTCTCAAATTACCCCTCCTTCCCCTACTTGGTACCGTTTTAAAAAAATAATGAGTCTAAAAATATATTTTCAAAAAATTTTGAGAGCATTACCTTTCATTTATAATAATGATAAAAATAAGTACTTCTTGGTAACGCATTATTTGTTGTATTAATATAATGGGAAAATTACCTAGTTATTAGTAAGTCCTTATTATTTGTGTTAAAGTAATGCACAGATTAAGTTGGTGTCATCACTGGTAGTGAGAAGAATCATTACCAATCCTCACTAGGTAGTTTAGAAGTTCCATATTTATTACCATTATTTTGTTCAATTATCCCACTGTGCAGCAGTAAAAGCTTTTTAAAACTTCCTCATCGTAAGATTTGATTCTTGTGTATGTTTAGAATATTGTTTGCTTTTACTTAATATAATATAAGATGATATTCATAAATAACTAGATTTTGTTTATGTGTTTGGAGGAAACAGGACATCATAAAAATTCAATGACTTTATTAGTGTCAACAAGTTTGTCGATGAGTTAATGAACTTTTTATAACGGATTTGAAAAACAAAATCATGTTTGTTTAATAAATTAGTTTGGTTTACAAATTAATCGGTTAATGCTTTATACAGCTGGATTTTTATAGACTAAAATACTTTGTGGCAATATCTTTATGAGGGTGTTTGATGGATGGTTTTTATTAAAAAAAAACGCAAAAAAGTGGTTTAAAGAAAGTTTTAAAATGATATTAAACTTGAAAAATATATTATAAGCTTTTTGATTATCGTGATGTCATCTAAACCAAATTTAATAAATATTGAAAACATCCACAACATTTTATTTTTCAGAGACAATATTACAGCCGAACCCCAATTTACGCTCCGTGTTTAAAATAATAGAAATTATTATAAGCTGACGTATTATTTCTCTCGAAGAGAATTATTTATGTTCGATAAATTTCACTTTAAAAGTTTCGCCCAAAAAATTTTAAATTATTTTTAGTCTTACAAACTTCTTTTTTGGTTTAAATAATATTCCTTTTTAACCCTTCTGTCTCGCTTGTGTAAAAATTACCCGATTTTGGAAAACAAAGCTAAAAAATTATACTTTAAACTGCTGGTTTTTAGTAAGAAACATTTTCATTACCTATTGCGTGAACAACTTTCTTAATATGAAAAATATTTAAAAAAAAATTTATTTGGTTCCTTTCCATGAGCGAAATTATTTTTTACAAACATCTGTTATGTTTGGGTCAATTTGACCCAGTGTTTTCAAGTTAACAATTAAATACGATCAGATCTAAAATTATTTAATCAGGATTGATAAATTTTTGAATGTTATTTTAATTTCATATCATTATATTGATATTTGTGTGTTTTGTCTGTAGAACAATCACGTTTTGAGCATGTGACTTTTGTCTTAAATAGCGTTTATATGAGGGCGAATCAATAAGTCCGTGATTTTTCGAACTTTCCTCGTAGTTATATGAAATGCAACACTGTGCAACAATGCAACACGGTGCAACCTGTAAATTGACTACTGTCAAATTTTGAGCAAGTTCCGTCATTTACTTGGCGTTTAACAGCTGTTCAAAACATATAACCTCGTGGATTTTTTTTAAATGGAAAAAGTGAATTTCGAGTGTTTATTTAACATTATTTTTTGCGAAAAAAAAACCGTTAATCAAACCAAGGAAAAGCTTGATAAATACTATGGGGACTCTGCACAATCGATTTCAATGGTAAAGAAAGTGGTTTACTGACTTTCGTTGTGGTCACACAAGTACAAATGAAGTTGAACGTTCTGGACGGCCAATTGAGGTCAATACACCCGAAAATGTCGAAAAAATCCACGATATGGTATTGGCCGATCGAAGAGTAAAAGTGCGTGAGATTGTTGATGCCATAGGCATTTCATATGGCAGTGTGGTTTCGATTTTAAATGATCAGTTCGCGTTTTTTATCAATTTACCATAGACGTAATCGTGTGACAACTTCAAAGGATTGTTTGAAGTAGAGTTGGGATTAAATAATTATATTAATCATTCATTTTGGTGATTCGGTCAGTATCGTTCAATTCGAGTCAGTGAACTAGTTTGTTCAAATCGTTCAATCGTTCTTTTTTTCTTTGACTTGTGACTGATCTGCGTGTTGTGAAGTGTGTCGTTCGTTTGACAATTATTACGCACTATTCATGTTTTACGAGTTTTTTCACAAATTTTACAATACATAGACGAAAAGTGTTATAAAATTGCAACTTTTCTAACAAAAATTTATTTATTTTGTGTAAAAAACATTTTATTTGTATGACTATAATGACTTTTCCTAATTTGAAACAATATTACTACTATTTTCTAAAAAAAAAAATAATTGCTCTTACAAGCAGTTTTAATTAATTAGAGATGCAATTGTTCTGTGAATAAAAAGAACGAAATGAACGATTGAACGACAAGATCGAATATTGGTGAACGAGTCAATTCGTTCAATTGAGTGAGTCGTTCAATTGAACTAGTTCGTTCATGAACGACACAACTCTAGTTTGAAGTTGTTTAACCGCAATTCGAATGAGTTTTGAGGCGTTTTGTAGCTGTGGATGAAACATGGAAACACTCCGGAGACCAAGCAGCAGTCTAAACAATGGGTTTCTCCGGATGAACCGGCTCCGAAGAAAGCCAAAGTAAGTTTGTCGGCCAATAAGGCGATGGCAACAGTTTTTTGGAATGCACGCGGTATAATCCACATCGATTACCTTCAAAAGGGAAAAACAATAAACGGCGAATATTATGCCAACTTATTGGACCGATTTAACGTGGATTTAAAAAAAACGACCCCATATGGCCAAGAAACAAAGTTCTTTTTCATCAAGATAATGCACGGGTGCACACGTGTGCAGTCTCAATGGCAAAATTCCATGAATTGGGCTACGAATTGGTAACTCATCCGCCATATTCTCCGGATTTAGCCCCCAGTGACTATTACCTATTTTCAAACCTAAAGAAATGGCTCAGTGGAAAGAAATTTAGCTCCAACGACGAAATTATTGATCAAACAAATGCCTATTTTATGGACCTCGAAAAATCCTATTTTTTGGAAGGGATACAAAAATTGGAGAAACATTGGACTAAGTGTATTGAGCTAAAAGGAGATTATGTTGAAAAATAAATTTATTTTGCAAAACAAACTGTGTGTCATTAAAAAAGTCACGGACTTATTGATCCGCCCTCGTAACTTTTAAAATATATGAGTTTTTAATATAGTTTATATGTTCTTTGTTAAGTATACTAAAACCAGTTGATGTTTGTAAAAATTTTAAAATTCGAAGAATAAAAAAATTTACTTCATTATGTGAGAAGTTTCAAAAATTTTCAATACTTTGGGGCAAAATATTTAAAAAAAAATATTTTTGTATGATATTCTGGTATGTGATGAATTTCACTTTCGATCGAAATCAAAAATTTTAATGTCATTATTTCGCAACAATTTAATTTTAAACAACATTTAATATAATAAATTGAAATATTTCATTTAACTAAAATGATTAACAAAGGTTTTATTCTATTATGTATTTTCTGAAGCAAATTAAAATCGATTGCATTTTCAATTTCGATCGAAAGTGAAATTCATCACATACCAGATTTATAACGTTTTTTGTATGTGTTAGCCAGTGTCAAAACATAATCCATTGGAGAAAAAAGTATGGCGATTTTATGTTTAAAGCATATTAAAAATATTAAAGTTAACTTAATTTATAGATCCCAAGTCAAAATATATATTACACAACCAATAAATTTAAAAAAAAGTTTGTAAAATATAAGAACTAAAAAAGAAAGCCGCGATAATATACTTGCTGGTAATAACTTTTGTTTAGAAACTATTTCTTTTTCCCATTATTCTAATATAATATGTTTGCTTGCAAACATAATTATGTTTGCCTGTTAACATATATATATTTGGAGCGAAAGAAAAACGTCTACCAACAAACATATATACATTTATTTGGCTGCAAATATATATATGTTTGGAAGTCCCAAACATAATATCTAAAAATTTCAAAATTGTAAATATATATTTGTTTAGCTTTGAAAATTTGAATCATTTTAAACATAAACACCGATAAAATACCGTTATCGATTCAAAACCCTTGCAACTAAATATCGTTATCTGTTATACTGTTATCGAAATAATTGAAATACCGTTTTCCGTAAAATACCGTTACCGATATATCTAAAATACCAATCAATATCCTTAAAATACCGTTACCGAAATGACTAAAATAAACCAATCACTAAAATACCGTTACAGAATAAATTGAAATAGCGTTATCCTTAAAATACCGTTACTGAAATAATCTGACAAAATCAGAAAAAATAATGGCTGTAACTTGATATCGGACATTTTACAGAAGACCGGCCAAAAAAGGCCAGTTTTTGTCCCTGGGTCTAAGATTTCAATTAAATTTTGAATTCAGAAACACTTAAAGATTGGCGTTTTTAGTTTTTAAATTTTAAAAAAATCATCGGTCTTATGCGCCATTTAGTGGTTTTGAAAAATGAAAAATATACCACTTTTTGTATATTCCTCATTTAAGTTTGAATATTCGTATTTTCTTTAATATTCATCGGATCAGCACCATTTAAATTGCATTGGAATTTTACACTCGCCTACTTTATTTCAGCGTCAAAAAGAAATGCATTTTTATGCAATTTATTTTCTAAATACACTTTTCACAAATTTGGCCACTGTCGATTTGAAAAAGATGCATATTTGCAAAATATGGGATTTTTACCATAAAAGCACACTTTAGCTTTTTGGGTCCGAGGTTTATCTATTATTAATAAATTATTGAAAAAAAGCTTACATCATGTTTTTGTACAAAATACTAGAATTTGTTATTTTTTTTTTTTTTTTTTTATTAAAGAGATTAAATTTAAAAATGTAGTGTTAAGTTGTCCTTTAAATGTCGCTCTTAAAAACTGTACATTGAATTTTCTGTACTTTTAAAACATTAATGTTTAACCCTTCCAACCGAATTATTCTTTCTATAAAAAATCGAATATTCGGTAAAACATTTTTTTAAACAGAATCTTTTTGTAACTTCTTTTATCTTTCATTCGCAGAAAGAATTCAAAAAAATTAAATATATACGCCCATGTCCTGTATTTCCTTACTTTTTGAATACGAATGAATTTTAAAAACACATGAAATTGAAATTCGGTGCTTTTTAATCCTTATAAATGTATAAAATTCGAAATATTATTCAAAAAATGTCGAAAAATTATCGAAAACTTATGTTTTCTGTCAAAATGCTAAATTTTAACTTATAAAGCAGTCTTATGATTTTTAAAATATTCTAGAAGGAAAAAAGTTATTTTGTTTAGTTTCTACATTAAAGTAAATCGAAAATAAAAATGTGGATGTGAAAGTCAAAGTCAAAGTCAAGGCACCAAAAATTCGTATTGATTTGACTTTCATGGGAATGTGAAACATAGGACAGAAGTGATAGTTTTTAAAACAGAGACGTTTAAAGTTCATTTTAAAATTCAATCTTAATAAAGCTAAGAAATATAACAATAACTGTCGTTTTTTTATGTAAAGATGCTTTAAGCTTTTTCTCAAAAAATCATTAAAAATAAACCCCGGGACCCAAAAAAGTGAAAATAAAAAAACAGAGTAGTATTTGGAAGGTGACAAAGCCAATTGTGATAATATTTTGTTGTTGTTTTTGTTTTTTCTTTGATATTTTAAATTTTGAATCACGTTCCTAGACTAGGACAAGAAATTCTCATTAAGTTTGTGATTTAACATAACAAATATCTCTAGAAATCCTAATAACAAAGTCCCATGAAGATTTCCTTGGGCAGGAATAAAATCCGGATAGGGACAAGCCTACAGCAACTGTTTTTCACAAATTGTTAAATAAGTTTTGGGACTTTAGCACATTTAATTACTGTAAATGCAAAAAAAAAAGTTTTACTTCTTGGCAAAAATTACATATTTTGCAAATATGCATTGTTTTTTAAAATCGAGGGTGGCCAAATTTTAGAAAAAATGCATTTTAAAAATAAATTGCATACAAAAACCATTTATTTTTGACGCTGGAAAATAATTTAAATAATATAAAAGTAGAGGAGTACACCAGGAGCATTTTAAATGATAATGATCCAATGTTTATTAAAGAAACTACGAATGTTAAAACGCACTTTTTGAATATTTCAAATAAAACCATGATTTTTTTCGAATTTTGGGAAACTAAAAACGGCAATCTTTAAGTTGCTCCATAAAGTTTGTGCGTGTAAAATATAATTTAAATTCCAAGACCCTGCGTCAAGTTTTAGCCGATCTTACGTCATTAGAATTCAGGCATAATGGGGCTAAAATAATGGGCCTAAGTAGTGTTATCCTTAAATTACCGTTACCGAAATCACTGAAAACCCCGTATTTAGAAAATAACGTTACGGATATAAACGAAAATAGTGTTACCTCTAAAATACCGATACCGAAATAAGTAACATATCGTTAACGCTAAAAACCCGTTACCGAAATAAACGAAAATAGGATTACCCTTACCGAAACCCGCCTCGAATCGGTTACTTACCATCAATGGAATTTAATAAAAAAAATCTGCCATATGTATACCTAAAAAAGTTTAAGACATCTGGAGAGTTGCTTAAAATTCAAAATCAACCGGTACACGAAATGATTGGTCTGGGTCCGATTTTTTGTTTACACTCGAAAAAGTGTTACAGTTACTACATGACAGTTGTTTGTGAAGTAATCAGTAGTAGTTTTTAACTTCAATTACAGTTGCTTTGTTATGAACTAATAAAAACAACTATTATGACAGTTACTTAAAAAATAGTAACTGAAGGAAATTACTGTATTATTAACAATTGTTAGAAGCTGTTGTTTTAGTATTTTAATAAATAACTACCAAAATAGTAGTTTGTAGCAAACAGTTAGTATTTAAAAATAGAAGATTATGTCGAGTTTTTAAAAATTCTCGTTTTATTTATATTTGTTATTAATGATATTGTTGATAGTCTGCAAATAAAAATTAGAAAATTTCATTATATCTCCAATGCATAAAAACGTTATAACTGGAGTACCGTTTAGAGTTTTGGCTTTACATTTTAAGGAAATAGAAAATACAAGTTTGTTATAATTTTTATTAAAAATAAAAATTATGTTTTTTTTTCGATCTTTAATTGTGCAATGAAAATGAAAATTATTCAAGTTCGAGGCCATACTCTATATTTCTTCATTAGGATATTGTCCTAACAAATAATCTATAGAGTTTTTTGTTTTCAAACTAAACAAAATATAAAAAGGAGAGAAAACAAAAAACGTGTATTGAATATCCACCAGAGGTGGATTTTGCACATCAAACAAGTTTTCAATTTATTTTTTGATCAATGGTTATAATCTTTAACTTCAAACTCATATGTATATTAGTTCTCATGTAGTGAGTAAACTAGTTCATATGAATGTTTGATGTTTGGCATGGGATTGTTACCGCTTTCAAAACGTGTTCTGATGATGGGAACCTAGAAAATTCCCGAAATAGATCTATCAACACATTCCTAAAAGGGTCAAATAATAAATTTGAAAACAAAAAACTCTATAGATTATTTGTTAGGACAATATCCTAATGAAGAAATATAGAGTATGGCCTCGAACTTGAATAATTTTCATTTTCATTGGAAATAGAAAATTTTATTGTAATTTAAGAAAAGTATATTGTTTTTTTTTAATAAATACCCAGGTAGAAAAATACAATCTTTAAAACGTTTTAAAAGCATTTTTCATGATGGTACAAGCGTTTTCAGTACATACCAAATTACAAATTTAAAGCGTTTTGAGAATGTGCAAAATGATAACCCAAATTTACGGTCTGAGGATGGTATTTTATAACGTTCTCAAAACATTGCAAAACAAAATTTTTGAAATGCTTTTTCAATCGTTAAATAAGTATTTGCAGAACATTTTGGCTTACAGTTATTAAGCGTTATGAAAACGACCCAAATGATAACCGCTTTGAGGGTTGTAATTTTGAACATTGTCAAAACGCTCGAAAGAAAAATTTGATTGAAAATAGATTGTTTTGAGCAGTTTCTGTACTTAGCAGTCGCCAACCAGCGGCTTGTCTGTGTCAAAATTTTGGATGGTGTTTCAGTTTCAAACTGATGTAATAAAAAATCTGTAGAAAATAAATGTTGTAAAAAAATACTTTTTTCACAAGTTATGTACTTATTACCCTTTAATTCTTCATATACTTGGGTTGAACTGAAATTTTCTTTGCCTACACCCTTATTTGGCTTTCCGCATCCACTAAACTGTTGTTGCAACTCGTTTGACATTATAACAGAGAGAACAGCTGCAATCGCAAAAAAAAAAAAGTATTTCTAAAGTACTATTGGCAAATGTTAGAAAAACGCTTTAACTCAATGGTTTTACATTGGTTTTATTTTATAAACCGTTGTAAATTTTGTACGATAAGAACTTCTTAAGTACTTTTTACAAACGTTGGAAAAACGCTTTGAACCAATGTTTTTACAGTGTTTTTATTTCACAAATATTTGTAAGTTTTGTATAAAAAGTATTCCTAAAATACTTTGTCCGAACGTTCGAATAGCAATCCAAAATAATGTTTTTTAAATGCTTTTTTTTCGTATTATTTGCAATTATCGCTTTGGAAACGCTTTTATTTTAGTACCATCAAAAACAAACGTTTTGAAAACTCTTCGTTTTTTGTACCATCCCAAATTTCTACCTGGGTAATTTTAAAATTCCGAAAAAACAGTTTTTACAGTTTTTCAAAAAATTCTGTAGTAAAAAATTTCAGTTGTTTTCACCACATTGTTAGTTGTTTATACTACTTTTGTTAGTTGCTTTCCAACAATTAAAACCAACTAAATTTTGTCTTATTTTAACGCTAACTTTTATTTTACCTTTGTCGCCTTTTGAACTGAAATTAAAGTTGCTATAACCGTCATTTTCAGTAGATTCTACTGTCAAACTTTATTTAGTGTATTACATAGTAATACGAGTACTTTCGTAATAGTGTAGGATACAGATAGTTTATTTTATTTAAATACCTATTTAATTTATCACTAATATTTTCTTATTTTGCTCATTTCAGAAATACGTAGTGTATCTGGAGAACCGAATTACAAATCTGTTAACTTAACATGGGAGGTGGAATTTGTACCCTCACCCGAAGATGCTGTGACAAATAGTAGTGATGAAGTAGAGCCACCAAAAGCATTTCAGTTATTCTTTTGTGAATTACAATCATTTGGACCACATAGATGTCGATCGAGAGTAGTCAATGAGAGCAGCACACAGCAGACATTTGAAAATAATGATAACGATTTAAACGTTATAGATAAAATGTACGGGCTAATGGAGTTATCACAATGTTCAGTTAAATTAAAAAAAAATAATATATTTGAAAAAATTTAAATGAAAACTTTTTAGCAAAAGATTGTTAAACACTTTCACTGAAATTGATGAAATTGAAATGATTTTTCTGATTGTATTCAGAACGAAGAGTTTTTGAATCCAAGTACTTCCATTCTTGATTACGAGGATCTATAATATAAACCATTATTGAACGGAGAAGTAGTTAATTATTTTGTTGTTCTTCATCAGTCAAAATTAAACTACTTTTCCGTTCGGTAATGTTTTATTTTATAGCTCATCGTAATCCCGAGTGGAAGACTATTGAGTCAAAACTATTTTGTTCTTAAAAAAAAAAACGGAAAAATTTTCGATTTGCACTAAAATTAAAATCGACCTAATGTGTGGCATTTTCAAATTATAAATTTTAGAAGACAAGTACGTCAGTACATGACCCAGGTGGATAATTTAAGAATGGCTACCAAATATAGTTTTCATATACGTTCAGTACCAAAACGCAAAAATATGAAAATCACCGGACGTTCAGAAGTATTTGATAATGAAGTAGAAAATGATGATTTCCTAAGTAGTAATTTGGGAGGACAAACTATTGTGATACCTACTAAAGGATGTAAGTTTTTCAAATCGTACTTTTTTCTTACCCACTACTCTAAATATGATCTAAAGTTCTTAAATACTCAAATAGTGGAGACAGGCGGTTAAATTGAATTTTTTTTTGTCTTAATAGTTTCAGCTGAAGCTACCAGATGTTTGCCAAATGCTTCAGAAATCGAAGTCGAAACGGGTCCTTATTTTGGTGGTAAAATTGTCGTTGATGGTGGCAGTTGTGGCATTAAGGGAAATCCAAATGATGTCAAGGATAAATATGTAATGCGTATTGATCATAAAGCCTGTGGTAGTATGGTTAAACCAGAAACCAACACTGTGGAAACATTTATAACGGTTCAGGAAAATCTGGGTATTTTTACGCACAGTACAAGAAGGTAAGATTTGTAATTTATGGATTAAAAAGAGAATGCACAGTATTTGAACACTCAGTCAATGTATTCTCTGTACTTGTTTTATTATCTTTGAAACCTTTCTGATACAAAATATAGAATCGTCAAAAGTTATCGGAACATTGAAATTGTTGTTTCTTATGCTTTCAATGTTCACAACCCATCTTGGCATCAACGTTAGAGTAACTCAATTTCCAAAGGCTATTTCGTTGAGGTTGCTACAAGTAAATGTACCATACAATTCGTAATTTAAATAGATGTACCAAAACACTCTCGACATTTTTCTAGCTTCGCACCCTGCAAAGTACTCTGTAAGGTCAATGCCACCTATCGGTAACTCGAGTCACTGTATCCTTTCCAAATCCTTGTAATATACACACCTTCATAGCGTTTCGGAATTTAATGAAAATTATTTGAAATACGCATCACATGCTCGAACAAAATACAAACGTGCACGAATATCGAAAAGAGAAAAAATATGTGAGTTTGGACCGACTTTGGAACCGATGTATTTTTTCGATTGACACGAAAAATTGAGCATGCTCGGACATGCTATTTTATGCCAGTGTTGCGCATTTCAAAAATTTTCATTAGATACCAAATTTAAACATAGTTTCTTTGGAAATCGACTGTGGTAGCTTATGAACGGACTATCCTTGTCAGTGGTAACAACCGTAGTAGCCAATCGAATGGTTCAGTTGTAGCTGCAGAATTTTTTGGTAGTTATCACGCGAATTTCTGTTGAGGAAATCGAAATTCTATTTAATATGATTGTTATCACCACCGATAAAATATGTAGCAGTAACCGAATAATTCGATTGGCAACAAATACGGAAGTCATGACCGAGTCTGTTTTCTGGGTGAATAAATCGGTTATTTCCTGAAAGCACACATATTTTTTTAGCTGCCCAAATCTCATAGTATGTGATGGAGTTAGAAAATTACTTATTTTTAATTTTTTTTTTGTTGGTTTTTTCCGTTTTTCTTTAAAGGAACTGTCTAAAATTCGTTACCCATGAAAAGTTTTTGGAATACACATTTTGGAATACACATTAACAATCATGTCCGAGAATTGTTTAGGAATTGTAGTCGGTTTAATCCATGGATGGTAACTGATTCGATGCGGGTATTAATGAGGGAAATGCTATTTTCTTTTATTTCGGTAACGGTATTTTAGAGGTAACGATATTTCAGTTATTTCGGTAACGGTTTTTATCGTTAACGGTATTTTAGTTACTTCGGTAACGGTATTTTAGCGACTACGGTATTTTAGTTATTTCGGTAACTATATTTTAGCGATAAAGGGTTTAAGGGTAAATTTATTATCATTATTCAGGTAATGTCAATACACATCGATATTTTTAGGCCCATTATGCCCGAGGTCCAATGACTGGCTAGTTTATGATCAAACTTTGGGAAAATATATATATTTAAAAGGGTTTTTTAGATTTTGATTATTACGGTAACGGTTGTTTTGATTATATCGCTATGTCAATTATTTCGGTAACGGCATTTTAGCGACAACGGTATTCTAGTTATTTCGGTAACGCCATTTTAAAGATATTGATATTTAAGTTATTTCGGTATCTGTATTTTACCGATAAGGGTATTTCAATTATTTCGGTACCGGTATTTTAGGTATAACGATAGTCTGTTGAAAGAGTTTTGAATAGATAATGGTATTTTAGCGGTATTGCCTGCCATACCTGGTTTAATTTAAAATTTGTGTATAATAATGCGTATTTAAGTTAATCGAGAGTGCCTATGCTTTTTCCAATATTCGTAAACTTTTGCATTTTATGCGACTTTTCCGAAAATGCTTTTTTCTCATCAAATAAATGGCAAACATAATTTTGCTAGTCAAATGGTTATCAATATTTTAGTTTTCTAGAGCTACGTACAAGTTACCTATTCTTATTAATTTAAAATATGTCCTCATACAAAAACGTTATAGTTTTTTACCCCTCCTTTTGACATTCAAATGTGAGATTAGGACGCTAAAAAATGCATGTCTCTTAACCTTTGTCACAAATGTGCATTACCCTGGAAATGGTAGAGCTTATCCGTTTGTAATCGATTGTTCTGTAGGATGTATCAAATTAGGCCTTTGGATAAATATCGCTTAGCGAAAGGTTACTAAAGTTGTGGACGGATGTAAAAAATACTGTAAAAATATTACTTAAGCCAAAGTAATAACTAAATTGTTGTTATATAAATAGAACATTTTTGGTCATCTAAACTCTCAACGTCATGATGCTTATTAGGAAAAGACCCTAGCCACATTGATTACTAAGAAGACAAGAATGGAGCAAAATTGGTGATTAATAGGTTTTTTGTTAAAGCTCTGTCAATTCTGAAGGCTTTAGCTTTTCTAAAACTTCGGGTTCTGATGAGATCTTTAGCCAGATCGAAATACTAGTATCAACCTAGCTAATATGTTTGATTTGCTTTGTTTTTGTAAATATGCGGAGGTTGAAAGCTCGTTAAAAATTAAAAATACTTTTGGAAAGTTTCAGCCAAATCCCTATTGCTCTTCGACTTAAACTAATCTGAAAACTTGAAGGTTTAGCATGAAGAAACAAAAAGTTTTTTTCATCAGAAACTTTCAAACAAAGTATGAAATGCCTTTAATTTTGAATTGTAAAAAATTTTACTTGGAGATCTCAATTTGTTACGAAAAATATTCCCATATTCTTTTTTTACAATAAAAAAAATTTTCGATCGGCCAATGTTTGCGATCTTCACATCGAATTTAAGATTCAAAATCAGGCAAAACTTAAAAATTTAATTTTTGCAGAACAAGACCTGGCGTTATCTACAGAAGAAGCCCTGAGTTTAGAAAACATTTAGTTGAAAAAGGGGGGAAATCGAATGTTTTTAAAGACTATTATACTTCTTCCAAAGCGTTGATTTCTTGCGAGTGAATTGTCTCGTGATGTTCAACCCTCTAACCGATGAACACAATTTTTAAAAATCCTAAAAACATATTTAAGTTGACTAAAAACCGTTAACTGAAAGTTAAATAGAAGCGAAGCTGTTTAGAAAAGTCTTAGTTTTTTTTAAATATATAGGATCCCAAAAGGATACCTCTAAATCACATCGTTTTAACTTTACAAAAAATTTACGGATTTCAATAATATTTGGAAGAAAGAATATAGGCGGAGTATTTTAAATTGGGCATAAATGCTCCAAACGGGTGTTTTATAATAAAAAATGATACTATTTTCGAAATTAAACTATTTGCGAAGTAATTTTTTGGGTTCATTTCACGGTTTGAAAGTGAAAAAGCGTTAAAGGTAGAATTTCGTTAAAATTCAAAATATATATATTTTGAAATGAACACAATTTTCAAAAATCTTGAAGACATATTTATGTCAACGTAAGATTGAAGCTTAGACTTTTCGAAAAAGCTCTAATTTTGGTCCAAGGATTCCAAAATCATACCTGTAAAGAACAGAAAGATTGTATTTAGTAGTATTAGCAAAGTTTTAAAGTTTAATCAATATATGTTGAAGTTTAGGTGCGTTTTCGCTTAATTTTGCCTTTTTTTGAAAAACGAAAATCGCCAAATCTTCTTCAGTAAAACCACAAAATGGATATTTTTCGGAGTCTAGTTACATCTTGGATAGAGAAATAATTTATGACTTAATTTTTATGGATTAGTTTTTAATATTCGGCCTATATCGCCTAAGATAGCCAAAGAAAAAATTGTTTATATTGTTTTTTTTTCGTGCCGAAGTGGTATACATTTCATTGCAAAAAAGCTTAGGCGGTTTTGAGGGTTAAGCATATGTTACAAAGCGTTTAAGTTTGAATTGTCGATGTGAAGTTAAGGCGAGTTTTATTTCTATTTTGCATTTTTCGAAAAACGAAAATTGGTATTTTTTTTTTTAGCAACAGCACAAACATTTTAATTTTCTCTAATTAAGTTACAGCTTAACCATAGCAAAACAATACCTGTAGACTTATTAGAAAAATGTTCTCAGGTTTTCAAAAACAAAATGACAAAAATTCTTTCAAAAAGTAAATAAAAAAACCATAGAAAGTCAAATAGAAAACCCTATTTTTCCCTACTGCCTTTACCTTGTGTTGTTATGCCATGATCTAAACATACTTCGCCCATATCGTCTACCAATAAAAATTCGCTAGAAGAACTTATTGTTCATTTTTTGTGGCAAACATGTGGTATAAATTTCATTACAAAAGCGTTAAACTGTTAGAGGGTTAACGTTTTTAAAAATAATTTCTATCTTCTCATTTTTATTTGATAAAATTACCTTTTCTCCCCTAAAAAAAAATAAATAACAGATTCGTTGTAGTCTGCAGTTATCAATCTGGTTTACAAACTGTTCGAGCTAGTTTTTCGGTACCCGGTAAAGGTGGCGTTGCAGCTGTACAAAATGACCCCTTCGAAGAAGATGAACGAACAGGTAGAGGTTTAAAACCCATACGTTATGTTGATAAAAGTGAATTGATATTAAAAGAAACTACCGAAGAAGCCACTGTGGCATCTGATGAAACTCAGGCTATGGTAGAAGAAATGGATAATCCGACATTGAATTATAATCAAAGTGAAGCTCTGACAACAGATGATACCACAAATGCTGTAGCAATGTTGGAAAATATTATACCGGGTGTAAATGAGGAGCATATAAAAACGGAAATTAAAGCAAATGAACAACATAACAATGTTACAGATGCTAATTATGAAATTGATGATGTGAATAATGTAGAGTTACAACATGATGGTAATGGTGCTGTTGATAGAAATGATGATCATGAACAATTTTCTGCAAAATTCGCTAAATTTACATTGGAACGTAATGAACAGGAAGTATATGATGATGATGATTACTTAGGTGCAACACCCACAGGAAGAGGTAATTATATGATTTTATTATATCATGAGTTCCATGATCATTTTTTTGAGCACACATACTCCATGAAGCCATGAAAACATCCCCATAGTCAGTTTTTTAAATTTTTTAAAACTCGCCATTTGTTTACGTTTTTAATTTTCAAAAAAATTCAAAAGATCTCAAAAGTATGTATTTGAAACAGAAAGTAGATATTTGCTATTTTTGATGAATTTTTTATTAGTTTTTTTAGTCTAACTTCTTCTACAATTGTACGCTTTTTAATTAATTTACATATTTTAAATCTAGAATTTCAATGTTACAAAATGATATTACAGTAGTTTTGATTTAACTGCCTTTTACTTACGTGCACTTTTCACATAACTGCACAAAATTTTGGTTTCGTTGTTATTTTACAAAATTACGTATGCAATTGCCTTCATTAAGTGCACTGTGTATACCTGCGCATTTAAAATAAGTGCCTCATGTTTTTGGGAGTTGTACATTATTTTCATACAAAAGATCGCCGTTAGCTGCCTCTTGTGTTTTGCTTACTTAGTTTGGTTAGTTAACTCTTGTACCTACATAAATTTGTATGTAAAAACCTTATAAAATTTTTTATGAATGTTTTTTTATTTTCGTTTTGTTGTTTTTTATATAAATTCTATTGTATGAAATAAACAATTAATAAAAATAAATTAAATCATATCTGGTCTTTGCAGTTTTCAACAATTTAGTTTACCTGCACTTTAAGGCAGGTAACCAATTTGAGTTAGCAGCGCTTTTGGCTTACCTGCACAAAAATTCGTGCAGAAGTTGGTTGTGCAGCTAAGTCAAAACTACTGTAATAAGTTTTAATTTATCTGCAAAACTTAATAAAAACATTTGAGACAATAGCTGATGCTAAAGTATTTTTTACTTATACACACTGTGTTTTATATGAAATGTATTTTTGAACCCAAAATCTACATACATAAAATTTTAAATTTCTGAAATTGTTGATATATGCAGTGGGGAGCACTTGTGAGTACATGTAAGTACTTTTTACACCTAAAGATTCATGTCGAAAAATGTTTGACACTAGAACTAAATTATACTTTTCTAAAGGTACAAGGTACGCTGAATCCAAATCTACTCTCAGAATCCTTCTCCGACATCAGGCGTTCGAGCTATATTAACGAGAAAAGTGTATTTTTTGATCAAAATGCTCCGATTTTTCACGTTCCTTGAAATGTATTTTTCATAATACTTGTAACGGCAACTGAACACACTACTCTTACCATTTTTTTCAGTTTTTCAATTTTTAAGATAACTTATTTCCTTACGACATTATTGTAAATTGAAATTGAGGTTGTAACAGCGATTTTAAAGTCCCGCAATGCAAAATTTTAAAAAATTCAAATTTATTATCAAGTTCAACCGACGACAATGCGAAAGGAAATAAGTTATCTTAAAGGCCAGATTTGGATTCAGCGTACCTTGTACCTTTAGAAAAGTATAATTTCGTTCTAGTGTCAAACATTTTTCGACCTGAATCTTTAGGTGTAAAAAGTACTTACATGAACTCACAAGTGCTCCCCACTGTAAATAACTCTTTTCTAATTAAAATAAACATTTTTTTAAATAATGACAGGCATTGTAATGGTTTATCTACAACTAAAGCTTCCAAATGCTGTGCGCCTAGTAGTTATTGTAAGAGATAAATAAATGTGCACTTTAATTATATCATTTTGTTGCTTAGGAGTTCTAAATTTAAAATATATAATTTAATAAAAAAACCGTAAAATTTTAGAAGTTACACTAAAAAAACGAATTAAAAATTCATCAAAAATGGCTTATGTGTATTTACTTTCTGTTCCAAATTCTCTTGAACAACACAACATTTCGAAATGCTTTAAATGCACTAGACTTCTCGATAACATCGCTGGCTGAACCGTAATGATCGGGTGTAAATTGTATTTCTGACGAGTTTGAAAAGACGTAGATTAGATTAGATCAGAAGGCACTATGCACCGCGACCAATGTAGGTCTTTTGTGCTGCCTAAAGTTACCTACAGATTCTAGCTACCTATAAAGCCAATTATCCTATTAGGCAAAATATTCGCGATGTCGGAAGGCGAAATGAAGCGATCACCTAGAAACCTAAGTCTCCTATCACAAAGCCTGGGACATTCGCAGAGAACATGCTCCGAGGTATCAGACACTATCGCACAAAACCTACACATATCCGTGTCCGACTGAGCCTTCCTGTGCAGATGGTATCTGAGATTACAGTGTCCAGTTAAGTAATGCCCTGTAATTAAATACCCAGATGTTGTTACTAATCCCCATGTTTGGTATTAAAGATTTTACAAAGCTCACAAGTGTGAGTATAAGTCTGATATTATTAATGATATAGAAAAATTTCATAAGTGAGCGATTTTGAAATGTAATTGACGTCGCCCAAGTCTGCTTAATATTAAAAAATTTTATGAAACTATTTCAAAAATTCTATAATTCTTCATTGTCTGAATGATTCATTAGTTTTATGAAGATTTTCATTAATTCTACAAACATTTCATAAACATTGACTTTAATGAAACCTGTTTCATAGATTCTATGAAAAGTTTCATTGGACCAGTTCCAGTGACAATTTTCATTAAAGCCAGACTTGTGCGACGTCAATTACATTTCACAATCACTCACTTGTGAAATTTTTCAATATCATTAATAATTTCAGACCTATGGTCACACTTGTGGACTTAAACGCTTCCTTGGAAAACTTTCAATTTTGTCAACACCAGACATGGGGCATAATGACACTATTTGTATATTTAATTGCAGGCCAATTACTTTTTTACGTCTAATTACATGTAATTGGGTGTACTTGAGTAGTTGCCCTGTAATTAAAAACAGAGATGCTTGGTATTCAAAATTTTAAAAATTTTCCACTGAAGCGTTTGAGCTCACCAGTGTGAGCGTAGCTCTAAAATTATTATAACACAGAAAAAGTTCACAAGTGAATGATTGTGAAATGTTATTGACGTCGCCCAATTCTGATTAAAGCTATGAAGAAATTCATTACTGAAGTGAAGATAATACTCTCAGTGTACTTATATACCCGGTAATATGGACAGATCTGCCTCTGGACAGATCCGGAAAGATTCTTTTAGCATACATTATTTTCAATGAAAAAGAAAACTCTATATTTCTTTATTTGGATATTGTCCTAACAAATAATCTATAGAGTTTTTGTTTTCAAATTTATTCTTTGACCCTTTCAGGAATGTGTTGATAGATCTATTGATAGATCTATTTTTTTTTTTTTTGTTGACCACTGAAATTATTGTAAAACAAATACTGGCAAAACGCTTTTTGGAAATCCTGGCAAAGTGTCTTGAACAATAGTTCTGCCAGTAATTTATTTAAAATTCCTTGATTACCCAGTGGTGGTATACCAGTGCTTTATTTTTGTACCACTGGCAGTTTCTGACTACGCAGTTATTAAAGTCAATTGCTAGTTTAGCTATCAAATTCGCTTTAAGGGGGGACATGACATTGGCCGTTTTTTGAAATCGACTTTTTTATAATTTTGTATTTTAGTAAATATTCTTAAGATTCTAAGAAAAAAAAATTCATGGAAAAATTCCTACGGGTTCAAAAGTTACAGCCGGATTAGTTAGAGCACATTTTCAATTTTCGCACTACCTACGTACGGCAGCTGGTATATACTTGTTTTACTTGCTACCTGACGTTTGGTGGTTGTTATTTCGTACCTACCAGAGTGAAGGCATATGAAGCTTCAAAAGAAGCCCGAATTGCTAAACGATTGCAAAAAACTTTAAGAAACAGCACAACACAAGATAACGAAGGCATACAGTACGAAGCAGGCATGGCAGATTGAAAATAACCTTTTTTTCGTTCACAAACTTTGAACGCGTTTATCTCGAAACCATGTTTTTCGTACTGGTTGCGGCACTAGCGGGTTAATTTTTTGACGAAATTTTTTTTTAAGGGGACATTACATTCGCGGCAGAGAAAACAGAGCTTTTTTTAAATTCATAACTCAGTCAAAAACAAAAATTTTTCCAAATTTTTTTTATTATTGTAGAGAATTGAACAAATTACAAGAAAAAAATTCAAAAAAATTATATTTTCCACTCCAACATGGTTTTATAGAGCTCCAAACTGGCGGCAGAGAAAACAACGGGGCCTCGTGGTTGCAGCGCTGGGAGTCGCAAAAATTGTTGGATCTGGAAAAAAAATTACTTTTTTAAATCTTAACAAAATTGGTTATCGTATGACACAAGCTTTTTCTTAAATTTTTTTTTTTAAATTTTTGGTGATGTTCCAAATTTAAAAGTGTGTTTTTTCGAAAAAATTAAAAAAGACCGTGTCGATACGATAGCGAATCAAGTTTAAAAAAATACAAAAAAAAAAAATCGTCAAAAAATTAACCCGCTAGTGCCGCAACCAGTACTAAAAACATGGTTTTGAGATAAACGCGTTCAAAGTTTGTGAACAAAGAAAAAAAAGGTTACCTTCAATCTGCCATGCCTGCTTCGTACTGTATGCCTTCGTTATCTTGTGTTGTGCTGTTTCTTACAATTTTTTGCAATCGTTTAGCAATTCGGGCTTCTTTTGAATCTTCATATGCCTTCACTTTGGCGCATTTCAAACGAAGTAAAACAAGTATATACCAGCTGCCGTACGTAGGTAGCGCGAAAATTAAAAATGCGCTCTCACTAATCCGGCTGTAACTTTTGAACCCGTCGGAATTTTTCCATGAATTTTAAGAATATTTACTAAAATACAAAATTATAAAAAATAGTCTATTTCAAAAAACGGCCAATGTCATGTCCCCCCTTAAAGCGTAAAAATTGGGAAGAAGCAGAAAAATCGCTGAACAGTGAGTTTAACCTATTTTGGGAAACAAAATTGGATTTGCTTTTGAACTTAAATGACTTAGATTGATTGCATATTAATAACGTTGTATGTAAAAATCTGCATTTGAATGCGCCAAATTTAAGTCATTTAGTGGAACAACTGTAGCATACATCGAAAAATAAAGTACGATATTGAAATCAGCGTGCCAGAAATATATAAAATTAGTGGCTTTAACCTTATTACCCCTTCAGAACTATCGTCTATTCAACTTACGTTATTACTACACTTATTAGTATTTGTCATTCATATCAGTTAAATTTAATTATGCAAATAATATAAATATATTTTTTTTTCAATAACGAACACCAAAATACAGAAAAAATTTAATTTTATAAGTTTGGCAATTCATTAATTTTAAATAATATTTTCTTAATGTACATCTCTCTTGAAAAAAAAAAACAAAAATTCAGCCTTATGGGTGGACTCCACCCAGACGATAGTACTGCAGGGTTAAATTCTAAAAGTTATGATTTTCCTGTATTATGCATTTAATAGATTTAATTAAACTTTTAATTGAAAGTGAGTTTGAAATCAAACAAAATTTTAATTGAAATTTTATTGACAACATTTTTTCTGTGCAAGCATTAAAAATCGTAAAATAAACTAAAATTTGTAAATTTTACAAAAGCTTTTGTTATTTCTACAAAAATTTCGTATTTTTATTAATGGATTATTTTGTGTATAAATATTCTCTTTTATTTTTTTTAAAAATTTTAAAAATAAAATTGACTTAATACCATAAAACTAGAAAGTGAAACAAATGTATCCACAAAAAAATAACCACCACAACGTTTTTATTATATATTTTCAGCATTTGGTTCAGCTTTAGAACTAATTACCATTAATATGGGAAGTGTTATGTTGACTGTCATGTTATCTGTGATATTAATCGGTGTATTTATCTTTGTATTATATCGTGAAACTAATTTGCCACAGCATATTAATCATGGGCAATCATTGGCAGCAACATCGATATCGTCGTCAGCAACATCAACATTATCACGACAACAGCATAAACATTTGAAAGAAATTCACACACTACCACGAACATTAAGAACCAAAAATCCAGATTTACTAGCTTAAAATCCAGTACGAAAAAATCTTACAACATATTTTAATTAATATATACTCAATTAAGATTTTAAATAACATCTTTGCCCCATCCCCTTTACTAAATCCTCCTTGTTGTAGTTAAAACTACGCTTTATTGTCTTGCTGAAATTTTTGGAAATTTTGGTTTTCCAAATTTTTCAATATTTTCATTTCAAAACGACTAAGCGTAGGCACACCGTGATGCATATTTCCCCTGCCTCTCCCCTATTTTTTACTTTTTTATACTCATAGTATAGTTTGAAATAATAGATATTGAATAAATATTGAAAATGGCACTCTGTTTTTTAAGACTTAATTAATAATAAGCACAAATTATCTATAAGTTTAACTTTTTTAGGTAATAAGAATTTTTTGTATAAAAAAACTTGAAATAAATAACAAAAACTGAAAATCATCTAAACTTAATGCTTTTTATTGTTTTCTTTTTAGTGCAGATGAGAGACAATAATGGGGTACATTTTTGGGTACTTTACACTCATAATAATCCACGATAAAAATACGACAAAAATGTCAAAACAACAAAATCTTTCGTAAAATAAAAAAAAACATTCGTTTATTTTAAGAATGTTTTTGTTGTTTTGACTTTTTTTTTGTATATTTATGTATTAAAAACATTTCAGTTGGCAATTATTTCTAAAGATTGAGTAAAAAAACACATTTTCGGGAGCCATCACGCACATAATTCCCCAATTGGATATGGGAATTATGTCCCAAAAATTTTTGGACTGAACATTTTTCGATCATCTAGAAAATGATCATAGTCTACAGAAAGAAAAATAATTTTAGTGGATATAAAATAATAGAAATTTTCACTAATTTTGCATCACAAAGTAAAAGAAAATTTTTTGAAAATTAATGAAAGGATTTTATGACTTATTCAGTGAATTTATGAGACTTTTAGTAAAAAAAAATAATAGTTTTAATAACAATTTTTTTTAAGAACAACTTAATTAATCAAATCAGAGTAAAAGCGTTTACATATAATTATGCTTTATTTTATATAAACATATATGTTATTGCATGCTATTATATGGGCAATTCCACCGAAAGGTGGAATCCAATTTGTTTAAACATATTTTCATAGGAAAACAATCAAATTTAACTAACGTGAACAAATTTTACATTTATTCATAACCTATTTCGAGGTATTCGAATATAAAGTCGAGTAAGTCTCTCATTGGGACATTACTATTGCACCTAATTGTTTTGATAAAAGTTCTTAAATAACAGCATTTAATATTGACTTTTGCTTTTAAAAAATCTTTCTGGAGATACCAAGAGCTAAAAAAAAAATGCATAACAAACTATGCAATTAAAAATAACGGTAAGTTTTTTGCTATGCTTTATCACATATTTCGATGTCCCGTGCGACATTGAAAAACAACATTTGTAATTAGTGCGACAAGTGGACGTGACAAAAGTTCATCAAATATTGAGAACAAACACAGATTTTTATTACAATTAAAATAAAAAAAAAACTTTTTGAAAAAAAATAAAATCTGTGATCTTGGTTCTTAAATAAAGTTTGTCACGTGCGACATGATAAGTGTAGATTTTTATATTTTGAAAAAATATTTTTTCTTACACAAGTAATTTTTTTATTTAAATACATACTTTTAAATTATTTAAATATAGATGAGTATAAACGGCGAAAAAATAAAGAGAGGTGCAAACGGTGAAGAGAAAAGTTGAAAAGTTGAAAACAAATTCATTTTATCAAGCCTAGTCGATTTTATAAACAAATTAGGATGTTCCTCAATAGAATGGAAATTTTTCGCAAGCTCACATAAAAAGGGAGCCGTCGATGGAGTCGGAGCAGTTATCAAAAGGAAAGTCTGGCAGATAACGATATCCAAAAATGTAGTTATACCAGATGCATTTTCATTTTATCAATGTGCAGAAATTAACATAAATGGAGTTAAAATGTATTTTATGTCATCTGAACAGATTGAAGAGCATTCCTTGCTATATAATTTAGACGAAAAATGGAAACAAGTTAAAAGCATTTCAGGTATATCCCAGTTGCACTTCTTTTGTTGCGATGGTCAAGAAGTAAAAGCTGCCAGGACTGCCTATTCTGAAAAAAAAAACTGTGTTTGATATTTCTGACACTATTTTCATTTTCATTTAAATTTATTTTTGTTTATTATAATTAATACTACACAATACTTTGTTCAAATTACATTTTTTTTTGTTAAGTTCGTTGTTATATGAAAATAAATACACTGAATTATTTTGTTGATTTAAAAATATGTTTTCTAAGCTTATTTATTTTTAATTTGGACATGTCCCGTGCGACTGTGATTAAAGTTAAATTAAAAAAAAAGTAGAAATAATTTTGAGGTAAAATTTTATTAGTCGCATTGTGATATTCGCTGAAAAATTTCTAAAATCAACCTAAGCAACAATTATATAGTTAAGAGCTATAAGTTTACCCTGTTGTCAAGAAAAAATTTCTTTTTATTTTGACTTTTTTTTCAACTTAAATCTGTTCAACGGTCACGTTAAACATGATGGAATTACACATATGTAAATAGATATGTTTATACATGCTTATATATAAAATTGTTTTCCTTCCAAAGAAAAAAGTTTCCATATATTCAGATACAATTTTATACAATTAAATGTTTAAATATTAATATTTATACAATCATATAAATATTTGTGTTATAGCGCAAATATTCGCATCTGATTGTATATAGCTTTGTGTTGTTTCAAAAATTTTTATATGTGGGTATATATAGCAATATATTATTTTATATGGTAATGAATATAATTGTACTTAATACACCTAATTATATATTTCTATATATACCATATAGAGACATATATGGGCTCGTATATAATCAAACATAAATGTTTATATAATTATATATAATTATAATTTTTTCATAATTTTCCATACAATATTATATAGAAATTTACAAGGCCCCACGCTTTAAATATTTTTTAGCAATCACAGACGTAATTATATATGTTACATTATAAAGCCACATTTAGTTATATATAGTGTCATATCAACGTTAACATTTCCGAGGTAACTTAAAAAATTTTTAATTTTGTTCACAAGAACGACTTTGTCTCGCTCGGGTGCACACTTGCGCAACAGTATTAGTTCTCGAGTAAAAACGTTTACATATAATTTCCCAGCGTTATTCAATAGCTCCGATACCCTGTAGCTTCGATATAGTACAAACTTAAAAAAGAAATCAACCGTAGACTCCACGACTTCATTATTGGAAAATCTTTGCCACCGAGCCATTTTTGAAGTTTGGAAATAGAAAATAATCCGAGAGAGCTAAATCTGGCGAATAAGGTGCATGATGAAGCAATTCGAAATTTATTTCATTGATTTTGTCCATTGCAGTAGTGGTTGTGTGAACTTTTTGTTTTTCTTCTATTGTGAACAAACGCGGCACCCATTTTGCGCACAGCTTTCTAATCTCCAAATTTTCGGTCAGAATGCGATGTATAGCACTTTTTGAAATGCCTATCATTTCAGTCAGGTCACACACCTTCAGTCGACGATCATCCAATACCATTTTGAGATTTTCCTACAAGTTTGTGGCGTGGACACCTCAATTGGTCGTTCACTACGATGTTCGTCTTGACAGCTCATACGGCCTCGTTAAAACTCTGCAACCTAATATTTTACAGTCGCAAACGGAGAAAATTTATTAGAAAATTTAATTTTCTTTTGTTTATTTTTATTTCTTTTCACATACATACATAAAGTGTGTTCGATAACACAAACATTTTTAAAAATTTGTAAAAGTTTTTACTGGAAGGTGTTCGTTTACACAAATACTCAGTAAAAAATAGTAAGAAGTGACAGGTTGTTGACAAAAATCTTACAAGTTTTTACTGGATAAATTTTAGCCAGTAAGAATTTGTAAGAAGAAAAAACATATGATTGCAAAAATATGCTTGTATTTTTAGTAAACAAAAAAAAATATTAAATTAAATTTTAATTGTCTATGGATTTAAAGTGCAAAATATTAAAGAATTAACTATGAAAGAAATTAGAAAACATTCTAAATTATTTCTGGCCGACAATTTCAATTAACTTTTATCTTTTCCATAACGACCAGTTGATTTTTTTTAATATTTGGTATTTAAAATCAGCTGTTTTATATATTTTACCAATTCTTACAAATTTTCCGTTCGTTTACTTTTTTGTAAATTTGTCTTACTCTCTGTAATTTTGTTATTGAGTAACTTTTACTGGACTTTACTGGGAAAGTAATCGAACACACTTATATTTAAAAAAAAAAAGTGAAAATTTAAAAATTATTTTTTTAAATAAATATAAAGAGAAAATTATATAAATAAAAAAAATTTAAATGGATTTCGTGAAAAGAAGGTAAAAGTAAATTTTATTCAAAATGTGCGTGGAATTCTTTGAAGTCGGACTAATCTAAATTTTCATTTCAGTTTCAGTTTTTACGGAACATTATACTAGCATGAGGTATAAAATATGTGTACAATGGACACATTTTTAATTGCCTAAAGTGCAGAAATGATATAAACAAGTTTACGTTTTTGTAATCATCAATTAAGGCAATGTTACGTAAAACGCATTTAAGGAAACCACACACCAAAAAAAAATCGTTGCCAAGTAATTAGCAACATTTTAATTAATAAAATTATTTCACATAAATTCCCAGCAAAATTTTTTAGGACAGATTACCTCTGAACCTGTTCTAGAACAACTTCTTTTACCACCGCTTATATGGAACCGGTTCTAGAACAGGTTCCTGGGAGTCGAAATGTAAGGTGTCACTGTCCCAGAACCAATTATATAACTGGTTCTAGAACCGGTTCTAAAGCAACCTGTTCTTGTTTGGAGGTGAAGAACCTATTGCAAATAGGACAAACTCCATATAAAAAGAACTAGTTGTTCTGCAACCAGTTATTTGGATCTTGCTATTTTACAGGGTTATTAAAACATTAAGTAGAATCAAGAAAAAACTTTGTAAAATGCTACTAGTTTTCACATAATTTTTCAAATAAACTTTATTAGTTGAAATTCCCTTAATTACTCGGTAACGATTTTTTGTGTGAACTGTCTGTACATTATCTTGTGTATTTATTAAATAAAAAATCTGTTCATCTATTCTCATATCTGCGGTTTTCAGAATTTTTTTTTTAAAAGTTTGATATCAGTATGCAGTTTTTTAACTAAAACCAATGAAATACTACCAAAAAATAAGTACACATTAACTATTTTACAGTTGCAAATACAACAAAATATTTTAGCTGTTCTACATACAATTTTAAGTAATTTTTCGAACATAGAAATTTTCCATTTTTTTGTGGTAATATTGCCGTAAAACATAGCAAATTTACAATGTAGTTATGATTTTAATAAAATACACTCATTCTTCTCTACCACGCCTTTCACAATTAAAATTAAATAAAATTGCATATAAATTATAGTATTAATTGCAATTGTGTGAAAAAGAAGTTAAAAAATTCAAACTCTATGTTGCCTAGAAAATAGATGATTTCAACCTGTAGTTTTAGGCAATATTACACACAGAGAAAAAAAGTGCCAACGAATTGAAAAGTGTATTTTAATGGTAACAACTATAAATTGCATTTATAGTAATTAAATGCGCTAAAGTCCCAAAACTTATTTAACAAATTGTGAAAAACAATCTGCTGTAGGCGTGTCCCTATCCGGATTTCATTCCTGCCCAAGGAAATCTTCAGGGGACTTTGTTATTGGAATTTCGAGAGATATTTGTTATGTTAAATCACAAACTCAATGAGAATTTCTTGTCCTCGTCTAGGAGCGAGATTCAAAATTTAAAATATCAAAGAAAAAACAAAAACAACAACAAAATATTGTCACAATTGGCTTTGTCATCTTCCAAATACTACTCTGTTTTTTTGACAGACCTAGCAATGTAGTGACGTTTATTCAAGAGAAAATCATATGTTTTCTATTAGTGTCAGTTACATTTAAATTTGCACAAACACCTGCATATTTGTTATTTAAATTTATTTTCATCGGGATAAACATTAATTGCATTTATAGTAATTAAATGCGCTAAAGTCCCAAAACTTATTTAACAAATTGTGAAAAACAGGTGCTTGTGCAAATTTAAATGTAACTGACACTAATAGAAAACATATGATTTTCTGTTGTTGATTTACTTGAATAAACGTCACTACATTGCTAGGTCTGTCAAAAAACAGAGTAGTATTTGGAAGATGACAAAGCCAATTGTGACAATATTTTGTTATTGTTTTTGTTTTTTTCTTTGATATTTTAAATTTTGAATCTCGCTCCTAGACGAGGACAAGAAATTCTCATTGAGTTTGTGATTTAACATAACAAATATCTCTAGAAATTCCAATAACAAAGTCCCCCCTGAAGATTTCCTTGGGCAGGAATGAAATCCGGATAGGGACACGCCTACATCAGATTGTTTTTCACAATTTGTTAAATAAGTTTTGGGACTTTAGCGCATTTAATTACTATAAATGCAATTAATGTTTATCCCGATGAAAATAAATTTAAACTTTAAATTCAGTTAGTACAACGATATTTACATTAGATTTCTGAATATTTTGGGTGTTGCAAACTAAAATTCAGTTGAATTCACCGAACCTTGTTGTGAAAACTAACTTTCAGTTGTATCAACCGACTAAAATTCGTAATAATCGAATTTGAGTTGAAGTACTCGAATTTCAGTTGGCAAACAGCTAAATTTTTATCTGTGTGTACCTATAGCTTTTTTTTTGTGTGTATGTTTTATAATGTTGCCACTTTTCACCAAAGTAATTTTTTTTGTAACTACTGATCCATCTATACGTCAAAGTCGGCTAATTTTGGGACCCCCCTCTAGTCATAATTTCAGAAGACGAATGGAAGCCTTGAAATCGTTTTAGATATCTAAAGTAATCACGTATATATTGTTGCTCATATGGGGTAATGAACCTAGATTTCTATGTATTACAAATGGTATGGCAAACCAATGTAACAAATCCGCATTTAAGTACCAAATTAACAATTTAAGTACCAAATTGCAAATTTTATTTATCACTCCTGATTTCAAACATTCTCTATACTTAATAAAAAAATACAAAACTACTAAAAACGTGACTTAACAAGAAATGCTAAAGGTTTTAGCCAGATTTATTTTTTTTCTCTTTCTTTTATTGTATTTTATTTGTTACTAAAGGGTCCGCCTTCTAACGTTTTTTTTCAACTAGTGCTTATTTCGTGAATGGTAACACTTAGCTCATGTCTGATTTGACAGGTAATTAGTTTTATCCTTCCGCTGAACGAATATGGTCCGTATGTTCGTTATCTTTTGAAAAAACTGGCATCCTTATCGATAAACCAAAGCATGAAAAGCCAAAAACAGTGCGTACACCCGAGAATATTGCTGCTGTGGCAGAAAGTGTGCGTGAAACGCCATCAACATCAATTCACCGTCGTTCTCAACAATTGAACATTTCGGAGACATCATTGAAACGAATTTTGCATAAAGACCTTGGTATGACGCCATAGAAAGTCCAATTGGTTCAGCAGTTCAAAAAAAAAGTTATTTGGCGGACCCTTTATTTTTATTTTTTGTGCCTTGTGCTTTTTGAGTGGAGTAGAAAACAAAAAAGTGGAACAATTTTTTCACGAAGCCCTTTTTTTATAATAAACTCTAAGTATAACTAGGTTATCTTGTTGTGTCTTGTGCTAGTAACTTCAAGTAAAATAAATTTTGTATCACTAGCAGTTTTCCATTCCGTATTACAACATTAATATAGGTTGGGTTTAAAGTGTGAAGAAATATTTTAATCTGGAAATTGAGGAGAGTGAAAGAAAGAAGTATAATTTAGAGTAATAAAGAAACAACACTTTACAACGGTTATTATTAATAGTATTCTAAGGCACTGTAGCACTTGTACTGATTGATATAGATAGTTTACAAATTATAGTAATTTTGAAAATTTTTGTTAAATGAGGGAAAAAGTAAATTAGTATATCATTCATTTGTTCACTTCTTTCACTCATGTCTTTCGATTTTCTTTATATTAAAAAAATATATTCTATTTGGAGCCCATAACACATCTCCTCCATATTTAGTTTTCCAAATTTAAAAAAAAACGCAATTTTGTACAGTTTTTACGAAACTTAATTATTTTATAAAATTAGTGCAATTTAGAAAATAATATTAAATGATTTGTTTTTTCTATTAATGTTCATAATTTTTTTTATAAATTAATACACTTAGGATATAATGCAGGTAAAGAAGACGACAGCAAATGTAGTTAAAAACAAATAAAATTTCACTTGAAGAAAGGATGACTATCATTTCATTAAATTCAACCAACATTTATTTTTACTGTTCAAAAAATTACTAACAATTGAACACTCGCTATATTTTTTTTGTAAAGACTACTTAATATACACATTAAATTAATTGAAAATCAGTTAAAAAAAGCACTACTTACTTTTCGTTAAAAGCAATTGTGCTTTTTTTAGTTTATTTTCAACTGTTGAAAAATTAATTGACCAAATCGGTAATTAATATTATATAACAACTTTTTGTTTTAAATGGAAAATTTTAACTGAATATTTTCACTATTACCGAAAGTCCGTTTTTTTAATTATTTCGTTTTAAGTTAAAAAATATATTTCTTTGTTAATTTAACTGTATATTCCATTAATACCGCTTTACCGATTAACTTTTTAAATAACTGTTGAAATTTTATGGAAAAGTTCTTGTCAGTATAGTAAAAATGAACAACATATTTTTTAAATAACAAAACACAACATTAAAAAATAATGTAAAATCATAAAACAGTCATTTGATGTGGTTTGTTTTTTATATAAACTACAAGGTTAGTAAAAAATTAAATCAACATCAATTGAAGTCAAAAACAAATGAAATTTCACCTGAAGAAAGGACGACTAACATTTCATTAAATTAAACTAACATTTGTCATTTGTTTTTAATGTTCTAAAAATGACTTGTAGTAAAAATGAACCAAATGTTTGCAAAAAATAAACAAACATTTACTTTTTTTATTTATTTTTTTGTATAACAAAAAAAAAACTGTAAAAAATGAATGTAAAATCATAAACAGTCATTTTATGTGGTTTGTTTTTTAAATAAACTATAAGGTTAGTAAAAAATTAAATTTGTTCTATTAATGACTGACATTTACATTAAAAATAAAGAAACTGTATTACAATCCATCAAACTATATATTTTGAAAGCAGAAGTTTCCTGAGTGTATTTTTATGAATGATTATTTTTTGTCAATGAAGGCACACATCATTCCCCTGTAAAATCTTATATTCGTTAAAATACAAATTTTTCAACCATTGCAGAGAGGTAAGATGTGACCAAAACTAAAAATAAACAATTTTTAAATTCTGCAGAAATTTAAATGCCAAACGAAAATTTATATTCCAAATATAAAGAATCAAACAGCTTTCCTATTGTTAGGAATACTAAATATTATGATACGAGGCCTGTCCCAAAATTGGACGACCTAACAAAGAAAACATAACAAATTTTTTAATCAACATAATCTTCTTCTAGCTCGATAAACTTTTTCCAGCGATATTCAATAGCTTTGATACCCGGTTTATGTAAGAATTGTCTAGCTCCTTAAAATAGTCATAAACCGCAGATTACAACACTTCATTGTTGCAAAATCTTTTACCACCGATCCATTTTTTGCAAGTTTGGAAATAGAAAATAATCCGAGGGAGCTAAATCTGTCGTATAAGGTTTGTGATGAAGCGATTCGAAATTTATTTAATTGATTTTGGCCATCGCAATAGTGGATTTGTGAACTATTTGGTTTTGTTCTATTTTGAGCAGATGGGGGCACCCATATTGCGAACAGCTTTCTCATCTCGCAATTTTCGGTCAATATGCGATGTATAGCACTTTTTGAAATGCCTATCATTTCAGTCAGCTCACACACATTCAGCCGACGATCATTCAATACCATTTTGTGGATTTTCTTAACCTTTTCTGGCGTGGATACTTCAATTGGTCGACCACTACGGTGTTTGTGTTGGCAGCTCGTACGACTTCATTTAAAGCCTGCCACCCAATATATTTTAGTCGTAAACGAAGGAGCAGACTCCCCCAGAGTAGAACCCAGCTCAGCTTTAATATTGGTTGGACTGAGACATTTCAAATGAAAGTATTGAATTATATAAAGTTGACCAATTTTTTTTTTCAATGTTTACAAATTCACTGAGATCATTTATTATTAAATATTTTTAATTCTATATGAAAATAAAACACTTTACATCATTACAACTGAATGAACAAAAGTATAACATTTTGCAAAAATTCTAAATTAAAACTTAAAATTATGTACGTTTCAAAAATATTCATAATTTATTTAAAAACTTGGTCACTTTTGGTGCTTTTTGACAAGGTTCACCATTAAATATATAAATTAGGCAGCTTTTTGGACTTTAAAGTGTAAACTACATGAAATAACTTTTCCTCTAATCCACTGGTACTTTTTATGGAAATTTGTATAGCTTAGACTACATGAAATAACTTTTTCTCTAATCCACTGGTACATTTTTTTATGGAAATTTGTATAGCTTAGACTTACACTACTTTCTATTGTTACGTTAAATTGAAACACTATAACAAATTACATGGAAACATTTCATAATAATGACTAAATAATTAATGTTCTACGGCCAATTTAAGTGTTACAGGTATGAAAATAAGTGTATGGTACAAGTGTTTATTTCGAATATTTTTTTTTATCCAATTATAGGGAACTGGGACCTTTTATATAAAATAGTTAAATAGTTTCTATAGTAAGCCTAAATTATTTTTATGAGTTTTTGTTTAACATTCTATAGTTTTTGGGCTCAATGAAGTAAAATAAAAAAGTATTCTATGTGCAATATGTACATTAGGGGTACAACCAAAATAAGTCCCTGTAGCCGATGTTGTGCTGAAACCGAAAAATGTTTCCTCATGTCATTTCGGAATTCTTGATTCATCTTTCACCCAATGTCTTAGAAAGCATTTCTGATCATTAGTAAGGCCAGATAATGATTTGTTTTTGTTTTTTTTTTTTTTTTTTTTCGTTAGACCAACACTCAGGGGATGCCCCCTATAATGCAATACATTGTGTTGATATCAGGAAATTAGGTTATGGGGAGGAGGAAAGAGGGAGTAGTGTTTGTGAATATTTGATTTGAATTTCGCTAGATTGTAAGTGACAGGGAAGACCTCCGCGGGGAGTTTATTCCACATACGGCTAGTACGGCTGATGAACGAATTTTATCACGATTAATTGAATTTATACAGAATATTATTCAATATTTAATGGAAAAACTTATAATTTATTTATTATTTAATGAAATTATAAAGAAAATATTTTTATTTTTTAGAACTTACTGATCCCAAACTTAATTGCATTTGACGCGGAACCTTTTTTAACGATATCGAAAATCTAAAGATGCAGTTCTTATTGTTTTTTTATGCACTACATGGTATGGATAGGGCCATTTTGATATTTTCAAAAATTGTAAAAAAGTTGTATCCCTAATCTACATATATGTATGGCACAAAATGGCATAAAGTTAAAAAAAACTCAAAGTTTCAAAAAACTTAAAACAATTTATAGAAAACTAATTTAATTATGACTCCTTGTAGTCTCTAGGTCTAAATACAACTAAATTTAAGGGCTTTGCATATAGAAAATATTTGTACATATTCTAAAAATCCTTAATTATATAAATTTATTATATAAGGTGGCGCAAAAATAACCTTCCGATGTTTTTTTTTATTATGTATTTATTATGTATAGCATTTTCTGATAGGAGGATTACTTTTGCGCCACCTTATATTTACGAATTTTTGTATTGCAATCTTTAATATATTTCAATTTGAAGGATTTTCACACATTTCTACACAGATATATT
Source organism: Delia radicum (assembly GCA_021234595.1). Classification (NCBI taxonomy): domain Eukaryota; kingdom Metazoa; phylum Arthropoda; class Insecta; order Diptera; family Anthomyiidae; genus Delia; species Delia radicum. The sequence goes on from CM037854.1 coordinate 47,458,662, forward strand.
TGTGTCTCATACGAAATGTATAGATATGACGTCTGTGCCTTCTAGCAAAAATTTATCTTGTAATGCAAATGTTGTACAAAATGTTCAAAAAAAAAATTATAAAGTCATACTTATTATATTGAAAAATATTTAATTGACTCTTAAACAAGGTTTTGTGTAAAAAATGTGCGTTAAAAATAACTAAAGTTTTCAAGCAATTTGTAGTTTTGTACCATATACTTATTTCATATGAAGATATTGGATTTTTGCACATCGTTTTCTTATATCTCTGCGAGATAGCCAAGAAAATTGTGTGTTTTATTTAAGGGCTTATCAGATATTATTAACACAAAATATTTTTTAATGAAAGCTATTAACTAAAAAAATAATGTAAGCTTTGTTTCATTGTACCATATACTTTTTTCCTTACCAGTATAGCAAAAAAAAAAATCACAAAAATTTAAAATAGAAGGTATCTAACTATTAAGCCATACATAAAGTTTTAAACTCTATATAATTTTACCAACATAATAAATTACTAATTTAGCTACAGAAAACACTGACTATAGGGGCCCCTAGAGATATTAAGGTGTCAAAAACATAATAAAAATCTAATTGCTTCTTCAAAATGTAATCATTTTTTTCTTTTTCAACTTATTTTGCAAACATTTAAAAAGAAATGTAATAAGTAGGTATAAAAAAAACTGATTGTGGAAGTAAAAAATAAATCTTGTAATTTGTGTGGAAATATTAATGTGTATTTCTGCGAATAGTTGTAGAGGAAAACAAAAGACTTAGGCAACAAACTTGTTTTTTGTATACAAGGCATTAAGAACATTAAAAACCTGTGTATTTTAGCTTATGTAAGCTATAATATTGATAGGGTTCTTACAGCGATCTTCTGAGTCTTAACACACTTGTTAGTTATGCTATATTTTTTACTTCCAGTTTCTTTTTTGTCTTCTTGTCGTTTTTGTTCTTGTTTTTCTTTTTGCTGTCTAAAAGAAGGGCTTGAAACAGTGGAAGAAAGAAAAGTTATGTCCACATATCAAGATATTCGTCATCATTGTTGTAATAAGTTAAGATTGTTGACATTAAAACAAATGTTTGTACATTAATCAAAATGTCAAGCTTAGATATAGTAGAGCTGTACACTAAGTTTAAGTCGAATATATAAGTGAAGATTTGCACAAGATATACAAATAACCACTATTAATTTAAATCTGAGGTATATATATTAGTGTGTCCCACAACTTTTTTTTTTGTTTTTCGATTTTTATGGTTGCTCAAGCTAATTTAAATTTTTGAGATGTTTCGGAAGAAATTTGAGGTCGAGCAAATCGATAGCCCAAAAATCGAGGTTTTTGAACGTTTTTTGAATTTAATTTTTAACTTGGTAAATAACCAAATTTTTCTTAGCTTCTGAGTCAACATTTTTAAAGAAAAATATGTAAATTTTACTTTTGTGTGCATAATCCGTTAGGAACTGCTTTTGCACATTTGCGCACCATATACTTAATTTGTTCGTAATATTGTAAATATCGCTTTATTACTTTCAAAAAATAACTACTAAAATAAAAATAAAACTAACTGAATAATTTGGTAAAAAAAATGTATATGCTCTTACTGTTAAAGAATTATACCCTTTGACCCATAAAATTAACAATAAAAATTGTATAGTCTGTTTGCCAGTTTTGCATCGAATTTGCTTTACACTTTGAACTAGAGATGGGCACATGATTCGAATTTTCCGTTGTTTTTTTTCAGAGAAGCAGCACTCAGGAAATTTTTCTATTAAAAAATGTGTTGCTTTCTTTGGAAAGGGGATAGTGGAGAGATGAAAGGTGGTAAAAGATGAAGGGCTTCAAACATGGCAACACTGTAATTGCGCGAGTAGATAAGTCTTAGAACAGTTGTTGCTCGCCATCTGATGTAGAGTTTGCGAATTTATTGCAACTTTTTGTTTCATAGCCCCGATTTATTATTTTTCTTCGTGGGGTTAAGTGCTATGGAGACACCGAAGGTGGGCGCAGCGATAAATATAAGTGATAGAAAACTCATACATATTATTTTTCTAAATTGATGTTGTCGTCACCGGGAATCGAACCCGGGACCATCTGTGTAACAGTCCAACGCGCTAACCATTACACCACAATGCCCACACTCACTAGTGAGTGTGAGCGAAACCCAATTTTATTCACGAAGAAATTATTTTTTCGCTCAAGATATCCAATATCAAAAATGGCGAGTCCGCGAAACGCGAAAAATCTCATAATTTCGAGATGTATCACGAAGAATCACATAATTCAAAGTTTAAAGCAAATCCGATGGCAAACAGCTTATAATATCATTAGTTTTATACAAGGGGTACAAGGCTTTGAAAGGAACTCTGGAACAGTAACAGCAAGAGCAACCTCAAAATTTTTTTTACAAAATTATTTAGAGTTTATCAATATTTTAAACTGCACACCTAGAAAACAGGATCGGTAAAACCAACCGTAAAAATAGTCAATCGAATTTTTCAGTTGCTTCAAACTAGTTTTTCGGTTGTGATAACAATCATTCGATTGCAATAACAGATATTCTGACACGACAATAAAATTTCGATTGCCTTGACACAAATTAGGTGATAACTACCGAAAAATTCGATAGCTACAACCAAACCATACGATTGGCTACAAATACGGTTGCTGCTACCGAGTCTGTTTTCTGGGTGCATTATTAATTTGTTCAATATTCGTAGACATTTTAAATTTTTAAGGCGTTATTTTCAAAATATATGAGAAAGTTACGAAAAAAGTAATATAAAATAAAAGTAATATAAATAAAAAAAAATTAACAAAATCATTTATGCACATAGCAAGTTTGGACATTTTGCTCTAAAAAGGTTGACTCAGAAGCTAAGAAAATTTTGGTTATTGACCAAGTTATAAGTATAATTCAGAAAACGTATAGAAAACTCGATTTTTGAGGAAAATCGATTTGATCAACCTCTATTTCTTGTCCAAAAAATCTGGAAAAAGCACAAAAATGCTTTACCCTATAATCATTCAAATTAAGCTTGAGCAAAAAACAAAATTTTGTTGGGACACACTAATGTATATTAGGCCCTTTTAGAATTTCACTTTTGTTGAGTGGAGGAGGAGGAGGATTTAACCCGAAATTGTGAACACAAACAATTTTTTCTTGATTATTTTTTTGGGTTATCGAAGAACAAGTTGCAATAAAAATCATAATCTTTGATCGAGCACTTTTTACAAAAATCTCTTTTTTAATTTGCAAGAATTAAAATTTTCCAATTTTTTCGAAAACTGTGAGAAATACGAAAAAAACAACTTTTAACCAAAAATTTTCTTGAGAAAAAATGCAACTGATAATTATATCATACATTGATAATTATATCATACAAGGAAAAGCTTCATCATATTTATGACATATTTTTTTTATTTTCGTCCAATGTAACATTTCATTGTATTAGCAAGAATATGAATATGAAATTATGAAATGTTTCATAATTATTGATGAAATTATTACATTGGACGAACATTTTTGAAACTTATTCCTGGTTTTCTCTGGGTGTACTTTAAAATTGTCATGTCAATGTTATAGCTATTTGTATAAATAAAATTAACCGAAATGGCTAAATAATTTTTATGCAAAACGTGCCCTACTTTGGGTGGTCATATAGCCGCCCCTTGGGGATCTGTGAGGTTCACCGCCAAAATATAAACTCGATATTACGTCACTTATTTCATTGTAATCGGACCATTAACATTGGAGTCTTCCGATGGGTACTCTCGGGTCTTAATGAAATTTGGATATGTGATAAAGAAAAAAAAAATAAGGGACGGGAATTTTTTTCTTAGACTCAATCTTATATTTAGGAGTTAAAAAGGTTGGTTAAAAAAAATTACCCAATTTTTCGTTTTTTCGGCTTATTTCTAATTGTTTCAGACACATTTTAGACAAATGGGTTACCAAATAAAAAAGCTTTTGGATACAATTTAACTGGTATACGAAAGATGTCTGATAATTTATAAGTATTTTTTAATTAATTTTGTTCAAGAATTACAGTTGGATTAAGCTAAATATGTATATAAGAGTGCCTCAAAAAAATAAGTGCATGATGAACCCCCTGAAAATAAGGATTAACATGTTTTATGATGTTTCCAAAATTTTTTTTTTCTCGAGTACATCAAAACTGCATTTAAAAAAATTTGAATTTCATTAGTTTCAGATATGTTTCCATACAAAAACTATTAACTTTGGCCCCTTCTAAAAAAATACGTGTCGCTTATTTTTTTATCTTTATCACACATCCAAACTTCATTAAGATCGGTGAGAACCCATGGCAATAATCCCCTTGTAAGCTGATGTCTGCTCCGGAGAAGGAACCCACTTTTTAACCCCTAAACATAAGATTGGGCCGCTAAAAAAAAAGTACATGTCCTTTATTTTTTTCTTTTTTTATCAAAATTTTATTAAGATCGGAGAACCCATAGGGAGACTCCCCTTGTGAAACATATTCTATAAATAAAATATAATATATTCGTTCGGTTTTAGATCATGACAAATTTTTCTCTAAATTAACAGAAAAATTATAATTTTTATATGATAATTTACTTTGACTATTAGAAAAAAACACAGCTAGTGTCTAATAACTTTTTCTGTGTTTTTTTCTAATAGTCAAAGTAAATTATCATATAAAAATTATAATTTTTCTGTTAATTTAGAGAAAAATTTGTCATGATCTAAAACCGAACGAATAAAATCTCACACATAAAACTTATAGATCAACGATAAAATTCACTAATATAATATATTTACATACAACAGTAGGGTATTTAACCCTTTAATGACTGACCCCCGATTCCATTGTCCAATGTCCATGAAACTCCACACATTTAGTATTTAACCCTTAAATGCATGAGGTCAGCACCCGGTATGTAGACCAAGCTACCCTTACGTAAAGTCGCTCGCTGAACTCGAATTGGGCATTAATTTTCATGGGAAATGAACCGTTTTCCAGGAAAAGAGTAAAAACAACGATTTTTGATGTGTACCATATATGTTACACTATGCATTCTATACATATAACTAATACAATATACTCGTATCAAATTTGATCCAAATTCATTATAATTAGCTTAAACTAAGTCCAATTTACTTATCAATACTTGAATAATATATTTTATAAACTTTTTTTTTTCACTTTTGAAATATATGACATTTCGTTGCATACAAACGACTTCGGATATAGTCATCTGTGGGCGTTGTGGTGTAATGGTTAGCGCGTTGGACTGTTACACAGATGGTCCCGGGTTCGATTCCCGGTGACGACAACATCAATTTAGAAAAATAATATGTATGAATTTTCTATCACTTACATATATGTATTGCTGCGCCCACCTTCAGTGTTCCCATAGCACTTAACCCCACCGAAGTAAAATAATAAATCAGGCCTATGACACAAAAAACTTCAATAAATTCGCCAACTCTACATCATGTGGCGAGCCACAACTGTTCTAAGATTTATCATCTCGCGCAATTACAGTGTCGCGATGTTTGAAGCCCTTCATCTTTCACCACCTTTCATCTCTCCACTATCCCCTTTCCATGAAAAGCAACACATAAATAAAAAGGAAGAATTTTCTGAGTGTTGCTTCTCTTTTTTTAAAAAAAAAAAAAAAAGCTAAAGCGGTATTTTTATGAAGAGTAATATTGTTTTGTACAATTTAAAAATTTATTTAGATTTCCCATACTTATGACCTTTGAATTCACCACTGATATCAAATAATTCCTCCATGTTTTTTAAATAAAACATTTCTATATAATCTTCCACGTAAAACTCTTCCTTTTAACTTGAAAATTACCGATATTTCGAGCAAGGGTATTTCATAAAACTGTAAAATGTATATTTTAATGATCATGTGACAAAATCACACCAGGCGAGTGGTCCTAAACAGAGAACACCTGAGACTATTAGCCAACAAGAAAGTTTTTCGATCTTTCACTTGCCCAATTTTTCAGAGACATTTTCGTACAATTTTTTCGACTATGTTGTGCAATTTCCCCAACACTTTCTTAAAGTAATTTTATCCCTTCTCTACCCACCTGAGAAACTCAATTTGATGCACCTCTTAAACACCCAATAGGCAGGAATGGGTTAAGCTTCAAACCTTATATATAAGACAAAATGTTGACATTGTTCTTAACTCACTTGTCAGTTCCACTTAATTTTTTTTTTGCTCCATCCACTTTTTTTTTCCCTAGCGTATATTTTCACAAAGGGTTTTTTTTTTTTTCTTTTTACATGGAAAAAAGATTTGCTCACTACCTTAAAAGATACATATTCAAGATATTGTCATCATGCACGTACAAATAACGTTTGGATTGATACAAATAAAACAAATGTTTGGGAACATCCATCAAAATGTCAAGCTTAGAAACAAAGATGTATAGAAAATGTATCACGAGTCAGTTTACATGATTGCATTTGTTCGGTTCGGTGGTATCATTTAATCAAGAAACGAAAAGCAAAAAAAAAAAAAAAAAAAAAATAAGAACAGAATTGCCCATAGAAGAAGAGGTAAGTCTGGAAGTACGAGGGTTAAAAGAAAAGTTTTGAAAATTAACAGTAAAATTATCTTAAAATGAAACTCGTTAAGTTGTTTTATTTTGATGAAGTTTGACCAGCAGAAAAAAGGCTTTTAAAGTATTTAAAAAAAACCTTATAACATTTTTTGTGATTTTCAAAGAGAAACTTTTAATTTACATGGAAATTAATAACCAAAAAAAAAAAATAACAAACATTTTCATTGTTTGAAACTTAGTTCACTGAATGGAAAACAAAAAGTTTTTGCCGTCCACTGCCACGCCCACTTAACATTTTTAGCAATCTTTATATAAAAGTGTTAAATTCAAGTATTTTCTTTTCTTTTTCAAGTTAAACCAAGTGCGTCAGTCCTGGTCATCATTCATTCACACTATAATTAACATTTTTTTATAATTCTTTTTTGTAGTTATAAGTTACTCGTATAACTAACTACCCGTGTAAAAAAAACGTGTTATATGCCACTTTGAGGGAAACTATTAAAAAAACAAAATGTTTGTATGACATGCATAACATTTTGAGTATGCGTTAGCCGATATTAAGCATGCTAAGTCCATTCGCGTTAAGCATTTATCTATAACCGCGCAAAAATTATGTCGGTTTTAAGTTTTAAACAAATTAAAATATTAAAATTACGGTTTTTGCTTGGATTCAACTAAAGTAACATAGCTTTTAGAGCTCATGGTATTGAACACATTTCAAAATATACAGTACATCTACAAAATATATATAAAAAACACACATGAAAATTTTTGTCATATACACTGCGTTGCATAACTATAATTACAAATGATTTTTGGTATTTTTTCTAATATTTCAAACATTTGTTTTATTTAACTTATAACTGTTTTTAAGAGTGTGATAACTGATCTCATATTGTGTCAAATTTAAGAGATTACTTAATTGTTTTAAGAGAAAAATTGTGTAATAATATTTTGTTTCATAACTACAATTACATATAATGGTAAACAAAGAAGATTACCAAATTAAGAAAAATTAAAGAATTCTTCATTTATTAATTTATATACTAATTATAATTATTTGTTTCCAATATTTCGTCTCTACATTGGGTAACGTCTTCAGGGAACTATTATTTCAATAAATAAAAGAAGATCAAAGAAAACTTAACATTTTTAAAAAATTAAAGAATTTTAATAAATTTGCAATAAAATGCCGCGTAGTTCCTATCTAACAAGGGAAGTCTTCCGATAGGTTCTCTTTGATCTTAGTAAAATTTGAATATAAGGGGCACGTATTTTTTTAGCGGCCTAATCTCATGTTTAGGACTTAAAGAGCGGGCTCAAAAATTACCCCATTTTTCGTTTTTTCGGCTTATTTCAAAAGGTTTCAGATAAATTTTTGAAAAATATTGTACAAAATGAAAGACGCATTAACTGGTATACGAAACATGACCGAAAACTTTCAAGTATTTTTGTTATTCAAAAAAATGTGTTTTAAGTCATATTAAAACTGGCATTTTGTAAAAGAATTATAGTCGCATTAATTAAAAAAATATGTATATTAAAATTAATCGAGGGGTTGTATGAGCATTTTACGAAATTCATAATTGTTCGTCTTTTATGCGACTTTTCCAAAGAGCTTTTTAACCTATATTTTAAAAATTTAAAATTGATGGCAAATCTAACACACTACATAGACAATATAGGTATCCAAATTTTTGTTTTCTCGACTACATGAAAGCTGCGTTCAAAAAATCTGAAGAAGCAATTGAATACAATAAAATTCCATTATTAACCCATTGTTTTTAAAAATGAACTCATACCACTTTCAAAATAAGTGGTTCATATAAGATATGCTTTTATATGGTGCCATATGTATAAGACAACTTAAGCCACAATTATATATGACATTAAATGATATAAGATATAATTTTAAAAGTTTCCATATATGATGCAAGATCCGCAATATAGTTTGAGATATGATTATATGTTTATGTTTCAATGTCGTTAATATCTTCTATGATATATATATTTTTATATATAACCTAATACATAATTATAAATGCACCTGATGACTAAATTATTTTTCTTTAAAATTGTTTGTGCATTTTTTCTTTTTAATTTTCCGAGTAAAAAAGTTAATATAAAATTTTATATGATGAGATATTTTCCTCAAATATAAGAGTATATAATTTAATCCTAAAAAAGGTTCTATTAAATTATATCACTTTGGATCTAATTATATTTAAATATATACAATTTAATAAAAAAACTATCCAAACCTATCCGAATTTTGTATCGATATAATTACTTCTAATTATATTATCTTTGATACAATTAGATATAATTAGATACAAATATATTTAAATTAACAGATATTAAATTACATAAAAAACGGGTTCAAAACACAAAATGTATGAATGAAATTTGTAAATAACTTAAATTTTATTTATATTTTTTTAGAACATCAAATTTTCGTTTTAAACGAAATTGTTAATTTTAATTTAATTAAAACAAAAGCCTTTGCCAATATTAAAATGACCCAGTAAAATCCAAATAACAGGTTGCAGAACAACTTATACTGTATTATCCCTATGGGGAATGAGGAGTCAATTGTCCTAGAAGTGACTGGTTAAAGAAGGACTTATCACTGGACTGGTATAATTTAATACTGAAGTGGGGTAAGCAGTGTCAATTGTCCTCAAATTACCAATCCTGTGACTGGTAAAGGGAGGACATACCACTTAACCATAATGCTTATTAACAAGAAAAAGCCAGTTGGTCAGAATTTTACCCATTGGAAGCCGTTTAGTTTTCGTTTATTTTATACGACATGGCCCTTTTGCAACAGTCTTGTGGTATTCTCTTCTTTGGTTAGTCCTGTGGCATGCCACTACGTGGTTTAAAGCAGGACAAGTGACCCTCTCCTAGGACAAGCCAATGTTAAAGTTGCCAGTTGTTTACATAGGGTAGGGTTTAGCAGAGGACCGGTCTCTGGCACGAAAGGACCGATCCTGTGGCACACGCAGAACCGGTCCCATTCCCCATAGGGATAATAGCTTATAAATTCTGTTTTACAACCGATTCTTTTTATATGGAGTTTGTCCTATTTGCAATAAGTTCTTTACCTCCAAACTAGAATAAGTTGCTTTAGAACCGGTTCTAGAACCAGGACAGTGAAACGGTTCCAAGTAACCGGTGGTAAAAGAAGCTGTTCTATAACAGGTTCATAGGTAAACTGCTATAAAATATTTTGCTAGAGGGTTTATTATTTGTAATGGAAATCAATTTCGCAAAATTGTAAACTATTTTCGAAAAATATATGGAGATTTTCGAATTATACGAGTATATGAATACATATTGATACATAAGCTATTTTATATGATTACATATTTTTATATTAAAGAATATATTGTTATATACATTTTTTTTACTCGGGTTTATTAAAAATTATATATTTCATAGAATGTAAGTAAATCCTATTTAAACTCAAAATATCTTAATCTGTTTGGACCTAAATAGATTCAATTAGATATAAATTCATCCAATGTTATAGTTTGGGAACTATCAGGATCTCAGTAATAATATTTTGGATGCCCCAATTTTTAGGTAAATTTTGATCTAATTTAATCCAGTAATATATTTATGACGGATCTAATTGGATATTACTGGATACTCGAGTTTTGAGAAGAACTTGGATAAGAATAAATGAGATATAACTGTTTTTTTTTACGGGTGTAAGAAAATTGCTTTTTAATGTGTGCATAAATTTTACTTTTGTTATTGTTATTTGAAGATGATTTAAATTACTGAAATAGTATGAAAGAACGAACGAAAAAATAATGACTGACTGACTGACTCTCCAAACTAACTGGAATGAATAGACCAGGGTTTAAAAAAGCTGCTAATGGTACCCGACTTTATCCATTTATCACATATTTTTAGGAATGATATATAAAAATAGTTAAGACACTTTGATATTAAACAACATTCTAGCTAACAGCAGTTAATTAATAACACAAGCTAAAATCTGCCCAGAAAAACCACACATTACCAAATAATGGGTAAAGTAATGTACTGCGATAAAGCTCAACGCTTTACAATGCAGCTTATTTTACTAATGAATTTTACAGGCGATGAGCTCGAAAGTAATGGGTGCACGCATTAGCTAGTAAGTAACTGGTTACTTATATGGTTACCGGATTGGGTAATGTGTTTTTAAATAGATTTTCATAAGAAAAATGATTACAAAGATTTTTTTAATTAAATAAATAACGTGTTCGTGCTGACGTTCGAAAAAAAATTAAATTATTCCAGTCTGTAAGCCGCCTGAGTTTCTAGTTGATTTAAGGATAAAGATTCGGCTTAAAGAAAAAATTCCACCACGCGCTTTTTTCGCGAATTCAAAATTTTACAAAGTTATTTATTTTAACAATGCAACAATTAAAACTCATATATCTATAACTATATAAGAGTAGCGTGACTGAGATACTGAGTGACTGAGTGACTGAGGGCTGAGTGACTCAACATCGCCCAGCCAAAACCTCTGGACCTAGGAACTTGAAATTTGGTAAATATGTTCCTCCTCCGACTTAGACCTCCACTAAGAAGCGATTTTTTGATATTCCAACGGACAAGACCACAAAGTGGGAAAACTCCTCCTTTTTTGGAAAATAATGTCCCTTTTCCCCAGCCAAGACCTCTGGACCTAGGAACTTGAAATTTGGTACATATGTTCCTCCTCCGGCTTAGACCTCCACTAAGAAGCGATTTTTGGATATTCCTACGGAGAAGGCCAAAAAGTGGAAAACTCCTCCTTTTTCGGAAAATTGTGTCCATTTTTCCGAAAAAAGTACCTTTTTCCAAAAAAAAAAAGTACCGAAAACGAAGTCCAAAAAAAAGTACCTTCTTTCAAAAAAAGTACCTTCTTCCAAAAAAGTACCAAGAGAAAAAGTACCAAGAGAAAAAGTACCAAAAACGTTAATTTTCAAAAAAAAGTACCAAAAAATTTTTATTTTTACCAAAAAAAAAGTACCAAAACTATTGACAAAAAAGTACCAAAAAAGTTAAATTTTCCAAATAAGTACCAATTTCAAAAATGTCCCTTTCCAAAAAAGAGTACTGAAATTTTCAAAGAAAATAATACCCAAAAAAAGCCCCTTTCCCAAAAAAAGTACCAAAAAATGTACCCTTTCCAGAAAAAAAGTACCAAAAAAAAGTAAAATTTCAGAGAGAAAAAGTTCCGAAAATGTTCATTTTCAAAAAAAAGTACCAAAAAATTTTTCTTTTTACCAAAAAAAAGTACCAAAACTATTGGCAAAAAGGTACCAAAAAAATTAAATATTCTAAAAAAGTACTGATTTCAAAAATGTCCCTTTCCAAAAAAAAGTACCGAAATTTTCAAAAATAAATAATTGCCGAAAAAGTCCCTTATCCAAAATAAAAGTACCAAAAAATGAGAAAAAGTACCGAAAATGTTCATTTTCAAAAAAAAGTACCAAAAAATTTTTCTTTTTACCAAAAAAAAAGTACCAAAAATATTGGCAAAAAAGTACCAAAAAATTAAATATTCCAAAAATGTACTGATTTCAAAAATGTCCCTCTCCAAAAAAAAGTTCCTTATCCAAAATAAAAGTACCAAAAAAATTTAATTTTCTTAAAATGTATCAATTTCAAAATGTCATTTTCCAAAAAAAAGTACCGAAATTTTCAAAAAAAAAAATTACCGAAAAAGCCTATTCCAAAAAAAGTACCAAAAAATGTACCCTTTTCAGAAAAAAGTACAAAAAACTATTGTAAAAAAGCACCAAAAAAATTTTCTCTTTCTGAAAAAGTACCAATTTCAAAATAGTACTTTTTCCAAAAAAAGTACCTTCTTCAAAAAAACTACATCTTCCAAGAGAAAAAGTACCGAAAACGTTAATTTTCAAAAAAAAGTAACAAAACTATTGCCAAAAAACTACCAAAAAAATTAAATTTTATAAAAAAGTACCAATTTGAAAAATGTTTCTATCCAAAAAAAAGTAACGAAATTTAAAAAAAAAAAATACTTACCGAAAACAGTCCCTTTTCCAAAAAAAAATACCAAAAATTTTACCCTTTTCAGAAAAAAGTACATTTTCCAGAGAAAAAGTACCGAAAAAGTTCATTTTCAAAAAAAAAATACCAAAAAAATATTCCAAAAAAAGTGCCGAAATTTTCAAATAAAATAATTGCCGAAAAATACCCTCTTAAAAAATACCAAAAAATGTACCCTTTTCAGAAAAAAGTACAAAAAACTGTTGTAAAAAAGTACCAAAAAATGTTCTTTATCTAAAAACGTACCAATTTCAAAATAGTACTTTTCCTCTAAATAAGTACCTCTTTTTCAAACCATAAGTCTCTTTTCCAAAAAAAAGTACCTTTTCCAAAAAAAATTACGAAAAAGTACCCTTTTCAAAAAAAAACCTTTACCATTTTACCAAAAAAAAAAGTACAAAAAAAAAAATTATTTTTCTGCGAAAGTACCAAATTCCAAAATAAAGTACCAAAAAAGTTTCTTTTTCCAAAAAAAGAGGTACCAAAAATGTTTCTTTTTCAAAAAAATTGCAAAAAAAATTTAATTTTTCTAAAAAAGTATTGGAAAACAGTACAAAAAAATAATTTTTCTAAAAAAGTACTAATGTAAAAAAAGTACTTATTCCAAAAAAAGATCCTTTCCAAAAAAAAGTATTTTTCGCACAAAAGTATTTTTTCCGAAAAAAGGACACAAAAAATAAATTTTTCTAAAAAAAAGTACAAATTTCAAATATGTACTCCTTCCAAAAATCATTTCCATTTTTCAAACAAAAAGTACCAAAAGTATTAAATTTTTCTAAAAATGTAGCAATTTCTTCTTTCTGTATCTTCCAAAAAAGAGTACCAAAAAAAGTACATTTTCCGAAAAAAAAAATACCGAAAAAGTACGTTTTCCAAAAAATAATTCTACCAACAAAATTTAATTTTCAAAATGAGTATCAATTTCAAAAAAGTGCTTCTTCCCAAAAAACACCTTTTCCAAAAAAAGATACAATTTCCAAACAAAAAAGAAAATAAATAAAATTTTCTAAAAAATATACCAATTTCAAAAAGAACTTTTTCCATAAAAAACAGTAATTTTTCCGCAAAAAATACCTTTTCCTAAAAAAATTTCCAATTTCAAAACAATACTTTTTCCAAAAAAAATAATATTAGCGAAAATTTTTTAGCTTTTCCAAAACAAAGTACCAAAAAAAAATTACTTTTTCTAAAAAAGTACCATCTTCAAAAAAATACAGAAAAAATACATTTTTTCAAAAATTAAATTACAGTTTGAAAAAATTACTTTTTCCAAAAAAATTTATAATTTTTGAAGTGCTTTTGCCATTTTTTTTTGTATTTAAAATTAAAAAAAAAAAATGAAAAAACAACACTCAATGAAAAAAATTCCCGGTTCAACGAATGTCAAACTTTTCACACTGAAGTAACGCTTTAACAAACAAGTCGAACGAAAATAAAAAATATATAAATTTAAAAAATATAAATAATAATTGCATAGTTTTGTTTTTTATTCGGTTTGTTGTTTAACGAATACTCGATTTAACGAACAACCTAGACGTCCTGTAATTCGTTTAACCAGAATTCTACAAAATTTTCTACAAATATAATTTATAATTACGTTCTAATTTTCTACACTTTTCACGTATAAACTTTATTTTAGTGGTTTTTTACACTTATCGTGTTACAATCTTAGACTACAAATAGAGGTTAAAATATTTCGTGTATATTTTTTTTTTTTCATATTAATGTATATAATCTATACATATAAAGAAGTGGTGTGAGTGACTGACTCAACATCGCCCAGCCTAGACTCCTGGACCTAGGAACTTAAAATTTACAAGGGATTTTCCAATATTTCAATGGAGAGTGCCAAAAAGTGGAAAAAAGTTTTCCGTTTTTGCATAAAAAGTAACGGCATTTTTAAAAAACTAACCGTTACTTTTTTAACACATAAAAGTAACGGTTTTTTTAAAGAAACAGTTTAATCAACAACTAACGGTTTTTGTTTTTTAAGTAGCGATATTTTTCAAAAAATAACGGGTTTAAAAACGTAACTGTTGTTTAAAAAAAATAGCGGGTTTTAAAAAAATATAATGCGTTTTTTTTAAGTAACTTTACTTTTCAAAAAAAGAACGGGTTTTTAAAACAAAAAGAAACGTTTTTTTTTTTCAAAAAAGGAACGTTTTTTTTAAGTATTTTTTTTTTCAAAACTTAACGGTTTTTGTCATGGTACTTTTCAAAAGAATAACGGGTTTAAAAAAAAGTTTTTTTTTTTCACAATATGGAACTTTTTTTTAAGTAACAGTAGTTTTTATCTGTCTATCTATTTATATAAAAGAGTAGTGTGATATACTGAGTGACTCAACATCGCCCATCCTAGCACCTGCTCCTAGAAACTTTAAATTTGGCATATAGGTTCCTCCTGGGAAGGTACCCTCCACTAAGATGGGATTTTTTTATATTACATCGGAGATGGCCAAAAAGTGGGAAACTGGGCCAAATAACCGAAAAATTGATATACAGTTTCCTCCTGGAAAGGAGAATTCAAATAAGACGGAATTTTTTGATATTCCAACGAAGATGGCCAAAAAGTATTCAGAAAATAAATATCTTATTCCAAAAAATATCGTTTTCCAAAAAAAATACTTTTTCAAAAAAAAAAGTACTTTTTCCTCAAAAAAGTACTTTTTCCACAAAAAAATACGTTTTTATAAACAAGTGCTTTTACCAAAAAAATTGACTTTTCCCGGAAAAGGTGCTATCACCAGAAAAAAGACTTTTTCGAAAAAAAAAAAAATGCTTTTACCAAAAAGTTGTCAAAAACAAAAAAAAAAAAAAAAAATTCTTTTTCAAAAAAAAAGTTAAGATTTTTTTTCAAAAAACTACATACTATTCTAAAAAATAATTTTATTTTTTTTGATAACAAATTTTCAAAAAATCTAAAAAACTGTAAGTTTGTAAAAATTTGAAGAATACATATAACAATTTTCATGTTATATTAATTTTCATGATCATGGCACGATGGGTTATTTCCAAAAAGTTCTTTAAACAAGTACTAATTAAACATGGCCAAATGAAGACCTCCACTAAAAGTAAAGAGTCCCATTTTACGACCATTGGCTAAAAAGTAGAAATATAGGTTTTCTGTGATGTAGCCTAATACACTGAAAATGCACTTATTGAATTCTCCACTGAAAACGTGGTATTACCGGGATTTAAAATGTTTAAGAAGTGCTCATCTTAATCAAACTGTTAAGCTAAATCTGAAACTTAAAACTTAAGTTGTTTCCAAAATAGGCAGATCAGTAAAAATTTTGTTTTTGAAAAATTTTATAAGAACATGGAAACTCGATTAATTGATAGTCGAAATATTGAATTTTATATGTAGTTATAAAAACATGCGCACTGAGAAGGGCTAATTAGGAACTCGGAGATGAAGGGGATAGAATGTTAAAAACCCCTAAAATAATTAAATGTTTGCCTTTAAGACATCGAAAAAGTTTTTGCATAAATTGATACCATTTTTTCACAAAAATATTATATTTAAGTTTCAATATTTCAAGTAGTTCCAAAAATAATAGTCTTTTGAACTAAAAACTTCATTCACATTGTACGTATTTTTTAATTTTCATTAGCATTGTTCTCAAACCTTATTTTTTATAAATCAATTTTAATCTAAATTGAAAAAAAAAACAACAGAAAAAATTACAAAATGTATTCCCGTTTTTTTGGCTCAGAAAAAGTATTTTTGTTAATTATTACAATTTTTAATTTAAGTACAAAATAAGTACATCTACAGTCTTATTTCTACTTCTAATTTACACACAATTTTATTCAAGCTAAAAACAATGCTACATTGATGTGAAATATAATAAAATAAGTTGGTCTTTCATTTGCGCCATTACTTTTTAATGTTGGACTCTTTGTTCATACGGGTCGCGGAAGCTTTACCAGCCCTGGTCCTAACCAAGGTCCAATTTTTGATAGGGATGTCGTTATCACGGGCGTAGGGTAAAGGCAGGAGTAATACATATTTTCATCGACTTTCCTTTAACTTTATCAGTTTTCAAGCTATAGGTCATATTCTAAAATCAGATAAGGAGCGCAGTCTTGAATACTTCAGATAAGCTGATGGCGCCATTTACCAGGTAATATCATATTTGAACAATAAAATTTAACAAATAAATTCTGGAAAAATAGTTTTGAAAAATAACACTCAAAAATGGTTAAGCCACAGGAAATTTTTACTATTTTGTTAAAGAAGATTAACTTAAATCTATGCTTAAGTCAGTTTTTAAATACAAAATGGGTTCAAAAATAGTCAACTCGATTTAAAACACATTCAATAGATTTTTTATGTTTATTGTTTTGGAAATACATGGAATTCCGTTCTGAAATTTTAGTATAACAGTTTTTGTAGAAAAGTTTCTACTATCGACTTACGAAAAAAAAACTTGGAATTCTGGAAGGCCCATAATGAAGATGTACTCTTAAAATTAAAAAGTGAAAAATTTAAAAAATAAATTTATGATCGGGAGATAAAAATCGTATAGGACCAAATTTTGTTTACAGGTTCCACAATTTCCTGCTTTTGTTTTCATTGGTTGCCCAGGACCAAATATTTTTTACAGGTTCCCAATTTCATGCTTTTGTGTTCATTTGTTAAAAAGAGTAAATAATTTTGCTGCAGTTGAAACCTACAAGTTTTAAGTGAATATGTAAATTTCTTTCAGAGTTGTAAAGAATACCATTTACCAACTTTTGCTCTTTTTTAAACCTATAACTTCTAAATATTCAAAATCTGCTATATCTTAAAAATCCTAGACGCCGTTAACGGTAGTTTTTAATATCGGAATATATAAAGATTTCATCTTTTAATAATTAAACATTAAAATTGTTTGCTTAATTCCAAGTTCCTAGCTCCAGTGGTTTGAACTTTGTGATTAATGGCCATTTATCCTATTACTATGGTTTTATATTAAATTCCAAAAAGTTTTTCTTCAGTGAATTACCTGAAGTGTTTTGGACAAAAGGAGACTTTTCCCCGTAAACATTTCCAAAAATCCCATCTTAGTGGATGTATATACGAGGGGAAGAACCTACATGCCGAAGTTCAAGTTCCTAGCTGCAGCGGCTTGGCCATGGTGATTAAGGGGACATTTTTTTCTTTGTGCCAGATTCTCATTAAGTTTTTATAGGGAATTCCAAAAAGTGTATTTTAAGTGCATTATCCATTACTCTATTTGAAATTACAGATTTCTAGCAGAAGAGGTTTAAGGAGAAAGATAAGATGGATATTTTTTATCGTAACAATTTCCAAAAATAGTCTACGATTTCAGATTTCTAGCGAAGAGGTTTAAGCAGAACGTTAAGCAAAACACTTTTTTGTTTTTTTTGTGCAACCTTTTAATTATTTCCAAAAATCATGTTTCCGAGAATTGTGTCTACGCCGGAGACAGAGCCTTCATACCAAATTTGAAGTTCCAAGCCCATGCGGTTAAAGCTGGGAGATTACTTATTAACATTTGAACCCCATTTTAACTATGTTTTTATTTCAAAAAGTAGTTAATTAGTCTGTACATCAACACATATTTTATACTGGCGGACAATGCCCACAAGGTTGTTAGCGTAGATAAGACGTTTTTTTTTTGCGTTAAAGTTCAAAATGTAATTTTTATTGGACAATACAATAAAGTATTACCTATTTTATTTAACAGATTTGCAGAAATTTTTTACTCAGCGAAGCCTGCTTCGGACATACCGCAGAGTAAAAAACCCCTAAGTCCGGCCGCAGGCCGGCTACGCAGAAAAACTTTAATACTCACACAATCTTCTTTTAAAATTTGTCTTTGAAGAATATGTATATTTTTTACTGGGGATTATTAGCATAATAATGTTAGGCATAGTTCCTATGTTGGTTTGAGAGTTATGATAGAAACATTTCAATTCATAATTCCCAAATCGGAAATTGGGATAATGTCATGTCATTCCTGCCTAAAAATGTAGATCCCCAAATGAATAACTTCTTATAAAAATCGTCCAGGCCCAAATATTTTTTTTTACAAATTTTTTGCTTTTGTGTTCATTTGTCAAAAAGAGTATATAATTTTGAAGCACTTGGAACCTAAAAATTTCAAGAGAATAGGAAAATGTATTTAAAAGTTATGAATAAGTACCAACTTTTACCCCTTTTTATACAGTTAACTTCTGAATATCCAAAATATTTTATAACCTAATTTTTATTATACTTGACTAGCTTAAAAGTCCGAGATATCGTTACCAATAGTTTTTAATGTCGGAATACATCAAAAAGAAAATGATTTCCTGTTTCAAATGGTTCGAAATGGTTCGAGAAGATGTTTTAAATTTTAAGCATAAAGCAATTGTATATGTCATCAAGAGGACACTTTTCACCTTTAAATCCCTATTTATGACAAGTTTTGAATAAAAACGCAGAAAGTGTATCTTAAGTGAATTACGATATAATTACCTAATGGTTTTGATTATGATGTTAAATAGAGATTGTCCGTTTTTGCCCCTCTCTTGGTTGATGTCTACGCTTAAGAGAACCTAAATGGAAAATTTCAAGTTCCCAGCTCCTACGATTTGAGCCGGGCTATTAACGGTCACTTTTCCTTTTTAACCCCATTTATACAACGTTTTAATTGTAAGTTCAAAGAAACACATATTTTAAAAGTCAGATTTGTAGCCAAATGTTATTTGGCAAAATATTAAAAAGTAGATTTGCCCTTCACCGTAAGAAATTTCACCATATAAATTTCTTATTAGATAATGTCTGCTCCAGACGAGGAACCTTCAAGTCAAATTCAAGTTCCTTACTCCAGCGGTTTAAGCTTTGTGATTAGTCCCAATTTTAAGCCCTTCTTTTATGGTGAGTTCCAAAAAAATATTCTTCAATGTTTTCCTTTTTATCCATCCCCGCTAAGTTTACAAAAATCCCGTCTTAGTGGATGTCTTATTTAATAACAATTTGAAGTTGAATATATTTTTACCATTTTTATCAAGTTTTTATTGGAAATTTCAAAAAGTATATTTTCGATAAATTAGCGCATACATCAGGGAATACATATCCTAAAATAAACATTTCTATACAAAAGGGTTGGGCAGTAAATCAAGAGGAACCCTTTTCACTTTTTGCTCCATTACGTAAACATTTCCAATAATCCCATATTTGTGGATGTCTACGCCAGAGGAGGAACGTACATGCCGAATTTCAAAATCAAGCGGTTTGGGCTGAGTGGTTACGGGAACATATTTGCCTTTGCACCACATTTTTATCAAGTTTTATTGGAAGTTCCTAAAGGCAAATTTTAGATTTCCAGCTGAAGGGGTTTAAGTAGGACGATAAGGGGACGACTTTTTATCCTTTTTGTCCTAACAATTTCCATAGGTCGTGATTAGTTGTACACGATCAAGAAGGAACCTCCATGACAAATTGAAGTTCCAAGCTCCAGTGGCTTAGATTGGGTGGTGAGCCTGTACTAAATCCCTTTTAAATACAATTTTTACTATGTTTTTATTGCATATTTTAGAAATTATTTTCCAGTAAATTAGTCCATATACCAAAGAGCACATAATTATAGTAACGGGCAATCCCTTTACAGCGTTTTAATTAGAAGTTCAAAGAAACACATTTTAAAAGTCAAATTTCTAGCTAAATGTTATTTGGGATGACATTTAAAGGAAGATTTCGCTCTCACGGTAAGAATTTCTTTAAATTTATTCTTAGATAATGTCTTCGCCGGTCGAGGAACTTTCAAACCAAATTTCAAGTTCCTTACTCCAGCGGTTTAAGCTTTGTAATTAATCCCAATTTTTCTTATTAAAACCCCTTTTTACTGTAATTCCATCTTTGTGAGTGGATGAGAAACCTACATGCCGTATTAAAAAATCAAGCGGTTTGGGCTGTGTGATTAAGGGAACATATTTGCCTTTTTTGTTTAAAATTCCTAAAGGTATATTTTAAGTGCTGTAGCCCATAGATTATTGGCTAATGCACTTGAAATTTCAGATTTTTAGCCAAAGGGGTTTAAACAGGACGATAAGGGGAGGACTCTTTATCTTTTTGTACTACATACTAACAATTTCCTAAAATCGTGATTAGATGTATGTGATGGAGAAGGAACCTCAATGATAAATTTGAAGTTCCAAGCTCCAGCGTTTTAGGCAGCGAGATTTGGCGGTATTAATATCTTATGAATACCATTTTTACCATATTTTTATTGCATATTTTAGAAATTATCTTTTCATTAAATTAGAACTCATACCAATGAACACATAAGTAATGGTAACGTGAAAGCTCACTAGGTTGTTATCATAGATAACACGTTGTTTTGCCTTAAAGTTTAAAATGTAATTTCTATTGGAAAACGGAATAAAGTATTTACTTTTTTATTTTACAGCCTTCCATAAATGTTTTACTCAGGGAAGCTGTCTTTGGACATACCACAGAATAGAAAAATCCTAAACCTGGCCGCAGTCCGTCTACGCAGAAAAACTGTAATATATTGGTAGTTAAGACAAACATATTTTCATTCGTAATTCCCAAATTGTAAATAGTGATAATGCCAGGCCATACCTGCCTAAAGGTTTGGATGCCATCTCTACTACATTGTGTTTTATTTTCCTTAAATTATTAAATTCTTATCCAAAATCAATTACATTTTAAACTTGAAGGCAAAACAATGTTGTCCCCATGCTAACAATGCAGCGGGCATACCCCTATTAGTACTAACAATACATCTTAATCCGCTATAGTTCGTACCATAGTGTGGACGTATCCCAACGTCATAGGGATGAGCCCTCTTGGTCGGTTAGGGTGGGTAACCGTCCGTAAAAAATGTTTATACAAACAAAAACTAATTAAAATTATTAATTATAGGTAAATAAAAACCAAACACAAACTACATTGTTATGAAGCTTCAAACTCCTGCAGCTAGAGTTTGCAGGCAAGGATTTGGATCTGTGATCAACATCACATGAATTCTGTATAATATTCCACATGTTGGTCATAATATAAAAAAATATTCACAAAACTTACAATGAATAAAAATTTTTAGGCAGAACTACACGCAGAAAAAAGAGCATCGTTTTATAATAGTTTTAGAGCATCATGTAATGACTACAATTCGTAGCAATCATATTATGATCCTAAATGACGATAAAATCGCCTTCGGTAATCGTAATATGATCATCCAGAGTCATGTATATGATAATAACATCAAAGTATGATAATTTCAATCAATCATACCTTTTCTCTGCGTGTAGGGGCACTCCGGGCAAGCCCGGCTTTAGCCGGCTTGTCTTTTATAAAAATAAAAATACGCATAAATTTTTTTAATTCGCGAAAAAATTATGCTGCGAAAAAACTCGTATTGGATTTTTTTCTCCTAAGTGACATTTTTATCTTTACATCAACTAGAAACCGAATACATTAATTACAAATTTTTCTCAAAATTCGGTCCAAAGTAGTGCTGGTAAAAGAATGAGTAGTGGGTATTGAGTATTGAGTATCGAATATTTGTCTTTTTTATGGATACTCGATACTCAAAAATAACTATTCAATATTTTCAGAGTTGTATTTGGGACAGAAAAACAATACAAAAATGAGATTCCGCTTAAATAATTTGCATTAAAAATACAAAGAAAAAAAGTGAAATGTTAAAAGATAAAAGTTGGAAAACTATAACAAAAAACACTGAATAATTTGTAAAGAATTTAAAAAAAAATTTTTTATAATATGAATTTTGAACTAAAGTTGAAATTTTTATTAAAAAATTTGTAAAAGATTAAAGTGAATTTTATATTTAAAATCCGTTAACAGTATCCAGTAGTATCGAGTATCCAAATTAAAACTATCGATTAGTATCGAGTATTAAAAAGTAACCGAAATTACCAGCACTAGTCCAGAGCACCGAGGAAAAGGCACTAAAATCCAAAATATTTCCATACATAGATGATGTATTTAGCCAAAGAATAATTTTTATACCGATATTAATATGATTACAACATAGTTTTCTCACCACATAGCATTTTTGGTAAAACGGGAACAAGGGCGAATTTCAATATAAGCTTAAACACGTATTTACTTAAATTGACTAAGGATTGAAATATGTCAACATTTTTAATTTCCGGTGGCTATCCTAAAAAAAATCAAAGCGATGATATTAAACAATACGCTAGATAAAAGCATTGATGCATATTTTATATTGATATTTCTGTCGTGTTATCTGTGTTTAGCAGTGGGTTTCTATCCAACTCAGTCTCTCTCAATCAGCCCTCTTTTGTTTTTGTTCGTAAACTCGCACCTAGCAAATGAGAACATGTTGAAGAAATTTAAAAGTGTAAACTAATTGTTATCATGTTTTTGAATAATAATTTACTTAAATTTTTATTTAACTAGCTGACCTGACAAACGTTGTTTTGCCTTCAAATTTTATTTTAATTGAAAGTGGTTCCGTTACAAAGTCGTGGTGGATTGATATTTCGAAGAAGAATGATAGTTGGACTGCATATATATTTTTGATATTCACACAATTTATATGAAAATGACTAATGTTCAGAAATATCACCATATCTCGACCAAACGAAAATATTTTTAAACATTTTTTTTTTTAAACCATCCTCATTGCAGGTTCTACAACACGTATTCAGCCATATTTTATTTTATGCAGCCGTTCTAGAGTTATGGAGTGACAATCAAAATGTACACTTCTTTTTATATATAAAGAAGATAGTTTTAAATATTTTCGATAAAATAAGAAAGACAAAATTAAAATATATTAAACTTTAATAAAAAAAAAAATATAAGCAAAATAAAAGCGAGTTTTATTTTTAATTTATAACGAGCTTTCAACCACCGTATATTTGCAAAAATAAAGCAATGCAAACATATTAGCTAGGTTGACAATAGTATTTCGATCTAGCAAAAGATCTCACCAGAACCCGAAGTTTTAGAAAAGCTAGAGCCTCCATAATAGGCAGAGCTTTAACAAAACAAAATCTATTAATTGTCAATTTTGCTAAATCCTTGTCTTCTTAGTAATCCAACACATGGTTAGGGTGTTTTCCTAACAAGCATCATGTCGTTACTAAACTTTGAAGACCAAAAATGTTCTGTTTATATAAACAATTTTTAGTTTTTACTCTGGCTCAAGTAATATTTTTTACAGTTTTATTATTTTTTTGTTTTTATATAAAGGGTCCGCCATCTAACGTTTTTTTTTTCAACTAGTGCTTATTTCGTGAATGGTAACACTTAGCTCATGTCTGATTTGACAGATAATTAGTTTTATCCTTCCGCTGAACGAATATGGTTGTGTATACGCTTGAGCAACGCTGGGAAATATTGCGACATTACTCTGAAAATCATGGTAATGTTGCAGAATGTGTGCGAAAATTGCGTACGGATTTTGGAAGAAGAGAAGCACGAAATTTTGTTCACAAAAATTGAAGAGGAGGATATTGGCAACATTTGGTTTCAACAGGACGGCGCTAAGTGCCATACAGCCGAAGCTACACTCGATGTTTTGCGCCCTGTTTTTGAAGATCGCATTATCAGCCGCAGAGCTGATGTCGTTTGGCCACCTCGGAGCTGCGATTTGACGCCGTTGGACTATTATTTGTGGGGTGCCGTCAAAGATAAGTGTTACGCCAACAAGCCAGAGACAATTGACGCTTTAAAGGACAATATTCGTGAAGCCATTGGTGAAATACAGCTGCACACAATCGATAATGTGCTTAAAAATTGGACCGGTCGTGTAGGCTACTGCATGGTCAGCCGAGGCAGCCATTTGAATGAAATTATTTTCCATTATTAACCGGAAGGATTGTACTTTCAAATAAAAAAAGAAATTTGAGAAAATATTCAGCAGTTTTTTTTTATAGCATTTTCAAAAAAAAAAGTTATTTGGCTGACCCTTTACATCGAGATTATTTTTATGATATTTTAAATTTATAACGAGCTTTCAACCTCCGTATATTTACAAAAATAAAGCAACAATTTTTTAACAACATGTTGCAATTATTTTTTAGTGTAAAAAAATGTTTTCATTTGCTTGCCCAAGTTCCGTACTTTGTTACTGAGAGGTGTGGAAAGTGTAGTCTCTCTATTTGTATATACTCTTTGATAATAGCAGCTAAATTACAGTTTGCTGTTGGATATTTAGATGGATAAATACCGTTGGTTGCACCCACTAAAGGATAGCACGAACGTCTTGCAAGACATTCGCAAAACATTTTTTTATATAACAACAAAAATTTATTTGGCTCTAATAATATTAAATCTCGAAACTTATAAAAAAAATATGGACCATGAAAAAAATAAATCCTTTTTAAGAGAATTAGTCTGTTTTTTTTTGATATTTTAAGTATAAAAATTGTCAAAACAGGTATCACAACATGCGTATACACTAAAGGGTAGTACGAATGTCTTGCAAGACATTCGCAAGACATTTTTTTATACAACAACAACTTTTATTTTACTTTAATAATATTAAATCTTAAAATTATAAAAATATTTAAAAAAAAAATAAAAACTTTTTTAAGTGAATTAATCTGTTTTTGCTATTTTAAGTATAAAAATCGTAAAAACTGGCATTACAGCACGCAAGAGAATATTTTTCAAAACATTCATGCTACCCTTTAGGTATACACATCGATGCTTTTTCTAGCGTATTTTTTATTATTGTCGCTTTGGATTTTTTTTTAGGATAGCCATAGGAAATTAAAAATATGATAGATATTAAACTCTGGAATAGACACAAAAGTCGCCATGGAAGAAGAAGAATAAGACAATAACTACTACTACAATAACAATGAATTAATAAAATGTTTGTGCACCTTGTAGGTATCAAATGCGACCGACCTTAATTACTGAAATAAGAAAAGGCAAATAAACCAAAACAAATTAAAATAAAAATAAAAAAGAATCTAAAACTAGCACTACTAGTAAAAGTGGCAAAAACAAAATTAAAATTTATACGACTCATGTAAAGATCATTAATACAGTTTGTACGAAGAGGCTCACAAAAAACATGTAATGAAGACAGAATTCTTGAAAAACAAAAACATAAAATGGAAATTACAGAGTGTCAAGAACGAAATGGCTAAGATAAACTATGTACAGAAATATTTAACTCAATTAAAAAATTGCAATCAAAATATTAAGAAATGTTTGTATTTTTAACTTAAAGCGCCCTCTAGTGGAAAAATGTTAGCAGCCAAAATTGCAGCTTTGACAGATTCCTTCCTATACGTTTTTTTTAATTCTGGAGGGAATCAGCAACTTTTTTTTAGGAACGCTCCATATAGTGCAGTTTAGTCAAAATATTGAGAGAAGAGAAAAAATATTGACAGAACAAACTTAAATTTGTTATTTACAAAAAATCGTAAGTCTAAAAAATTACAATCTCAATTACGAAAATTTATTAATATTCACAAAATGTCCGTACAATGCACAAAATTACATTAACGATATAATTTTTCGTATTTCTCTACATGAAATATTTTGAGTGTATCAATGAGTTTTTGCATTACATCAATGAATTGTACCTGGAACTCGTCCATTGAAACGTTTCATTAAATTAATTTAGTTTTTCTTAAAATTTTAAGAAAACTTTCAAATTTATTATTAAAAATTGCATACGACTAATGAAAAAGTTTCATTAAATATAGTTTCATTAAAACTATGGCGCTTTTTCGTGAAGTTTAAGATATGACAAAGCCAATTGTGACAATATTTTGTTGTTGTTTTTGTTTTTTCTTTGATATTTTAAATTTTGAATCTCGCTCCTAGACGAGAACAAGAAATTCTCATTGAGTTTGTGATTTAACATAACAAATATCTCTAGAAATTCTAATAACAAAGTCCCCTGAAGATTTCTTTGGGCAGGAATGAAATCCGGATAGGGACACGCCTACATCAGATTGTTTTTCACAATTTGTTAAATAAGTTTTGGGACTTTAGCACATTTAATTACTATAAAAAAAAATTTATGTTTTTATTGAAAAATTAAAACATCCCAGGAAAAAATTACACATTCCAAAAAGAAGGTGATGCCAACACTTGCTTACATATCTCATTGCCAAATTTAGTAACTGCAATACCAAACTCATTCCAACGATAGAGTCAAAAAAGCAAGTAGTATTGTAATCAATTCTTTAAATTTAAACCAGAAAGCATGAACTCAATAACAAAGTAATTATTTACTTAAAAGAAAATAACAATGTTATTAACTTATATGTCTAACTTTTTGTACTCAAGAAGTAATCATATACTTTTTCTTAATAAAAGGACGAAGTAGTTCCTAATTTTGAAAAAAGAAGTAATACAATTTTAAAGAATTTAACTCATATAGTTTTTCAAACAAATTTTTACTTGCAGGAAAATAATACTAAAAACAGAAATTGCATGTTGCCTAAATTTTGTTAAACTGTGGTTAGGTATAAATTAGGGAAGCGCACGTGAGCAGAAAATTGTGAGTGGAAGTTGAAATTACTGACGTTAGTGAGTGTAAAAAAAAATTTTCGAGGCTGATTGTGCGTGAGTCGTATTTTTTTTTTTTTTTTTTTCAATTTCGAATTGTTCTTTTTTTTTGAAAAATTTATATTTTCGTGGTTTATAGCTCCAAAATTATGACAAACCCATGTTATCATAACAATTCGATGTTTCACTTTTTATTATTTTATTTCCGTATGAGTTTTGATCGTTATATTTGAGTGACCTAGGAGAATCACGTGTGAGTAAAAATTGACTTTACTTATAGAACTACTTCTTTTTTTTAAATGTAAGTACTTCTTATTTTTTCTAGGGAACTATTTATTTATTTTTTTTTTGTGTAAGTACTTTGTAGTTTTACAATGGAACTATTTCTTTATTAAAAAATGTATGTAGTTCTTAAAAATATAAAGTAAATGGTTCTTCGGTAAAAAAAATAATCAATTCTGAAGAATCAATTATTTTAGTCTCACGCCCTGTTAAAAGAATCGAGTTGGTAATCTAGTAAGGAATGCGTTCTGCCCAAAATGCTTGACTACAAACCAGCTTACCTTTTTGGAAATTAATATATATTAAACTTTGTGTATTTTGCCTTGCTAAAGCTATGTACACACGGTTGTCAGATCTTACAATATTGTAAGATCTGGCAATGTGCTGGCAATGTACTGATAATGAAACATGTTTAGCAAAAGTTAAATTGTCAGTTCAGACGATTGTAAGAAAACCACTTTTTATGTATATAACAACAAATTTTTATTTTGCTCTGATAATATTAAATCTTGAAAATTATAAAATTATGGATAAAATTATAGCAGGGGTGCCCAAGGCCTATGCGCTTGGTGTTCATTTGTTTTTGTAAAAACACTTAGCTATAGGCTGTGTGTTTTAATACACATATAGAGCGCTCAGCACTAGCAATACGAAATACACAAACAACTTTGTCTTATTAGTTTTTTGTCGTCTTCACTGTATACACACAAGCGCAAAGCAACAACACTTTCGTATGCTTTGCTGGTACACATTGAAATATTTTTTTCTTTTTTCTTTGTATGTATTGGTTTTTACAACAAAAAATATAGAATAAAAATTAGTTTTTCTTTAAATGTATTGGTGTTTGCTCTTCCATAAGGAACTTTTGGGCACTCCTGAATTATAGTATCAAATGAAAAAATTAAAAACTTTTTAGTCTGTTTTTTGCTAATTTAAGTATAAAACTCGTCAAAATAGGCATCACAGCACGCAAGAGAACATTTTCAAAACATTGGGCCCTGGGGGGATAGAAAAAATGTTTTTTTTTAATTCCAGAGGGTGTCATATTATTTTCTTTTTTTTTTTTTGAGGAACTCCCCATAATGTGCAGTTTTGCCAAATTTATGGTACGCCCTATACACCCGTTTACAAATTTTGCCTGCAGCGCTATTTTCAAAAATACATCGAAATTACAACAAAATCAATTTGTGTTTGGTAAAATCGCAAAATGGATCGCAAATATTCAATATTTTAATTTTAAATTTGTAGTCAGAGATTAGGGCAGGCCGCCACGGGGTAGTTCTTTTCCCCTTTTAAACCCCATTTTTATACAACGATCCTGGCCTGGAATAAAAAAACTCATATATAATGAGTTAGATCACATTTGAAGCAATAAATATTTTAAATATCAAAGAGGTTTGGGAAGGCCGCCAAAGGGGAGACTTTACTCCATCTTATTCCTTATTTTTCCACGATTCTGAGCAAAATTCAAAAAAGTGTCATATCAATTAAACACTCATAAAAATTTTAGCTGTCTAGCGAAATCGGTTTGGACAGGCGACTTTTTCCTTTATTTATCCTCGTAGGAATTAGTTAGCATATTAAAAGAAGGTTATATTATATACCACCTCTAAAGGTATTTTATAGGGTTGAATTTAAAAAAAAAAAAAACAACCAACTTTTTGTTTGTGTACATACAAAATTAAGTAATAGTGCTGCCAGATGGTTTTAACAAAAAATCGTCAATTTAGCAATATTAGCAGTATTTTGCAAAATAAAAAAATCGTGAAAGCAATTTCAAAAATATTGTCAAAAAGTGCAGAGCATAGTTTTACTTTGTTTAATACATTTCTTTTATTTGAAAATTAACGTATATTTTTGAGATCCTTAAATTTATTTGTTTAAAATGTTTAATTTTCGGACCACCATATAGCCGCTAAAAAGGAAAAGATAGTGAAAAAACTAAATCCGTAAAATTTTTTAGAAATTAATCAGAAAAGTAAACTAATTTAAATACATATTTTCCAAACTATTAAAGTTAGGCTTCAATAAAACAATTCACATCACAACAAATTAAAATTCACCATCGAGTAGGATACTGGACAAAGAACGAATGGAAAATAAAAGATATACTCTTGAAAGTTTACGCATTCAACAAAGAATTTCAAACGCTCTTAACACCAAAGAAGTTAAACCCCAAACAAAGCTTCAATATTCTGTGGCAATCAGTTGATTAAAAAGGTTCTGTGATATTAGGATTAAGATTTTTGTTGTGATTTTTATAAATTTTGATTATTTATATATTTATTTGTTTAAATTTGTATCGTGTTGTCAACTTTTTATAGATAAAATAAATATTTAATCGATGTAATTTATAAAATCGTAAGTTTTAAATAATCTGTGATCCTAATATTAGAAAGAAAAAACTTTATTTTATAAAATTAAAATTAATTATTTGCCATTTTGTTATCTATTTGCCAGAATTTAATAAACAAACTCCTGATGAAGTTGGAAAAAACAACCAACGAAACGCTGAGTGAAAGATGATGTAAATTGTTTTTATTTAGATCGATTTATTAAAAGACTGACCATCAACAGCCCGTAGAGAAATCTAAATTTCATAAAAAATAAAATTTGTTTTTGAGTCTATACAATATTTTAAATATTTTTCGTTTAATTTTTGAGCTATCAACCCAAACTATTCTTATAAATGCTATTACTTATTTGACTATTTTGACATTTTTTTATTTTCCATTTTTCAACGTTTTTTCTCGAGGTTTTTGAAATTTAAAATTTCCCTTTTTAGATCTCTCTAACTTGTTCATTTAATTAATTTACAAAAAATTTAATCATTGATAATGAACTATTTTATTTATAGTTAAGTTCAGCTGAATAGATATTTAAAAAATATTCTTTTAAAAATTAACTGTTAAATTTAAAAGAAAAAACAACTTTAGTTCAAACAAGAAAACAAGTTTCAACACAAAAGTTCTAAACAATTTTTATAAAAATACAAAATTTGGTTGATTTTTGCACACACTAAAAAATCGTCAAATTGTTGTAAATATTTGAAGAGAAAAAAATCGTCAAAATGAACATAAATCGTCAAATATGGCAGCTATGGCTAGTAGCAGTGCTGCCAACCCAATTAGTTCAAAAATCGTCAAATTTGGTTGAAAAAATCTTCAAAATCGTCATTTTGAGAATGAGAAATCGTCAAAGAATCGTCATTCCGAAAACTATTTACATTTCAATAAAAAAATTAAATTTTACGTTTTAATCACTTTACTTGTAATTATTTCACAATTTTAAAGTTCTTTTTTATTAGTTCCTTTACAAATGACTCTGAGTCTTAAAAACACAACTCCCAATACTTATTTCGGGGAATAGAATTTTAAAATCACTGTCCTATTTTAAAATCTACAAAATTCCTTTAGTTTTAAAATTTTTTTCCGATATTTGGTTTCACAAAATTTGGGCAATTAAAGAAAAATATTGATTTACCTAGAATTAAAAATGTAGAAGCTAAATGATTTAAATTATTAAAAATAAATATTTTGGATTTGGCTTTGTAAAATATATAAAAAAAATCCATTTGAATTTCGTTATTTTTTAATTAAAATAAACCGTTCAAAATTATGGAGTTTATATGTAGTTGATCATTAAATGGGTAAATGAAGAATTTTTATTCGATTTGACATAATTTTATCACATTTTCCTTAGATGTTTTTAAAAAAAAGAAACTTGATCAAATTGTGTCAGTAAATTTTAGAGAAATAAATTAAAAAAATTAAAATTCTATAAAAATTGCAATTTTTATAAATCGTCATTTTCCATACAATAAATTTTGTGAAATCGTCAATCGTCATTTTATCATATTTCACTTCAAAAATCGTCAAAATGGAGACAAATCGTCAAAGTTGGCAGCGCTGGCTAGTAGCTATAAAATTGTATTTATGTGATGATAAGGTGAACATTTATAATTTCAACTCGAATGGTGAATTTATTTTTGTATATTTATAGAACAGTAATACAATAAAATTAACCCTAAAGGGATTAGCTTATTTTATGTATGTATGTTTTAAATTAATTTAGGCTTAAAAGACCCAGACGCGTAATTCATTGATATTAGGTTAAAATAGTGGGCAAATGTAACAAATAATGTTTGTAGTATCTTTTAAGCGAAATCATATATTCCTCAATTCTCTTTTAACTACAGTTTCTTTTAACTACAGTTAAAAGAGAATGCACACAAAAAATCGTTGGCAAGTAACTAGCTGCATTTCAACTAATAAAGTTTTGTTTCGTATAAATTAATTAATTAAGTAGAAACAAGTATATATTTTGTGAATAATCTTTATTAATTGAAATGTTTATGATTACTTGGCAAAGATTTTTTCAGTATTTTTACTATTATTTGTTTTACTATATTGGTAAACTTTTGGTTTTTATTTTTTTTTTAATTTTAAAGTAAAACATTTGGTATTGTAATAAATATAATGCTAATATCCACTTTCTGATGCCGAAAACAGTTTCGCGATTACTCGTATCATACTTGAGGTATTCAGTATCAACTTTGTTCTACCTGAAAATTTTGCATTAAACTTTGTGTATTTTCTTTACTGTTTTTGTCGATAACGACTTTATGGCGTATGGGTTAAACCAATAAAAAGTGATATACAACAAATACTGAAATTAGACAGTGAAACCTATCACAAGCTATTTATAAAAAAGCCAATTGTTATCAAAACACAACTCAATGCAATCGACAGAAAATATCATATAATAAAACATGTAGATCAAAAAGACCCAGACTAACTTTCCAGGGGTAAGCACTAACCCTATGTGTGTGTATATGTCAGCAATCATATCAACAAATGTGTACACAACGCAGCTCGTGTAGCTTATATTAATTATAAGTTACGTTTACTACAACTGGAAGGTTGGCATCTTCTGTAATCGTGCTTCTGCGAGGTTGGATTGTGGAATGATCTGAGGCTGGGGGTCCTGTGTGATGGATTTCCTCATGTTGACGGAACGTCCGCACTAAGCTTGCCGTCAATATGGGTACCATGGAGGAGTCCAAGGTATTCAGGTTGGCTAAGGAGGGGTGCACCGGGCCAGGGGTGAAAATCAGCAGCCAAGAAAGAGTCCCCGCGGTAGGCAGTAGTGGGATAGCGTACCGGAGTGGGGTGCCATTACCAGCTCAGCCAATATGATTGGACCACAATCTTTTTGCTAAAAATTTTAATCAAAAGTTTAACAAAATGCACATTTTGTTGTTAAATTCTATGAAGGTCCCCAATATTCTTTAAAGATCCCAGGTTCAAATCACAGAAATATGTATTATTTTTTAATTTTTTTTTTAAGTTCAAATATGTATATACTTTTTTTTTTGGTGTTTTTAAACAATTTTAAATCCCAGAAATATACATTATTTTTTAATTTTTTTTTTCAAGTTCAACTTCATATATACTTTTTTTCACCGTTTTTAAAAAATATACTACTATCAAAATTTTTTATTATTTTGATTTTTAAAGTTAATTTTGAGCGGAAAAGTTAACTTAACCGTTAAACAAAAAAATGTCAAAAATACTACACTGATAGAATTTTCCTTCATAGTATCAATGAAACGATTTCATTAAAATCGATTCATTGGTTTAATGAAAAATGTCATTAACTGAATGAAAATTCATTAATATTGGTACTTTTTTCTTAACATTTTTTATGATTTTTTCATAATTTCATAAAAAAAATTCATTAAATTAATGAAAAATTTTCAAATTTTTATCAATAAAATTTTTGAATTATAATAAGAAAAAAAAAATTTTTTTTGTAATTTCTTTTTGAAATTTGCCTAGATCTAACAGTTTTTGACGAATTTGAATAGTTGGTCACTAATTTCTAGGGAACAGATTCTCTAAGAAAAACGATATAGTTTTGTTCAAAACGAGACCTAAATTGTTATCGTTCTGACGATGTTACACAAAAACGTTATGCTAACCGATAATAAATTTTTGTTTTTTAACAACATTGTTAACAATATTTAACATTTTTATCTAATATGGTCGTAATTTAACTACAAAAAGTTGAATATAATCGTCGATCGTTCTACAAAATTCCAAGCCAGATCGATAAAAAATTACATATTTTGTACCGTCATATAAGAAAATATGTATTGTGTTAAAAACAAAGTAACGAAAATTTGCTGAATCAGGCTGAGTTTAATAAAAATCTGTCATCGCTTTTGCAGAACAGCCTGTGATGTTTACTTTCGAACTTTTCGAACTTGTTTTATAAAAATATTTTATATATCCTATAAAGACCAGACCTTGTAAATTATATCAACGAATGATAATTTCTCAATAACCACCAAATTAATGATATGCTAAAATAATCATAAAAAGTGCAAATTATTAAATATCAACGAAAATATTTCATACAAACTATGAAATTTATTCATTAAACACATGAAACTTTCATAACGATTAGGCTAGGATAAATGAAAAAAATTTCATATACTTTATGAAATTTTCATAGGGTCAATGAAACCATTCATTAAAATTGATTTAATGAAACACATTTCATTGACTCAATAAAACGTTTCTTTGGGGACTTTTTTATGAAAAAAATCATTGGATTAACGAAGGAATTCATTAATACTACGCACAAATTTATATCAGTGTATATACTAAACAACAAAAAATGTTTGCTTTCACTAAAAGTTAACTTAAAAACCTTCAGTATGAAACGAAAGGTGAGAAAATATTCCCCTTGACGACCTGTCCAAACTTCTTTGCCAAGAGTCCAGAAATTTAAAATATAAGAGTATTAATGAATCGATTGCATTAAAATGGATTCATTGATTCAATGAAAATTTCCATTAACTGAATGAAAATTCATTAATGTTGTTAGTTTTTTTATTTATTTTTTTATGATTTTTTCATAATTTCATAAAAAACAAGGTATTAAACTAATGAAAATTTTTCGATTTTTCCTCAATTAAAATTTTACATTGTAATATGGAAAAAAGTAGTTTAGTATAATTTTTTATCTGTTTCCTATATATATATATAATAGCTGTATTCATAACCCCAGTAAAAAAATGTATACGAGTATACGGTGTTATGTGTTTTAATCTTACAATATATTATAATATGTGAATATATATTATGGCATTCATGGCAACCTCTTATTATATAACAGTAAAAACGCTGCTTACATGTAAGCAGGTTTGTAAGGGAGTAAGCCAAAAGAATCCCTTACAAACCTGCTTACATATGCAATGATTTTTATATGTCGAATTCCCACTTGGAAGCATTACTTTAAGGCAAAATAAGCGCGGATTTCAGTGTATGGTATTTAAAAAAACAAGTTAAAAATATTGCCTTTAAGCCAAAAAAGTGGCAATAATAGCTGTTTTTTGGAAATCCGCTGAAATAAAATCGCGAAGTACAAAAAAAATTCATAAAATGTTTGCTGGTTTTCATTATTATTATTATGTGCCTAATAAAACCCTAAAGTTCCAACGTTGATTTTCTGAAATCTCTTTAAAAACAATTTTAAAACTTTGAAATTGGAGAATTGAGAACAGTGTTTAAATAATGTTGACCCTTTTAGCACTAATTTCAAACGAGTTAGCAAAACACAAAAAGAAAAATACTTCTTATCTAAGTTTCCGGAAAATTGTAGAAAACAAAAATTTTTTTGCAGCAAATACGAGTAATTTTAATAAATTTCGAAATTTGGGCTTGTATTTCTTTATTAAATGGTCTGCAAAACATCAGTTGCCAGGGGTAATTGTAATAAATCGATTGTTTTTTATCCGATTTAAGTATTTCTTGATTTCTTACATGAACGGTAACCAGTTCGATGCGGGTATCGGTAAGGGTAACGATATTTTGGTTTATTTCGATAACGGTATTTTAGGGGTAACGATATTTCAGTTATTTCGGTATCTACTTTTTAGCGTTAAAGGTATTTTACTTATTTCAGTAACGATATTTTAGCGGTAACGGTATTTTAGTTATTTCGGTAACGTTATTTTAAGAATAACGGTTTTCAAGTTATTTCGGTAACGGTATTTTAAGGGTAACGTTGTTTTATAGTTATTCAGGTATTGTTAATGAACACCGATATTTTTAAGCCCCATTATGCCCGAATTCCAATGACTTACTAGTTTATGACTAAAATCAGGGAAGATATATCTATTAGCAGCGATTATTTTTATTATCCTATCAAATTATTTCGGTAATGGTATTTTAAGGATAACGCTATTTAAATTATTTCGGTAACGATATTTTAGCGATAACGGTATTTTAGTTATTTCGGTAACGGAATTTAAGGCTATTGGTATTTCGGTTTTATCGGTATTTGACGGATAACGGTATTTCAATTATTTCGGTAACGGTATTTTAGCGGTATTGCCTGCCATCCTTGCTTTATTACAATGACAATTCACTCAGAATCACGAATCTTTAATGAATTCAAGTTCATTTTAAAATATCAAAATGTTTCAGATAATGTACAAAAAGTCTTATTTTTCGCTTGTAATCCGTTTTTCAAACTTCAGAGCCGATGCGGCACGTCTTGCCGATATCCGATTATAGTAAGTTTTTGGAAGACGTAGTTTTACATCCAACTAAATATTTCCAGGTGGTAGCCCGGTGAAAATCTAAAATGTTTTTTTCCATCATGCAAGCTTGGAGCGCCCTAGTGAGCATTCACTTCATAACTTTCTTAAAATTAAACTTGATGACAGTTTCGACACATTCATGCAACAACTCAAAAAAACGAAAGGTCCACTTTAATGAACATTAGCGAACATTCCCTTGCGCAGCTAAATCGTATGTATTTTATCGTGAACCAAGAATTTTCAAAAATTCACTAAACTATTTAAGGTGTTAGAAACTTTAAAATGTTTTACACACCTCTAATGCATGCAGGGTATACGAAAAATTGAACGTAATCTTGCGTTGCGGTGTTGTCTAGTATATATTTATTAACAAACAAGAAAGACTCATAAAAATTAATGACTTTTAAATTGTGGCATTAAAATACAAGTTTCTTCTATTCACTCTTCTTCCATCCAACAAAACATCATTGATATTCTTATAAGAATCTCATTGAACAAATGTTAAGATATTTTGTTATTTATAAAATAAAGTGAAAAGTCCTTAAGGTAAATTAACGGTAACAAACAAGATTAACTACACTCTGGGAAAAAGCTTCATCATATTTATGAAAAACTTGATAAATATGATAAAAATCTTCATTGATTTTCGTCTAATATAACACTTGATAAATATGATGAACCTGTTTTATACAAAGGCAAATTGATGACAGGCTTCTTCATGTTTATGAAATGTTTCATAAATATGATGAAGATGTTTCATCACTTTTATGAAATGCTTAATGTATGTATGTTATTAAACACTTCATAAATAGGATGAAGCAGTTTCATAAGTTTTTATGAAAGTTTCATAAATTATTTTTCATTTTGAATTGTCAGGTTTGAGATCATAATTAAATAGGACTATTACTAATAGCAAACACTAATTGTTAATAAATGTCAGAGAAGATGAAAAAAATCTTGTGGGGATCAGAGCTAGAGGGAGTGCCGCACTTTCGACCTAAGCGACTAGGTCATATTCAGCCTCATTCTAAGCCACTACCCACAGGAAACTCAAGGTCTGATTAGGTAAATATATCAACCAACCACAGATAATCGGTGAACAACAAGAGCTATTTTCGTCTTTTTCTTACAAGTTTAGCCAACAGCTTTAAATATTAAAGCTTTTATTTGGCTAATGTTACCATTATTGGGAACAAATAGGAAATGCGGCATGTATACTAATATTTAAACACAAGATATTCTAGTTGATTGTTTTCTTATTAGATTTTGCATTGCATTGTATCTGTATGTTTGGAATGAGAATATTGTATGTATTGTTGATTTTTTAAAATTGCATTTCATTTTATATACTTTTATAAAATGTTTCATAAATATTATGAAACGTTTCAAAAATTGATGAATTATTAGCTCGAAGTCTTTTGTTTAATAAATTTGTATTCACTTACATTTTTACTTTATTTATCAATTTTTGAAATTAAAATATAAAGGTGAAAAAAAACATCAAAATATTTATTATGAAACGTTTCATAAATATTATAACAAATTTTCATAAATTTGTATATGGTGTTTTTTAATTTTTTTCTACACCTAAAATAAAGGTTAGCCATTGTTCAAGTTTTGAATTTAACATTTTAAAACTGAGATATTAGGGGTAAATTCCCCCATATTTGAGTTAGCTAATTTTGCGGTTAAACTTCAAAATATATATCCAATTCCGTTTTAACACCTTTAAAATACCGAAACAGAAATTAATACGTGATGTTAGGCATATACTTTAAATCCGAAAAAATAGCAGACTAAACAAGTGGAAGCATTAAAGTCCGATGTGCCAAATTTGGTATTAAAAAAGATTAAATTCGGCTGTGACGAATTTTTGGATACCCTCCATCTCGGTGTTTTCATAAACCAGGGAAAGTGCAAACAATATTAATATATATATTCTTTGTAAAAATGACAAAAATAATGTTGTTTTTATAAGTAAAACAAAATATGACTGATTGATTAATGTCTTTGGGATGTTTCAGAAGAAAAAAATGTTTAATTAAAGTTTACTAAAATGAATCTGAAATTCTGCAGTGGGTATTCAAAGGTTATTCTGATTACCTAAAGAAGAACGTGTAGTGAAAAATATATATATTTGTATAGTTCCTTATGATGTTAAAAAACTGTAAAATTCGCCTGTTGTTTGTCTCTTTGCCTATATAATAATGAAAGAAAGTTACTAAAACATATTTTTGGATCGTTAGAAGAGATGCAATGAATACAAACGCATAAAAACAGTTTCGAATAATCAGAATTTTAGATAAATTTAAGGGAACAAAGATACACTTGCGGAGACATACATAATGAAATAATTATGAAATGCCAGTTTACATTACAACACATGTGTTTATACTATACATCACATAAGTAAAACGGAAAGTGTGATGAAACTAAGTTTGTCAAAAATTATAAAAGAAAATCTTTCGAGTGTTTTCGAGATACAAAAAATTAAAGAAACTGGTATTTCAATTTATTGTTTTTCAGCTCAGTTGCTTGTGCAATTCTCGTTTACGACTCCTAGAATAAGAACCCTAAGAAATTTTCCCAAAATTCGATTTGTTTTTACACATCAATACTTTAATTTAGATTATTTTTGTATGTATCAAATAAAAATTAGGGCTTTTAAGGAAAACAAATGCATATAATCAAAAGATTTTAAGATGAAGTATGCACCTTATATGTCTTAAATAAAAAAGTTCTGAAAGTGAATGTCCTTTAAATTTAATGGGGTTTTTAATAAATGTAATTAGAATGTAAGAGTTTCCTTGCAAATTTATTAAAGGTTGAGAATAAAAATAAGTAAAAATAGTGTACGAAAAAAAGTTATGAATTTACATTGTTGGATTCGGGGATTTTGTTCCTGGATATTTTTTTGATCTGATAACGATTAATGTGTCTGGCAACTCCGGTTAATGCAGTCAAATAAATAAAGAATTTTAACTAAACTATTTTGTTCTACCTTTTTCTTATTGGTGATTTTTTGATTTGTTGGGGTTAACAAAAAAAGGTATATGGCAAGCCTGGTATATGGAAAACAAAAGCATACTTTATAAATTAGCTTAACAATTTTTCGAGGGCTTCTCGCATTTGCACTTATAACCAGTGTTGCCAGGTTTGCAAAGCATAAAAACGACAAATTTTCTAGAAAAAATCGTCAAAATCGTCATCATATTTTGAGAAATCGTCAAAATAAAATATATTTGTTAGAAGAGGGATAAAGTTTTAATAAAAAATAAAATACAATAATGTTATTCACATTTCAAATGTTAACGTGTTATCGTTGTAATATAACACGATTTTTGACACTTCTCTTTGGTTTAAACTTCGAAAATCATTATATTTTACAACGATATTCATATTTATAAAATGTTGAAACAGTGGGTTCGATTCCCACCAGAGGCACTGATCTGTTTTCGCTACAACGCGCCGAAGGCCATAGTAGCTAGTGCTCGGTTAGGGTAATAGTATATAACTTGTAATTATATGATTATTAATTAATAAAATAACAAAAATATAATGTTGAAAGATCAAATAAATACAACTTTAAATCAAACTAATTTTACCACTTGAACTGTTAAACACTTATATCTGCATAATTCTGTGAACAACATTTCAGTGGCACAACTTTTTAAATATTAAATTCTTTTACAAAATTTGGAAATTCTTTAACAATAAGTCTGTTCGATTACTTTTCCTGTAAAGTTCAGTAAAAACTACTCAGTAACAAAATTACAAATAGTAAGACAAATTTACAAAAAAGTAAACGAACAGAAAATTTGTAGGAATTATTAAATTAGATAAAATAGCTTGTTTTAAATATTAAAAAAAATCAACTGGTCATTATGGAAAAGGAAAAAGTTAATTGAAATTATCGACCAAAAATAATTTAAATGTTTTTTAACTTCTTCCATAGTTAATTATTTAATCATTTTCACTTTCAATCCATAAACAATTAAAATTTAATTTAATTTTTGTTTACTAAAAATACAAGCATATTTTTTTATTTTTTAGTCATATGTTTTTTTCATCTTACAAATTCTTTCTGGCAAAAATGTATCCAGTAAAAACTTTTAAGTTCTTTGGCATCAAACTGTCACTTAACTCTCCCTTTTTACCAGTTTTTACTGCGTATTTGTCTAAACGAACACCTTCCAGTAAAAACTTGTACAAATTTTTGTGTTATCGAACAAACTTAATGTTATATTTTTAATTATTAAAATTTTGGCACTTTATTTATATTATTAGGCCTGTTTTTTAAGCACCGGATTTATTTTTGGATGTATTTTGTTTCATTTAAAGTTGTATATATATCATCTTTCAACATGAAATATATTCGGGCTAGAGATCTGTTTGTTTCGCAAAAAAAGTCCATGCCTTGTGTTTTAACATGAAAATTTTTTTATTTTTATTTAAATCTAACTCCAATTAAATTTTATAAAAATTTAAAGAAATGTTCTAAACATATAAACACAGAAACTAAATTAAGCTAAACCCGTAATGAATTTATAAAAAAATAAATGCGGTTTGGATTAAGTTTTATTCAATTCTAGGATTTGCATTTTTGCAAAATTGTATTTCACATCATATTAGCATATAAAAGCTAGCTATCGATCAAAAAACAATGTTTTTGCTTTCAATTTTTAACGAAATAATATAAATTTAATAATCGAGCCGGCGATTTTATGAGAATGATAAATAAGTAGATCTTGCTGACATATTAAATTATTGTCAAAAAATCGTCATTTTGGAAGCAAAAGTCGTCAAATAGTCATTTAGTTATTTTGGGTATTAAATATCATCAAAATGACGACAAATCGTCAAACCTGGCAACTCTGCATGCGATTGCTACTAATTCATACGTACATACATATATATATATATATTCCCGTCGTTCCTATAAGGAGCATACCCGCCTAGCAATTGGAAGATTGTTTTTTGATAAATCACCAAAACGAGTCTTTTTCGAGTACTTTTGGTGATCAATAACTGATTAATCACTTACACGGTTAAAAAGGGACTCGAAAATGTTTCGCGCTTATGAGTAAAAAGTGCTTGTTTTGAAACGCAACAACAAATTATATAGCACTCGCAAATCAATCTTCTAGGTGTTTAAAATGTAATTGTTTTTTTTCGTTATATAAGATCACAATTTGCTCATCTAGAAGATTGAAAACTGCTTGATCGCAAATAGATAATGCAGGTGTTTTAAATGTGATTAGTTTTGTTTGTTTTGCTATCGTATTTGGAGCAGAGAGATGATTAAACACTGCTTGTTTGTTGTTTTTTTTTCTTAAGATTAACGGGATAATTTTTGCGTATTCTTGAGTAAATGTCAACAAGTTGGATATTTGTCTAGTTATAAAAGTTTCATTGAAGTGTAAGCAATGATGTAATAAATGAATGAAAATGTACAAATTTTATTTTTAAGTTTTTGTTTCCTGTCGAAATGACAATAGTTTTTGTGTTATGTTAGGTGTAGTCTTATATTTGTGTTAATTTAAAAAAATACTTACTTTATGTATTAGTTTTTTATTAAAAATAAATCTTAATTTAAATTGAATATTATTCTTTTATTTCTTTTAAGAAAATAAAAAGTGACTCACAGCTTATTTCGTGTGTTAAACTGTTAAGAACATATTTGTTAATATTTTTAACATTAACTTAAATATTAAGTCCAAATGGGTATTTTTTTAAAGATATATTATATTTACAAGAAAAAACTTAAAAAAAAATCAAATCTTTAAAAAAATGCCCATTTTGAATAAATATTTAAGTTAATGTTAAAAATATAAACAAATATGTTCTCTAAAGTTTAACACACGAAATAAGCTGTGAGTCACTGTATATTTTCAAATGTCTAGAAAAAGACTCCTAAACAGACTGATAAGGGACTCAAAAAAGACTCCCAAACAGACTGATAAGTGGCTCTAAAAAGACTCCTTAACATAATGATAAGTGACTCAAAAAAGACTCGTAGCTTATTCGAAGAAGACTCATAAATGACCATAAAACGATTCGAAAAAGACTATAAAATGACCCAAAACTAACAAAAAAACAGTATCATAAATGAGTCATCAAGAAGAGTCGCGGCTAGGGTACCATTTTCTACCGACAAATGTGTCATTTATGATCAGAAAATGAGAGCATATTCCAGCTTTTTAGTCGCGCAGAAGTATCATAAAAGACTCGAATATGATTAAAATTTTCAAAAAATGCTGGGTGGGTAGGGCCGTACATACATACTGTATTACAAAACAAAACAAAAAAAACAACAACAATATTTTGTGGGTTTTTTTTTGTTTTTAAGTGTTGATCATGACCATGGATGGTAACCGATTCTATGTGGTTATTGGTCGTAGTAACGCTATTTTCTTTTATTTCGGTAACGGTATTTTAGGGGAAACTATACTTCAGTTATTTCGGTAACGGGATTTTAGCGTTAACGGTATTTTAGCGTTAACGGTATTTTATTTATTTCGCTAACGGTATTTTAGCGGTAACGATATTTTAGATATTTCGGTAACTTTATTTTAGGGAAAAAGATTTTTCAATTATTTTGCTAACGGCATTTTAAGGATAACGTTATTTTAATTATTCAGGTAATGTTAATGCACACCACAATTTTTAACCGCATTATGCCCGAGTTGAAATGACTGTCTAGTTTATGATCACACTTTGGGAAAATATATCTATTTACAGAAGTTTTTTTGTTCAGATATTGTTAGATTATTTTTAGATTATAACGGTATTTTAAGGTAACGGTATTTTACGGATAACGGTATTTCAAGAATATCGGTAACGGTATTTAAGCGATAACGATAGTCAGTTGAAAGGTGTTAGAATCGGGGACGGTAATTCAGCGATATTGACAGCCATCCCTGCTTGCGTATATTCTTGTGTATAAGCATTGAATGTACGTATGTATGTATGTATGATGAAATAAAAAAAAAAAAATTTTAGAGGTCTTCCCACGTTTTCACTCATAACTTTTGAACGCGTTAACCGATTTTGATCATTTTCACTACCAAACTGCTCATGATATCAACAAACAATTTGACTGAAAATTAGCAGTACCTCTTCTGTATTGGAGGAGTATTTTGTGTTTCCACAGACAGACGGACGGACAGACGGACAGACGGACAGACGGACAGACGGACATGGCTATATCGACTTCTCTATCCATGCTGATCAAGAATATATATAGTTTATGGGGTCCCAGAATTTTTTTAAAAGAATTACAAACATTTGACAAAGTGAATATACCCTCCTGCACTATGGGATGGAGGGTATAAAAATTGAGGGTAATGACACTTTGTTGTATCATTGTTTTAAAACGCTCATGTCGGGTATGTCATACAAAACAAATTCTATTGCTCCCTAAAATACAAGCACAAAAAATGCTACAACCAATGACGAAAAATTGTTTTCCACACAATATTTTTAAAATGCGGGGCATATAGAAATTTTTTTTTCTATTTAGTTTTAACTTCGAGTGTAATTTCCCTACAGGAAATGTCAATAGTGAAAAAGTATTGATTCACTATTGACTGTGTCACCAGTACTACTAACCAAATATTCCCCAGGCAATGTCATTTGCTATAGACATTTAACATGTACGTGTCATTGAAAATCACTAGTAACATTAGAACTATTGACTAGGTAGTGAATAGGTAGTTCTTATGGGACCATATGCAGACATTGGACCAAAGATTCACTAGTGACTCGTTAGTTCTTATGGGACCACATGTAGACATTGGAACCAAAAATTTACTAGTGAGTTAATAAAGTAAAAAGTGTAGACGCTTAGTTGACAATGTCAACAAAATAGTAGACAAAAGTGGAGACTTGGAGACACTTGACCCCAAGCTTCCTGCAGGGTTAGGTCTTCTATTGACAATACGGCTATTTCACATAAAAACTAACGATTCTAAAATTGCTCGAGAAAAAGAAAACACATTGCAATGTTTCACATTTTGTTTTGGATTTTTTGAAATGGAATTAAAAATTAAGGAGTTGACTTAA
Source organism: Delia radicum (assembly GCA_021234595.1). Lineage (NCBI taxonomy): Eukaryota > Metazoa > Arthropoda > Insecta > Diptera > Anthomyiidae > Delia > Delia radicum. The sequence goes on from CM037854.1 coordinate 47,502,737, forward strand.
GGAAAACATTTGGTAAAGTAAAGTAAGTCTCCCCTTGGCGGTGTTGGCAAACCACCGTCGCTAGGAACTCAAAATTTTGTATATGGGTTCCTTACCAGCAGTATACATTTGATTAGAGCTGGCAGGGTGGGACGGACGGGCAAGATAGACGGACGGGATTTTTTGAAATTTTCACGAGGAGGGGTAAAAAGTGAAAATTTTCAACTTTTTGCTTAACCAGTAGTAGAAATCTGTGTAGAACGGAATTTTTGAAATTCGGTATGTAGGTACTTAACACGAGTAGACATCTGTATAGAGCGTATTTTCGGAAATTTTTACGGGGAGGGACAAAAATGGTAAAATTCACCCCTGGACGGCCTGTCCAAAGCCATTTGGACATAAATTTGGAATTTACAATTTATTTCTAGGACCGTGGTAAAAATAGGGGTTAAATTATGTAAATCTATCCCTTCTTAAACCGCTTAAGGGAGGATCTTGAAATATGGTATGTGGGTTCCTGATCCTAATTTTTGGAAATTCCTACGGGGAAGGCTAAGAGGCACAGTCTGCATCTTGACGGCCTGGCAAAACCGCTTGAGCGAAAGTAAACTAATGATCTCTAAATGATCTAAAAATGTGGTTTGTCAATGAACACAGCATGACAAAACTAGGTATTAAAAAATGTGTACAGGGAGGGACAAAGAGAGGAAGTCATCCCCTTAGCGTCCTGCACAAACAATTTCGGCAAAAAGTCTGAAATTTATATGGGTTAATTTAAAACTACCAGTAATAAAGTAACGGGCTTTTGAGCTAGTTTATATTAGAATACAACAAAATTTAGATTAAACTTAAGATGGGCTCGTGAGTCAATTTTGACTCACACTCACTCACGATCGCGAGAGAAAAATTCCACTCACGCACATTGATGCCTTAGAATTATTTTACTACTCACACTCACTCACGCTTACGTGAATAATTGAGATTTTGACGTGAAGAATTGAGATTTTACTTACGCTCACGCTTGATTTACGTGAATCACCCAAATTCACAAACCAAAATCTTAGGAAAAATAACAAAATGTAAAAATTAAGGTAAATTGTGAATTTTTAACTCAAAATTGCTCTGAATATGTAATTTTGTCATTTGTATAATATTTTAAAAACCCAAAAACATTAAATTGGCGAAAAATTAAAGAAAATATTTTTTTTTTCTTTCAAAATTGTTTTTGTAAATTCTACTCACGCACACTCACTCAAGCAAAAATTTGGCTGACGCACCCTCACTCAGGAATAATTTTGTTCTACTCACACTCACTCACGCTCTGATGAGAACTTTAGCCAGATCGAAATAATAGTAGCAACCTTGCTAATATGTTTCATTTGCTTTATTTTTGTAAATATGCGGAGGTTGAAAGCTCGTTATAAATTAAAAATAGCATTGAAATTATCTCGATGTATATAAAAACAAAAAACTAATAAAACTGTAAAAAATATTACTTGAGACAGAGTAAAAACTAAAATTTTTTTTATATAAATAGAACATTTTTGGTCTTCAAAGTTTAGTTACGTCATGATGCTTGTTAGGAAAAGACCCTGACCACGTGTTCAATTACTGAGAAGACAAGAATAAAGCGAAATTACGGATTAATAGGTTTTTTGTCAAAGCTCTGCCTATTCTGAAGGCTATAGATTTTCTAAAACTTCGGGTTCTGATGAGTTCTTTAGCTAGATCGAAATAAAGGGTGTTTTTTAAAGTGGTATAGAACTTTGAAATGGAATAAAACAAAGATGAATTTCTTAAATTGACATGAAATTGTCATTATTCGAAAGATAATCTTCTGGCATTATAATTTAAATATGACTTCTGGCATATGATCGCCACAGCTGGCTCGGACGTAGTCTAATCTGGAGGTCCAATTTGCGATGACTTTTTCCAACAAGTGGTCAATCGTTTCGGGCTTATCGCGTAGTCTAGCGACTTCACATATCGCCACAGAAAATAATTCAGCGGCGTTAAATCACACGATCTTGGAGGTCGAAACTTGAAACTATGCGGGTACCAAATGTTTTCTTCAATAAATCAATTGTTGCACGAGCTGTCTGACATGTTGCGCCGTCTTGTTGCTCCTACACATCATGGTTGTTCAATTGATGAACGAAAAAGTCAGTATTGACTGTAACGTTCTGACCAGCATCGTTTTTAAAGAAGTACGGACCAATGATTCCACCAACCCATAAAGCACACCAAACAGTCAGTTTTTCTTCATGTAACGTTGTCTCAACATACATTTGAGGATTACCATCACTCCAAATACGGCAGTTTTGTTTATTGACGTATCCATTTAACCAAAATTGAGCTTCATCGCTAAACAAAATTCGCAAAATTCGTGCGCGATACGTATTTTGAACTGAACCATGATTTTTAAAATAAATTTGCACAATTTGGAAACGTTGTTCAGGCTTCAGTCTATTTATGTTGAAATGCCAAACCAAACTAAAATCACTTGACAAAATGGCAGCCAGTTACAAAAGAGTTGCCAACTTAAAGTTATATACCTGTATAAAAACACCCTTTACTAGTACCAGCCTAGCTAATATGTTTGATTTGCTTTAGTTTTGTAAAGCTCGTTATAAATTGAAACTAAACATAAATCACTTGACAAAATGGCCGCCAGTTAAAAAAGTGTTGCCAACTTAAAGTTCTCTACCTGTATAAAAACACCCTTTACTAGTATCGACCTAGCTAATATGTTTGATTTATTTTTGTAAAGCTCGTTATAAATTGAAAATAACATAAAAATAATCTCGATGTATATACAAGCAAAGAACTAATAAAACTGTTAAAAATTAGTTTTCGTTCACGTAAAAATCTACCCACGTGCCCATCTCTAGATTAAAACATTCTCTTAAGAAGCTGCTTTTTTATGAATTTTCTGAATTCAAGAAAAGTGACAATATTGTGGTTGGTAATCTAAGATTTTTTGTTTGTTTGTTAAATAGTAATTAGAAACCATATAGTAGTAAGTATAATTATCATATGAAAAAATATATAAGAATACAAAAACGAAAACGAAAAGCGAATTTCTACGGAAGTTACTTAAAGTTAAGACTTTTCTTTTTGAGATTATTGTATTAATGGAAAAGTACACAAAACCTCAACCTATTTTTTTTTTATTTAAATTTCTTTCTTAATACTTTTAATAATAAAAAAATAAAACAACACACAAAAACCACCAAAGTAAAGTAATTGACATACTTTTTCTTTCTTTTTCTTCTTATTTTTTTTTTTTTTCTTCTTAAAACAATATATAGTATATTTTCCCTCTATATAAGATTTTAGCCATATAAAATTAATGACAAATTAATTGTTTTATTTTGAGAATTGAAAAAAAAAATAAAAAAAATTCCAAAACAAAATTTACGATTGTAGATCTTAAAATTTAGATAAACGCAAATTTCTTTGACACACTATTTTACTTTTAACAGATAGATTCTTTACTTCACGTTTTAGTTTTTCTTGTCAAATTACTTAAATATCTAGAGCACAACATAATTATCCAAAAATTAAAAATAGTGAAAAAGAAAAAATATAAACTAGAGAATCATTAAAGTAAATAATTGTGTAAATCTTCTGTTTGTCATGATTTTTGTAAGAAACGTGAATACGACAACGGTTATATTAAACAATATATAAACAGGGTGCTGAAATTTAATGCATTTTTTCTATAATGAAAATATTTGAAAGCGAATTTTCATTAACAAATTGTTTAAGCAGATACATTTACGGTCTAACTATGAAATTACATTTTGAAGTTAAATTTTATTTTTAAAATTTGTTCCAAGTACATATATTTATTTTTTAATATCTTGATTGGTTCCAAACTACATATCTTTAGCTGAAATGCAAAACCACGTAACTAACAAAAAATACAAACCCGGTTTTATTGATGATTAGCGTATGATTAATTTGGCTACACAATATTTTGGAATTTTACGATAAAAAAAATAGCGGTTTTATAAATAAAGTTCGAATATATGGATTACATGGATTTATATGGATTTATAAAAAGCTTTTGATAACTTGTCACATAAGATTTCATTAGAAAAGTTGTCAAGCTTGGGCATTAGGGTGGGGCGATTTGAACATTTTAATGGGAGCTTCGCGTTTCTGATTCTTGGGATTGTACTGAGAAAAAAGTAAGCTAGACCATACGTCTACGGTGAAAATAGAGCTTCCACATTTTGACTTTTTAGCCGTATTTTGTGAAAGTAACAATGTGTGGGATGGACATATCTCAGGAAGTAGAAGGAGCTTATCCAAGATTATGGTATCAATCTCTTCTTTGGAGACTCTCTAGCAGATTAATGCATCAATCATATTTGTGGGTGGGGTTTAAGGGTTTAATTTTTAATTTCAAAATAGGGCTTTTTTGTCGTATTTTGTGAAAGTAACAATGTGTGGGATGGATATATCTTAGGAAGTAGGAGGAGCTTATCCAAGATTATGGTATCAATCTCTTCTTTGGAAGATTTTCCAGCAGATTCATGCATCAATCATATTTGTGGGTGGGGTTTAAGGGGTTAATTTTTAATTTCAAAATAGGGCTTTTTTGCCGTAAAGTCAAAATGTGGAAGCTCGATTTTCACCGTAGACGTATGGTCTAGTGGACTTTTTTAATCACTACAATCCCAAGAATCAGAAACGCGAAGCGCCCATTAAGATTTTTTTCCTTCCATACTAATCGCCCCACCCAAGAATCAGAAACGCGAAGCGCCCATTAAGATTTTTTTCCTTCCATACTAATCGCCCCACCCTAATATATATATTTGAAAACCGTCTACAGCCAAACATATATATGTTTGGCAGCAAATATATGTATCAGGGACCGTAAATAATGATTATTGCTCGTTTTTTTTAATAAAAAAATCAATCACTTAGAAGAGACATAAAAAAAAATTTATTGCACCATTATTATTATTTTTTGACAATCTTTGCATATCCGTCATGATTTTTAAATTTTTGATTTTTAAAGTTTTCTTCAATGGTAATGATTATTTTGGAGTAATAATAAAAAAAATCAGCCATAATCATTATTTTTGAGCAAAAAAAATAAAACTCAAAAATAATCATTATTTATGATTTTTATTTTTTTCGCTCAAAATAAAACTCACTTTCAATGTGTTGGATGGACATATCTCAGGAAGTAGGAGAAGCTTATCGAAGATTTTGGTATCAATATCTTCTTTGGAAGATTCTCTAGCAGATTAATTCATCAATCATATTTGTGGGTGAGGTTTAAGGTTTTAATTTTTAATTTCAAAATAGGGATTTTTTGCCGTAAAGTCAAAATCTGGAAGCTCGATTTTCACCGTAGACGTATGGTCTAGTGAATCAGCACAATCCCAAGAATCAGAAACGCGAAGCGCCCATTAAGATTTTTTTCCTTCCATACTTATCGCCCCACCCTAATATGTATATATATTTACACCTACATGAAAGTGAGTTTTATTTTGAGCAAAAAAAATAAAAATCATAAATAATGATTATTTTTGAGTTTTATTTTTTTTTGCTCAAAAATAATGATTATTGCGGATTTTTTTTATTATTACTCAAAAATAATCATTACCATTGAAGAAAATCCTTAAAACTCATAACATAATCATTATTGTGTAATTTTTATTATAAAACTCATAATGATTACGGTCCCTGATATGTATGTTTATTATATGCATATTTGAATGTCCCAAACATAATATCTAAAAATTTTAAAATTGCAAATATATCTTTGAGTAATTTTGAACTTTTAAATTATTGTAAAAATATTAATAATTGCCTGCGAACATATTTAAAAGAGTATTTTTTCTTTTCTGAGGACACATCCTCAAAGTATGTGTATACAAACAATTTTAAAATTTAAAGACACTTGATCAATTCCTATAAGATGCCTCAAGGAACTCCTGTATATAACATCGCTTTCTGCATCATTTTCCAATTCTCACCCTGTATTTACTGTAATATGCTTTTTTCCAAACTCTAATTTAATGACATCTTGCGAATAAAAAAAGTACAATATACAACCATAAAAGTGTACCCAAAAATTTTATTCTGAGACTTTTAAGTTTCGTGACTTAAAACATTTTTTTTTTTCTTCTTCTGAAAACTGCACAAGAACTAAGTGGATTCCCTCTATTTAGTAGAAGAATAAGAAAAAAAAACAGCTTGACTTAATTCAGTTTTGACTTAATTTACTCGTAGTCAAAGAGCAGGCAGCCAATAGTACCAAAACAAATGAATATCGGAGTGGAGTAGAGTAGAGTAATCGTGCACAGTTATTTAAGCCAATATACTAAAACATTAATTTAAACTTCACACGCGTAAGTTTTGTCTTTTCTTTTTTTGTTTTGCTATTTAGAGTGTAAGTTATTCAAGGGAACAATTTTAAAACGTGAACAGTTATTATGAGACATCTAGAAGACGATGGAAATTACTACGCACGGTGGGTCTTAAAAGATTGAAAAGTTGAACAGTATTGCAAAAACTTTAAAAAATAAAAAAATAACGGCAACAATTCGGTTTCCTATTTTCACCTTTTACTTCAATTTCCGAATTTTGTATCTCACTTTCACCCTTTACCACAATTTCCGAATCTAATTATTACCCTTGTGTTACTAGTTTGACGGTAAAAAATCTAAACATTTTTAAAATTAGGTTCAAAAACGGATTTGAATGTTGAAAGTGAGAATGGGAATCGCTATGAATGTCTACAAATTTAAAGACATCCCACTTTTGCACGACAGTCGCTTAAATCCACTTTTTCGCCAATTTTATTCGAATTTTGATCTATAATTTCTGCGTCGTTTATTTTGCCTGCCATATATATATATATATATATTAAGTATAATTTCCCTTTCCAAAATTTGGTCCGTCGCTGATATTTGTAGTTTACTTATGTATTAGTTTAGATTTCAAATAAAATTGTTTTAATCGGCCGACGAATTTAAGAACAATGGCAGTTTTTGTGCATTCTTCTTAAAAATTGATGCAAATATCTGACCTGCTTACTACAGATCAATCCAGTAGTTCGAAAACTACTAATCTTGATCAACGAAAAACCAAGTGTAAACTGGTGATACCTAAGAGATCAATGTCGAATAAGGTATCCTGTTATGAACTGATGTTCCGTCTTATTGAGTAATATGACCTCTGGGACTTCCGCAAAGACAGTGAGATAAACAACATCGCCAGAGGTCCACTTGGCAACAACTTACAGTGGGAAATTACAATCTATCATACAAAAATTAATTACGTCTAAACTACTGGTTCGATCTTAATAAAATTTGTGGGCGATTACTCAGAAGGATCACGTTTTCTACAAAAAATGTCCTCAAGGTTATGGTAGAGAAACGCAGGATGCACCACAGAGCGCCAAAGTACCCCCTTTTTGCAAAAAAATTTGAAGCCGGTATTTCTATGGCGGTATTTGTTGATGTATTTCTACGTTTTTTGCTATTTGTATTCTCGAATAGTTCATAAAGAAATAACATATTAACATGGTCTTATATCTTTTACCACTGCAATCTTATTTAACCTTAAATATACCCCTATTTTCCTAAGAAGTACCTTTATTTCAAAACTGATTTCTCTTGATGTATATATATCTGAAACTGCATTTATTCTTTTAACAGGAAAAAAAAAAACTATCAAACACTTTGCATACTCTCTCTGGAATATTGTCAAATACTTTTTTATTGCAAGGGCAATTTAGAAATTGGGTCCAAATATAAATACTTCCGTGTCCATCTGAACCAAACGGTTTCTGTCCAGAGTTAGTGTGGGCAACATAATGTCAGTGATATTTACAATTAATTAATTTTCAAAAGATATAAGTAACATTATGTGACCCGTACAGTAACCATACACTAACGATGTGAGGAATATGCGACACTTATCCAAGTGAATGGCAACCATTGCCATTTGTTCGTCCACCAAGGCCTTCACCAATGGATGCCACCGTCAGTTTAACCGATTGATAGGCATACTGAAGTTCATGAATTAATTTAAGCTTCAGATAAGTTAACATAATGTAACTATTCAAGGTCTTGTCCATGGTCTTAAGGCAGATGTTCAGACTTCCATCCTGCCTTTAGTATGAAAACCATATTGAAGTCAGTTGCAATCTGAAATAATTGTGGAACAATAATGTTACCACTTTATTTGAGGAAAGCATGTGAAGAAGCCATTGGATTCACGCGATTTATATGGGCTATATTGGATATAGACCATCTTACACAATTTTCCCAAAAGATTGTGAGTGCAATTCGCAATTCGCAATGAGTTCAATTCCATAATGAAGTTTTCCTTATTATTGGCTTAGAATTTGGCGTGGTCAAGAATCGCGGGAACTGAGTATCCAGCAAAACTTCGCAAGTGTTCTCGAGAGGCTCCGTGTAAGCGACAGGTTCACTTACATGATGCCTTTTAAAGACAAAATTCTTTAGAAAGATTTTCGATTTTCCCGCAGTATTTCTGCACGTAGTCATTTTAGAACTTCTACCCGTTATACCTAGTTACAGCAGAGTTGTAGGTGTTTTAGTGACATTTTTCCTTGGATCTATTAAAAACACATCAAGTCTAACTAGAACCTGTTAATTCAAGATGCCAAAAGATGAATTACTACCAATGAAAGTGAGATCTAAAATTTCTTGTGTTATAGCGTTTCAAAAGGAGATTCCGTCAACTTTGTTTATTATGCAGATATTGTTGTTGCAAATAAATTCGAAAAAGAACTCACCGTGCCTGATAAAGTTGACGTCTCCAAACCGTGTGGTGTACGTTTGTGTCGCAACAGTAAGTTTCAGACTTTTAGTCTAAATTGTTTTGGCAGGACGTTAAGGGGAAGACTCCACCTTTTTGCCTCTCACCATGAAAATTTTCAAAAACCAAGTCTTGCACTAGCAGATTTCTATATTCCAAATTTAAAGTTCCTAGCTCCAGCGGTTTAAGATCGATGAATAACTTTCTTTTTTTATATTTGAACCTATATTTTATGCCGTTTCTCGTAAAAGTTCCAAAATATATCTTATCAGTAAATTAGCCAACACCCAAGTGAAAAGATATTTTCAATTTATGGTTTCTAACTAGAAGGATATACACTGAGAAAAAGCCCGTAAAGTTAATTGAGTCTTCAAAATTTTTGCAGGGGAATCCTTGCAGAAAAATTGGTAATACCTGCAAAAGTATTTTCAGTAAGCAGATTTTTGGCAAAAAAAAATTTCAAATCAGCAAAATGTTTTGCTGACACTTACACGGAGAGTCTCCCGATGGGTTCTCTCCGATCTTAATGAAATTTGGATATGTGATTAAGAAAAACAAAATAAGGGACACGTATTTTATTTAGGGTGTTGGCAGGACTACGAGTATTTTCTGGGGAAACCCGGACACGGACAAGACGAGGAAAATTCTGAATCTCAGTAGGAAGGAACTAAGTCTTTTGATGGAAATCCTCTCGGGACACTCGACACTTAGGGCCCATCTCCACCGTACTTGTAGGGCGGCCTCGGAAGTGTGCAGGGCCTGTGGGGAGGACGAGGAGACCTTGGAACACTATCTCTGTGAATGCCCGGCATTTGACGGGATCCGGGTCGAAAAACTATCCAGTGACCCAATATCTTAGGATGGAAGAAGTTGAGGAGTTTCGTCAGTGCGACGGAGTTCCTGGGGTAGAAAGTGACATAGGACCGATTGTTTAGAGCGCACAACAAGCTGACATTCTGGCTTAAGTGTAAGTCCTCAGGGACTTGAGTCGGATTAGGGAAGTATTTTCCCTTCTCCGAATCCTCTTTTCGACCTAACCTAACCCTAACCTAGATTAAGATAATTTTTTTTTTTAATTAGAGGGAACGATACGGTATTCATATCTAAAATAATAAATAGACCATAATTAATACTATTATATTAAATTATATATAATCTCACTTTTAATTGTACCTAAATTAATCTAACATGATACATTTAAATGTATACACAGAGAAATAAAGTGTCAACCGAATTGAAAAGTTTATATTAATGGTAACAACTTATAAATTCAGTTAGCACAACGATATTTATATTAGATTTATGAATAGTTTGGGTGTTGCAACTAAAATCCACTTGATTTAACCGAATTTGAGTCGTAGAATTTCAGTTGACAAATAGCTAAAATGAAATTTTTCTCTGTGTGTAATTTGATACCATTTTTCGAACGATATTTTATATAATTAGTAATGGGGTCATATTAAATTAAATAAAATTATATAGAACACCATATCCGATGTTTTTTAATCGGCTGGTTAAAATATGTATTAAAATCCGACTTATTTTTGTCGGTTTTTGGTTTCGGTTTTGAGGCTTGAAAATCGGTAGTTTCGGTTAAAACCTAACAGCTTACTCTACTTTCTGTCCCTTTCCGAACTTCCAATCACGTCTTAACTCACGTCTACGCATAATATGGAACCTCCGTGCCAAATATCAAGATCCAGTGGTATAGGCTAGAGAATATTGAGTCACGTTGTTCTTTCCTTAATATAAGATTGTTTTGGTCTTCAGACCAACCGTTCACAATGAAAAAGTTGATGACGATGCTGGTAATAAATAATAATGTTAAGCACTTAATGTCTTTAATCAGAGCATACTATAAAAATACTAACTACACAATAAATAAACATTTTTACATAATTTTTGCTCAAGATTTCACAATGTACGAAGTGCATGAACGAAAAAAAAAGAAAAATCGTTTCGCAAATGTGCTCATGTTGTGGGAGTTTCATATTTTGTCGTAACATTTAACGGCTTCTCATCAGAATTAAATATGTGATCATTTAATTTCTACATTAAAAGACCAGAGTAGAGACAACATAAAACGATAATTTATACATAAAATTTAAAACATTAAAAAATTTCTTTTTTTTTTGACTATCTTGAATTTGAATTTTTGTTAAACAAATAGGGTCAATAATCTAATCATTGATAACTATTAACAATATATAAATAGACATACATCTTTATTGGATTTAAACAACTTTGTTAGAGGATTATGCTTATCAAGTGGACATATACGACTAAATGTTAGTCTACATTGAGTATGAAAAGAAAATCGAAAGAATTATTTGTAAACTCGGAAGTTTTATTAAAATTGAATTGAAAACAAATTGAGAAATAAATTTCAACATATTTCGCCGCCATAGCCAACAGTTGTTAAAACAAAGTCATGATTTCATAAAAGAATTCAAATCAGATGTTCGTGATACAAATTCGTAGATTTCATCGATCTAGGACGTTGAAAGAATTTCGAATAGAGATGGGCACGTGCGTGAATTTTGACTCAAACTCACTCAAATTTCAATCATGAGAGAAAAATTCACACACACTCACTAACGAAAATTAGTTTTCTCTGACTTCAGTAAATTTAGATTTTACTCACTCGTGATTCATGTAAATCATGCAAATTCACGAAATAAAGCCTGAAGGGGAAAAAATATAATGTAAAAATTAAGGTAAATTGTGAATGTTTGACTCAAATTTGATATGAATATGTTATTTTGGGTTTGAAAACCCTAAAAATATTTAGTCCGCAAAACAATTTAAGAAAACATTTACTAAAGCAAAACTAGTTTTTTTTGGTGAAATGCTGTTCACGCACACTTACGCGCACTCACTCACGAAGAATTTTTTCCTACTCAGGTTTCGCTCACATTCACACGTAATCACGCTTGATTCAAACCCTAAAAACTCATTTCAACCACGAAAACCAACTATTCAATAACTTTAATTGCTGAAATTCCGGCAACAACTAAAATTGCTAATTCAATTAGAAATTGATAGCTCTTTGGTTGAATTATTTTTCAATTAAATAAAAACTTAATTGATTTAAAAGTGATCAATATATAATACCTTTCCAAATATCAAATGTTTTTTATAGCTTGAATTTTACAACATTGAATTAAAACCCGCATGTAATTCTCATTTAGTTAGCAGATTTATTTCTACTTATGTGACCAAATTCACTTAGAAATTAGTTTTTTTTATTTCTATTGAAACGTAGGGAGTATGACAAACATTTTTTTTTTTTTGATTTTTTTGTTTTTGCAAAAATTAGCCTGTTTGTATATATCAGCGATTTTTTTTTAAATAATTTTTAATTTATTTTTATTATTTTATTGTTTAAAAAAATGGTTACATTTTTATTAAACAAAATTTAACTTCAATAATTATATTATCAATTTTCTGATAATGTTTTAGAATAAATTTATATTTAGATTTAATACAAGTGGGAAAAAGTCTACCATTGGCGGTCTAGCCAAAGCCCTGAAGCTAGAAAGTTGAAATTTGGTATGTGGGGACCTTAAGGAATTTTTGGAAATTTCCACGGGGGGTGGCAAAAAGGCGGAAATTTTTCCCCTTGGAGGCCTGGCCAACCAATAAAGCGAGGAACCTGGAATTTGATAAGTGGGTTCCTAATCATTTGTGGAAATTCCTACGGGGAGGGGCAGTAAGGGAAAAAGCCTCCTCCTTGGTGGCCTGGCCAAGCCACTAAAGCGAGGAACCTAAAATTTGGTATGTGGGTATTTTATCAGGAGTAGATATTTGTATTGAGGGGATTTTTGGAAATTCAAACGGGAAGTGGAAAAATCTGGTCAAACCACTGATGCTAGGAACTTGAACTTAGGTACGTGCAAAACATTCTTGCAGAGTTGATTGGCGTTTCATATATGCAGAAATTATGATCCCAGTAGCCAAGAGATCTTCGCATTTGCGTTGTGAATGGATTCTAGCTGAATAAAAATAGAATTATTGGCACTGTTGGTTCAGCTGCAAACAAAGATAAAGCATCATTTAATCATTTATAGAGCAATTCCATATGAAAACGATCAAAATTGGCAAATTTTTGGACGACCCCTCTCCGATTTTAAAATAAATAGTCTCAATCGATTGCCCAGCAAAAAATAATGTACCTACATATTTTTTTTTTTTTTTATAGTGACTGGTTTAGTGGTGGTGTGCACCACTGTCATGTGACAAAATTGAAGAATTCTTCATAAGGGACCTCATTGAAAGTTTTTCATGGGAAAATTTAATTTTCATGTCAAAAAAGGTAAATTTCTGAGAAAAATTAGGAAAATTTTATTTTTCAATTAAAGCCTGATTCAATACCTTTCCAACGAGCTATCACTCGTTGCGATCGCTTTAGTAGTTTTTCAATGAGGTCCCTTATGAAGAATTCTTCAATTTTGTCACATGACAGTGGTGCACACCACCACTAAACCAGTCACTATAAAAAAAAAAAAAATATGTAGGTACATTATTTTTTGCTGGGCAATCGATTGAGACTATTTATTTTAAAATCGGAGAGGGGTCGTCCAAAAGGTGATCGCTTTCATATGGAATTGCTCTATATAGCTTTTCCAGATGTCACTTCCGGGCTTGGTGGTTTCTATGACTATATACTATAGGGACTATGCACAATCGATTTCAATTGTAAAAAAGTGGTTTACTGACTTTCGTTGCGGTCGCACAAGTACAAATGACGCTGAACGTTCTGGACGGCCAATTGAGGTCAATACACATGAAAATGTCGAACAAATCCACGATATGGTGTTGGCCGATCGAACAGTGAAAGTGAGTGAGATTGTTGATGCCATAGGCATTTCATATGGTAGTGTGGTTTCGATTTTAAATGATCAGATGGGTTTAATAAAGCTGTCTGCAAGATGGGTGCCGCGTTTGCCCTCAATTGACCATAAACAATAAACGGCGAATATTATGCCAATTTACTGGACCAATTTAAACGACCCCATTTGGCCAAGAAATGCCTATTTTATGGTCCTCGAAAAATCCTATTTTTTGGAATTGATGCAAAAATTGGAGAAACTTTGGACGAAGTGTATTGAGCTAAAAGGAGATTATGTTGAAAAATAATTTTTTTTTTTGCAAAAAAAAACTGTTTTTCATTCAAAAAGTCACGGATTTATTGATCCACCCTTGTAAAATTGTAATTTTTGCAAAAAGCATAACATTATATTTCTTGTAAACCAATTCAATACCGGTATCGAAACGGTTGCGGTATACCGGTATTTTAAAATTCAGCTGTTTCGGTATTGTTTCGGTTATCAATTTGACCCTGTAAATAAAGGTATAAAGGTATTTAAAGGGTATCGGTTACCAACCTAGGTTTTTTTCTATCGGAATATTTTAATTTCTAAGTATAGAACACTCATTCGACGCATTTATGGTCTATTTTAAGAAGGCTGGACTGAAGCAGCCCAGTGTTCTGTTAAAAATTTCAATTAGAAGTTCCAAACATCCTCCTAAGTTTACTATACTATCCTCAAATATTACAATTTGTTGTGGGTTATTTAAAAAAAAAATTAAACATTGAACTCTTCTTTTAAAAAAACTGGTCCAAATATATTAGTTGACCAAGATATAAAATGAAAATCAAACAGCTTTTTTTCATCTTAATTTTACAGTTGTTTTGCAATCAAATGAAAACGACCAACTTTCATAAATGCATCATCACAATCAGAGCTTTAAAGAATTCATTCCCTAATGCCCATTTTTTTAAATGAATTTAAATTTTAGGAATGAATTCCTTGATCAACTTTAAGGAATTGAAGAAATTCATTCCCATTTTTTTAAATTCCTTAATGAAAATTGTGGAATTCATTTAGTAGGGAATTCATTAATATCTAGTTAATTCAACTTTTGGTCAGGCAATTCATTCCATTTTCGTTTAATTCCCTGAATGATTTAACTTTTTGGTTTAATTCCCTAAGGACCTAACTTTTTGCTTTCAGTCCCTAGGGACTTAACTTTTTTGTTTAATTCCCTGAAGGAACTGCATGCAGGGTCTAATAATATAAAAATAATAAATATCGAAAACAAAGTTTTTTTAAATAAATACAATAAAACTGAACCATTATTTTAATATTTTATGGTTAATGTTTTCAAAATAACGGCTGATATGGTTTTGTAACCAAAAAAACTCAAAAAATTTAAAAATTGGTTATTGCATGAAATCAAAATAATGAAACAAATGGATAAATAATAATACATTTTAAAACCAACACCCGATTTTGATACAAAAAGTATTTTTGTATATAAAGAGCATGCAGTTCCTTTCAAGACAATTATTATTTTCCGTCCATCCCTAATTTTATAAGGAATATATTGTTTTTCCTTTTATAGTCTCACGTAGAGGTAGCTGCTCGGTTTTAACCGAAATGGCGGTTTTCTAAGCCTAAAAACCGAAACCGAACACCGACAAAGATATGTCGGTTTTTAAACAACACTTTAAGAATACATTCTGTCGTAGCAGTCATGAAAAATAGTAATTTTAACCTTTTAGACTTGCCACTAAACTATTGCTCATTCTAAGCGGGTCGTTGATCTTGGCAATTCCTTAGAGACATATGACAACAAACAGAAAAAACTCATAAAAAAATACATTTTTTAATTGTTTTTATGAATAACTTTGTTTCTTGCCCGCTAATTATTTTATTTTGTCGAAATTACAAGGTGTTTCATATTATAATACATATGAAATTGCATGTACTGAATCATGAATTTCGAAAAAGGTTCAATCATTTTTTACACTGAGTGTAAATAACCATTTCCTGGAGCTAATAACTTAAAAAATATTAAGCAGGCTCGGATCCAAGGGGAAGGAAAATGGAACATTTCCTCCCACAAAATTAATTTGTTCAATACAAAAGTATAAGAAATAATAGAAAATTTTGTAAAAACGCTCTAACAAGGGTCCCATAAATTTTTATTCTCTACAATATATCAGAAGTTTATTAAGATCTGCCGGTCCGGGTCGGGAGTCCATTTTGAAATTCGCGATTCATATATTATTTCAACAAAATTGCTTAAGTCACAAACCCAAAAAAGAGAGTGTTTAAAACGAATAATCCTTTTCCATGGTCAGCGGAATAGACCCAAATTAACAAGTTGGCGAAAAAATTACCAAAAATATTAAATATTCGTCTCCTTCAACGTTCTCAAAATGGACTTAATGTCATTATTTGAACGAATTTTATTTTAATATTTTTAATATTTTTATTTAATATTTAATATTTATTGAGCCTTTTTTTTACAATGAAAGAAATTGAAACAATAAAACAAGAAGATAACTTAAGACTAGAACGTATTATCTTAATTTTCAATAATTTTTAACAGCACCAAGCTTTATCTTTAATTAGGTAAAAAAAAATCTAAAAGATTCCAAAAACGTTTAGTATGTCCTTGCTCCCGGGACTTACATAATTTGAGAGATAATTTCTTAAAATAAACTTAATTCTAACTTAAACTAAAATAACAGACTAAATTAGACTAATATAAAATAAAAACAACACACAAATAGTACTATCCTCTATGAGTAACAGGAGTGCTTTTGGTATAAAAGCTGGGACATATATTGACATTTAAGTCGAAATTTGGAGGTTCTTCATTAATATACCCAATCGGTGATAGGTAGTTTGTATTAGTCCAGTTAAAGCTTCTTTGTTCATAAAAAATGTTTTTAATATGATTATTATTATAATTTCTAATTCTTGCTATAAAACTTTTTAAAATGTCACAAACATAAAGACCAATTGGAGTTACTTTAGCTTGACTATAAATATAGTGATAAGAAAATCGTTTATTGATTGATTCGTAGTTCAATCCTATACAACATCTTAAAATTTTTCGTTCTAGAGTTTCCATTTCCTTTATTGTGATTGGGGTCTTATACTCGTTTTATATAATAAAAGTTTAGTTCTCCTTGGCAAACTTTTATTGTATAAAGTTTTAGAAAATGCTCCCAATATTTTATAGGACTTACTCAAAACGATTCTGGCATTACGATTAAATTTTACAAGATTATTAAAATTAACTCCAAGATATTTTATATTGTCGGTAATGGGAATTTCAATACCATCAAGAAATAACTTTAGCTTTTTACTCTCTGGCACAACAAAATTTCTACATTTTCCAGATGCATTGCGGAGACAAATCGCTTCACTTTTAGAGGTATTAATTTTGATTCCCCAATCATCATAATAACGTTTAACAACTCTCAGATGGCCTTGTGAAACTTAATTCATTGTGTGAATACAGGAGAGAATCATCCGCGTATAGCAACGCAGTTGAATTTGGTGTTACGTGAGGCAGGTTAGGTAGGTTAGGTTAGGAAGGGTTATGTGCCCAGGGGCACAACTCCACTCGGAGACCAATACGGTCCATTGTGAATCCCTACGTGAGGCAAATCGGACATAAAAATATTATAAAGATGTGGAGCTAATATGGAGCCCTGTATTGAACGAATTTTAATAAATTTCTTATA
This sequence comes from Delia radicum, assembly GCA_021234595.1. Classification (NCBI taxonomy): domain Eukaryota; kingdom Metazoa; phylum Arthropoda; class Insecta; order Diptera; family Anthomyiidae; genus Delia; species Delia radicum. Next base: position 47,520,078 of record CM037854.1, read on the forward strand.
AAAATTAGATAATTTTATTTTTTTTAACACATTTTATTTAATATTACAAAAAACCGAAAAATAACCGAAACGCGGTTTTTTTAATTTTGAAAACCCTAAACCACGGTTTTCCAATTTCTCGAGTTACATCAAACTGAAGACTCATGTGAAAAATTATTTTTGGGCATTAAGTGAAAAGCTTATTTCAGGGAATTAAACAAAAAAGTTAAGTCTCTAAGGACTTAAATCATCAAGATTTAAGGAAATTCATTCCCAAGTCGAATGAATTCTTCAAAGCTCTGATCACAATGTTCAAAAAAAAAAAACATGTATTCTGCTCGTATTCTTGTGGTATTCAAATACTACAAATATTGATTTCATTTTTGTTTTTTTTTTTCAACTTCTTTTTCTACAAAGATTTCCATTTTTAAAGAAATTCTTTTTCTATAGACGTCAGCTTTAATTTATATAGAAGTAGAAGTCGCAGAAGCTGAAGAAGTTGTTAATATTAATGATGTATTTTCAATTTTCTTAAAATAGAAAAAGAAACTACTACTTTTCTATCTTTTTCATAGACTTTGACTAAAAAAAAAAACAGAATTAATGATATGCATGTAAACTAGTTTTTTGTTTCACTTCTTTTAAGATTTTTAAGATGACTCCAGTGTCATCTATGCGTTCGTAGTAATACTGTCAGTTAGTCAGTCAGACATAAATATTTGATTGAATAGAACAAATTTCTATGACACAGTAGGAAGAATATGAGCAAGATAATAAATAATAAATCATAGTTATGATACCCTACATTAGTGGTGATTAATAATAACGAAATAATTTCTTTTTTTTTATTTATGTGCAACTTTAGTTGAATAGAATTTCCCGTTTGAGAAAATTGAGCTAAATTTTGAAAACTTATTCTATATTTTTGTTTTAATTTCAACCACTGCCCAGCAAAACCACACATTACTAAATAATGGGTAAAGTATTGCCATAGGGCTCCTCGCTTTACAATACACCTTATGGTGGACTCATTACCTAGTAAGGGGGATAAAGTAACTGGTTACTTAAATGGTTACCGGGTTCGGAAAGGTAATGTGTCTACAGCTAAATTTTCATTAAAAAAAACATATAAACAAAAATTATTACTAATATTTTTTTTAATTAAATAAATAACGTTTGTCGAGCTGGGATTCGAACCTGCGGACTCTGGTTGATAGGCGAGAATTCTACCAACTGAGCTATCTATCGTCACATATAATAACAGGTTGCTACAAATCGAAATGAATTGTTGTGCTTCGAGATTTCGTTTGTGATGTTAAAAATATACCCTTACACTCAAATAAAAAAGTTAGTAAAGTCAGCAAAAAATGTTAGGAGGTTGCTTGCAAAAATGTCAGCAAAATCTTTTGCTGAAAATCAGCTAGCTGATTTTTAGCAACAAAATGAGTAGATTCAGCAAAAGTTTTGCTAAAACTTAGAGGATAAGAAATTAAAAAACCCTTGCTAAACATTATTAGTAGACTGAAAAAAACTCAACAAATTTTTAGAAAATTTTTACTTTAATTTATTTTGCTGAAAATCATGAAACATATTTTTGTGATTCTTTTTAAAATAATTTATCTTTCAACTACTTACATCATTGGTTGTCTAAATAGAACGCTAATGCCACAGAGAATTATAGAAACGAAACGAAAAAATAACAAAATGTAACATATACAACCATTTTTTTGCAATAAGAAAAAGGAAACATAAAAAATTACCTAAGATGTATTTCTTTCGCTTAAGTCTGTCTAACTGCTGTATATTTATCAACTTGACCACTCAATTTGACTACAAATACACGTTTAATCTTTTTTAAATTTCTTATTTTATTTTGTCTTTTATTTAATTAATAGACAATTACTTCCTCAAGCCGGTGAAAACGCAAAATTTAAGTTGTTTCAATCTACAATTTTGTTTTATGTATGAAAAACAGATACAAAATCTTCCATGGTTGATTTTTTTTAAGTGTCTTGCTAGAGTTGTACTTTTTAGTATAATTTTCCTCGTCAACACTACATCTTGACATCTAATTCATTCTGCGTATAACTTTTAATCTGGTTGTCGTTAACACTATTGATGTGCTAATCAGCACAATTTTTTTTAGTAAAATAAATTAGTAAAACATTAGTAAAATATTAGTAAAATATTAGTTCAAAACAGTTAAGTGCTGACTAAGTATAACTAAAATTTTAGTTTAAAACATAATTTTAGCAAAAAATTTTCTGAATAATAAAGGGTCCGCAATCTAACGTTTTTTTTTTTAACTAGTGCTTATTTCGTGAATGGTGACACTTAGCTCATGTCTGATTTGACAGATAATTAGTTTTATCCTTCCGCTGAACGAATATGGTCCGTATGTTCGTTATCTTGTGAAAAAAGTGAAAGAAACTGACATCCTCATCGATAAACCAAAGCGTGAAAAGCCAAAATCAGTGCGTACACCCGAGAATATTGCTGCTGTGGCAGAAAGTGTGCGTGAAGCGCCATCAACATCAATTCACAGTCGTTCTCAACAATTGAACATTTCGGAGACATCATTGAGACGAATTTTGCATAAAGACCTTGGTATGACGCCATACAAAGTCCAATTGGTTCAGGAGTTCAAAAAAAAAAGTTATTTGGCGGACCCTTTAGTATACCTGATTTACAAGATCTTTTACTGACTTTTCTACTAACTTATTTTTTTGAGTGTATCTTCATGCTTATAAAGTAATGTTTCTATAAATAGATTTTACGTTTATATTTCAATTTTGTAATTGACAGTTCTTACTATAAATTGGGTATTGAAGCAATTGAATATTTCTGGAAAAAGTGTATCGAGCTAAAAGGAGATTATGTGGAGAAATTAACCCTCTAACTGGCAAACGATGTTTTGCAACGAAATTCATATCATGTGCTCCACTTGAAAAACAAATAATAAGTTCTTCAATAAAATTGTTTATCGTTGCCTAATTTAGGTGATATGAGACAAAATATTTTAGGGAGCATTTTGAACACTAAAGCATATAAAAGAGAAGTTTTGGGCAAAAAATATTTCTCTTACCAAGATATAACCACGCTCGAAAAACTATTTTTTTCTGCTCCTATTTAAGAAGATATCGATATTTTCGCTTTTTGGATATATAGTTTTATCCTTCCGCTGAACGAATATGGTTGTGTATACGCTGGAACAACGCTGGAAAATATTACGACATTACTTTGAAAATCATGGTAATGTTGCAGAATGTGTGCTAAAATTGCGTCCTGTTTTTGAAGATCGCATTATCAGCCGCAGAGCTAATGTCGTTTGGCCACCTCAGAGCTGCGATTTGACACCGTTGGACTATTATTTGTGGGGTGCTGTCAAAGATAAGTGTTACGCCAACAGGCCAGAGACAATTGACGCTTTAAAGGACAATATTCGTGACGCCATTGGTGAAATACAGCTGCACACAATCGATAATGTGCTTAAAAATTGGACCGATCGTGTTGGCTACTGCATGGCCAGCCGAGGCAGCCATTTGAATGAAATTATTTTCCATTATTAACCGGAAGGATTGTACTTTCAAATAAAAAAAGAAATTTGAGAAAATATTCAGTAGTTTTTTTTTTATAGCATTTTCAAAATAAAAAAAGTTATTTGGCGGACCCTTTATTTGCAGTTAAAATCGAATATTAGTTTCGCCTGCAAAAAAAAAAACAATCACTCTTTCTAAAATCTATGTTTTCGTTACCAATTTTAAAATAATATAAATTTTTTTAATAGTTTTATTACGAGTAACTCTAATAAAATATTAAGATTAACAACATAATTTCTGTTGTACATACAAATCTATTTCTAGACATTAATATTTAAACTTGAAAGAAAAAAAATATTCAAGGTAGAAATTCGAAAATACAAATTCAAACTGAGTTTAAGCTAGAGGTAAAGTAATTGCGTGACAAACAGAAAATCGCCGGTTCGAGCCCAGTTCGCGGAGAATAATTTTTTATTACTAAAATAATTTTAAAATAATATAAATTTTTTTTTATATTTTGGTAACTCTAATAAAATATTGAGATTAGCAACCGAATTTCTGTTGTATATACAAATCTATTTTTAGACAAATATTTAAATTTGAAACTAGAATGTCGAAAGTGAGAATCCGTTTAGCTACTAATGATATTTGCAAGTATTTTTTTATAAACAAGCTAATCCAGATTTTCTGAACCACAAAATATGAGTTCTTGAATGGAATTTGAAAGTCTAACGAAAGTGTTACTGATTTTTGTTTAAAGAATTGTGCATTAAAATATCAAACAGGTAGCTGAGAGCCGATACAAGCCTTCAAAAAAAAATTTGTAATCATAGTCGAATATGTCAAGCGGCAAGCCGAGAGCCGATACAAGCCGATAGTGTCGGCGGCGGCTTAAAAAAACTGTCCGCGGCAGCGTCTAACCAGATGATGACCGGCGGCTTGCATCACTGGTCCCTCCCTACATGTGGACTAATGTAAACATTTCGGCAGTGCAAATAAGTAAACAAGTTTTAAATTAATTACCTTATTCAATATTTGTTCGTTTGAAATCGTTTCAGATATTTTCAATAACATGTTCACTCGATTTTGTAACTTATTCAAAAAAACTGCCCAAGCAAAGAACACAACTGGATATTTGGATTGGTATTAAAAAAATATTACTTTCTTGAAATCTTCAGTATTCTTGATATATTAACGAGTTTGCTTACCATAAAACCTAAATTGTAAAATAAAAGAAAAGAAAATCATTAAGAAAACGTCAAATTTTGTTAATTTTAATTGAGTACATAAATTATGTATAGTATGTATACAATACACATAATTAATCTTTATTTAGTTTTTTTTTAATTTTTATTTTTTCATAAGATATTTTAGTTTTATTTTATATAAATAATAATTATCAACTTAAATTGAAGATATTTCTTTTTTCCGTTTTTTCTTATTGTCAAGTCATCTTTTTTGTATAATTCATTAATATTGTTAGTTATTGACTATTATTTAATTATACATACAATAACTATAACTAATGATAGATAGTTATAAATATTTACTAAATAAATTGCTTAGATTTTTTGGGGTTTTTGGTATACATATTTTAAAAAATTTACTAAAATTATATATAAAAAAAAAATTCAAATTTATAAAAAAAAAAGTTTTCATTAATTTTAGATTAGGATTGTGCAAATACAACCGACTAACAACAAACTAAACTATAAATACAAAAAGTCGTTACAAAAAACAACTCTGGTTTCTTTTTAGCCAAAAACAACTAAAAAAAATAGTTTACTAACAAGCTCGTTGGTTTTTTTTTTTTTTTTTTTTTTGTGAAACAATTTTGTTGACCAAATTTCTAGAAAATACAAATTATTTACTAAACTTGTAGGAATATTTTACAAGCACTTAACTAACAAAATGTGAGGCATTAATAGCTTAATTAGGTATGGGCGATTGATTAGTCTATTGTTTAATTATACACTCAGGGAAAGAGCTTCATCTTATTTATGAAAAACTTTATAAATATGAAGAAAAACTTCATTGATTTTCGTCCAAGGTAACACTACATAAATTTGATGAAGTTGTGTCATAAAAGAGTAAACTGATGACAGGCTTCTTTATATTTATGAAATGTTTCATATATATGATAATAAATGTTATGAAAGATTTCACACATATATTATTAAGCTGCTTTATAAGCTTTTATGAAATGTTTCATAAATATTAAGAAACGTTTTATAAATATTATGAAAAATTTTCATAAATTATGTTAAAAATATTTCCCTACGTTTCTTTATAACATTACAAAAACGATGATATCTGTTTTTTTTATTTTTTTTAATTCTTTTTATGCACAGTAATAAATTTTATGGCAAAACTGCATTTTATCTGGCGTTCCTAAAAAAAAAAAAAAAAATAGGACCCCCTCTGGAATTAAAAAAAGAAGATTTTTTTCTATTTTCGGGGTCCGGGCCCAAAAACCGATATGTGTAGAAACATATACATAAGTGTGTGTACTCAAATGAAAGGAAATTTCCTGAAGATTTCAAAAATTAAATTATTTTTCTGATCCATGATAAGTAGCGTTAGAGCTATTACTCTGTAATTTTCAAGTTTGTATCTGCTAACAAACATGACCAAATTGTAGCCTGAAATATGCAAATTTACAAAATTTCAAGTAACGATTTTTTCATAACGAGTTGCCAGATTGAGCCAATTTTAATTTTGTATTTTTCTCCGACATGTCTAATTTGTATCTGAGAATTATTATGCTTTTATATTCATTAGCGCCGACACTGGAGTTCATTGAAAAACACAAAAAACCAATGAAATATGCTTATTTTCAATACCACGTTATTTTTCGGGTGTATGAATTAAAACAAATTTTATATTTTTGATAGAAACTATAATCCTTCAGCTTTAAAACGATGCCTTCATTATATTGATATCTCTAGCAGAAAAATTTTAACAGCTCAAACCACTACGCACAAAAACAAGACTTTTTAGTTTTTATATTTTGCGTGAACCGGTAGTGCCGTGTGCAAAAATTAAATCCTCTTGGATTTTGGTTCTGGGAACCCTTAGGAACATTTACACAAAATTTTAACAAAATCCAAAATGGTCCAGCAACAATTTTTCATTTTTTTCGGTGTTTTCATTCAGAATGACTCTATATGTATTTTAAGTATTTATGCATGTATGTACATATGTACATATGTATATAAGTTTTTAATTATTAAAACAAGTTTTTCAATTAAATTCTAATAATTATTCCCTGAAGAAGTCACCCCATGTGGAGATGAAATATTTTAAATAAATAATTATAATTAATAAATAAATGATCTTAAGCTCGTTTAAAATAAAAAGAATTTATGAAAAAATTTTAAATTAAACTTTTTCATTAGACGTATGAAATTTTTAATAAATAAAATTAAACTTTTCATAAGATTTTATGAAAAACTGCATTAAATAGCTCTATGCAATAAGTCCCAGGTGCAAAAAGTCCAAAAAAATAAGTCCAAAACTTTTTCATACAAATTTGGCAGTAATTTCAAATTAAATAATACCCAGTTCTTTTCAGTTTTAAGCTTTTTATTGATTATTTTATTTGAAGAAATGATTTTTAGAATTGTTTCATAGTATTAATGTCATACATAGTATTAATGAATCGATTTCATTAAAATGAATTCATTGATTCAATGAAAATGATTATTAACTGAATGAAAATTCATTAATGTTGTTAGTTTTTTCATCAACTATTTTTATGACTTTTTCATAATTTCATAAAAAAATTTCAAACTAATGAAAATTTTTCAAATTTTTTTTTTTCAATTAAAATTTTAAATTGTAATATGGGGGAAAAAAATATTTTTTTCCTATATAGTATATGCGGACTGACAGCTGTATTCATAATTTAAAACAAGTGACTAACATCGAGTGCATAACTTCTGTTTTACACACAAATTCTAATAAGGAAAAGTTGTACACTCGATGTTAGACACTCGTTTTAACTTATGAATATCGCTGTTAAAAATAATCGCTGAAGTTAAACACCCAATATAACATATGGCATATATTCTTTTGTCAAACAGATTTAACCAAAACTTTGAAATAAATTGATTTAAGGTGGTCTGATATTTTTTTTTTTTTTTTTTTTATTAATTAATAATCATATAATTACAAATTATATACTATTACCCTAACCGAGCACTAGCTACTATGGCCTTCGGCGCGTTGTAGCGAAAACAGACCAGTGCCTCTGGTGGGAATCGAACCCACGACCCTCGCACTGATAAGCCAGCACGCTACCAACTAGCCTACAGGGGCGCACGGTGGTCTGATATAATTTAGGCCCGATTACTTAATAGCCAGTTAAAATTTAACAAACAGTTAAATTGAAAATTTATATGGGAAACAATAACATATGTGGCAGTTAAAGTTCCAGTTAGTAGCTAACGGGACATTGAGAAAAGGAGTCTTTGTGTATAGTCTGGATGTAAAATGACTACAGACTTAGTATACAAAAAAAATCATTAAAAAAGTGAAAATTTTAAAGTTTTATTTTTAATGCGAATAAAATTCTGCCCTTATGAAATCAGCAATGCACAATTTTTTAGCAAACATTTCTGTTGATGTTAGCTAAATAAACTGTTACTTGCATTGCACTAAATTTGAGGTAAATATAGCAAAAATGTTGTTAATATTACAGTTTTTGTTTGTTTTTTAGAGTCTACAAATATTTAGTAAAAGTTTTTGCTAATTTCACAGAGTAAAATGCTATTTTCAATTAACTAACATTCGCATCGATTATAACGAAAATTTTGTAAAGTAAACAGATTTATTTTAGCTGTTCTTATTTTAATGAAAATGAAAATTATTCAAGTTCGAGGCCATACTCTATATTTCTTTATTAGGATATTGTCCTAACAAATAATCTATAGGGTTTTTGTTTTTTAATTTATTAATTGATCACTTTCAGGAATGTGTTGATAGATCTGAAGGGTGGTTAAATTGTAAGGGCCGATGTTGAATGTGGACCACACCTAAACGTCAAGTTTTTTTCTGCATTTAATTTGACATTTATCAATTTCAGACTAACTCAATTTGAACCATGGAAAGATACACAATCGAGCAACGCGTTAAAGTTATTCAGGCTTATTATGAAAATGGGCGTTCAAATCAAAATGCATATCGTGCACTTCGTGATTTTGATGAGGCACATTTTCACCTCAGTGGATTCGTCAATAAGCAGAATTTCCGCATTTGGGCGAATGATAATCCAAGAGTGATTGTCGAAAAACCAATGCACCCACAAACAGTGACTGTTTGGTGCGGTTTATGGGCTGGCGGCATCATCGGGACGTATTTTTTCCAAAATGAGGCCGGTCAGGCAGTTACTGTGAATGGTGTTCGCTATCGTGAGATGATAACGAACTTTTTATGGCCCGAATTGGAAGATATGGATGTGGACGATATGTGGTTTCAACAGGACGGTGCCACTTGCTACACAACTAACGAAACAATGGCTCTTTTGCGTGACAAATTCAATGGCCGTGTTATCTCACGTGGTGGCGATATCAATTGGCCGCCAATATCATGTGATTTGACACCGTTGGACTTCTTTCTTTGGGGTTATTTGAAAGAAAAGGTGTACGTCGATAAGCCAGCAACAATTCAAGAGCTAAAGGATGAGATAATTTGGCACATTAACGGCATAGAACCTCAATTAAGCCTCAGCGTCATCGAAAATTTGGACTATCGGATGGGATGTGCCGCCAAGGTCGCGACGGCCTTTTGGCCGATATTTTGTTCCATACATAATTGAACCATACCAATATTATCATAATAAAAAGAAATGACAATAATTTCCTAATTAATTTGTGTTTTATTAAAAATCAACTTCGGCCCTTAAAATTTAACCACCCTTTATTTCGGGAATTTTCTAGGTTCCCATCATCATAACGCGTTTTGAAAGAAATGACAATCACATGCCATTATCAAACATTCATTATCCCACTAAATGAGTTGTATGAGTTCGAAGTTAAAGATTATCACCATTGATCAAAAATAAATTGAAAACTGCTTCGTTATGTGCAAGCTCTGCCTTTGGTAGATATACAATACACGCTTTTTGTTTTTACTCTCCTTTTTATTTTTACACTTGTTTTGTTTTTATATAAAAAAATATGTAAATCGGAAGTAAACTAAGACCGTACTTTGTAATTTTTTACAAGTTTGATATAGTTTTTATAAAAAATAAAAATATGTTTTTTCGACCTTTAATTTTGCAATGAAAATGAAATTTATTCAAGTTTCATTGCACAATTAAAGGTCGAAAAAACATAATTTTTATTTTTAATAAAAATTATATCAAATTTCTTATTTTAATTGAGTTTAAATAATGATCATTATTTTAATAATATTTATTAATATTTAATAAAAAAAAGAAATCTACTAATTTTAGCAGTTTTTTCTGCAAGCTCATTTTTAACTAATTTTAGTAGCTTTTTTTTTTGCTATTTTGACATTTTTATTTCTATGAGTGTAAATGTTAACCAAAAATAAAACTTTTTCCGGTGTGTTTATTTTAAACTTTTCTTTGAGACTTTGATAATAAATTCGTTATAACTTTGACATAATTTTAAATAATTTAATTAATCACAATTGTGATTAATCATATTATTTAATTAATCCCCCATTCCTTAATTAATATCTTAAATATGTATTTTTAAGAAAAACTATTTGAAATAAATAATTATTTTTTTTTCATTAATTGTTATTACTTTAATATGTATAATAATTCGTTGATCGCTTCAATGTTTTATTTTCTTCGTAATATTGTTTAAATATTTGATCAACTAAATTAAAATTTTAGTGCACATTTTTATACAGATTTACTTCCATAGTCAACATTTTGGTGTACTACTACTGGACGTACTGCCAGTTTCTAAATGTTGCATTAACAATTGTTGCAAATTAACACGCAAGGCTACTTCATCGTTGATAACCTGCTTAATTTGTGTCATATCCTGTTGCAATTGACGTATGGCAGTCCATAATTGACGCAGAGTTGGTGTCATATCCTCATTTTCCAACCCTATTTTTGTTTCATCATCATCATCATCATGGTCAATCATCAATTCATCGAAAGATCAACGAATAGTGTGGTGATTATTATTGAGAGTGGTTGGGTGATTATTTTTGTGGTGCAGATGTTTTCAAAAAGGAGGAATAAAAAAAAGAAGAGAGAAATAAAACAACACAATGGTAATGTGTTTTGTGATAATATTTTTTTTTTTTGGTTTTTTGTTTTGTTCATAAAAATAAATGATGTACTATAGAACTATGGAGTAATTTTTGTTGAAATATAAAATAGGATTATGTTTAACAAGATGAGAAATAAATCATAATATATACAGTTGGGGGCAAAATAATAGAACAACTTTTTTTTTACAAGTTTAAAGAGAAACTGAACAAACTTTAGTTTAAAAAGTAATTAACAAATTTCATTATTTTTTTTTTTTTTGTTTCATAAATCATAAATTTTTTTCATAAAATTTTTCGAAAAATTTTACTACTTTAAAAAAATGTTCATTATTTTTATATAAAAGCTTATTACTTTAATAAAAAAGTTTAATTATTTTAATGTTTAATAAACTTTATTTTAATGAAAATTCCTTTGTTGTATTCATTTCGTTACATTAATGAAAAAGTCATAACTTTAAAGAAATACATTCATTAATTATATGTAAGTATGTTTTATTGCCTATATTTTGTTTGCCTTAATAAAAAAATTGTATTAACTTTATGAAAAATGTAATTACTTTAATGAAAAAGTGTCACTACTTTCATGAAAGTTTTAATTAATTTAATGAAAAATTTTCATTATTTTAATGAAAAGTTTAATTGTTTGATTTATGAAAAAAAAAAAATTAAATTGTGACAGATTTTTTGTAATAAAAACTGTTTTAAATTTAGAATTTTCAAGAATTTTCCACACTGAGAGAATTATTTCTTTATATCAATATATCGGTTTTTAAACCCCGACTAATAATATTCATTAAAAATAAACCAACCAAAATTTTCTTTAAATTAATAAAAATTTTCATACAAGTTAATATCAAAAAAATCATTTTATATGAGTATTTTAAAAAATGTTTAACACCTGACTTTAGATGCCTCTTACTTTTTGAATTGAGAAAAACGATAAACAGAATTAGGTGCACTCATAGAAATAATTTTATAAAAAAAAATGCAGAAAAATCTACTAAAAATTAGTTAAAAAAAGAGCCTGCAGAAAAAACTGCTAAATATTAATGAAATAACAACAGCATAAATAAATCTGTTAACTTAACAAAGTTTTAATCATATTCGTAGACTCAAAATAGCAAACAAAAACTGTAATACGAGTATTAACAAAATTTTTGCTATATTTACCTCTAATTTAGTAGAATGCAAATAACATATAATTGAATTCATTCAAGTTAGCAATTCAGTCTACAGTCAAGGAATAAAGTCTACATACACCCTACGGATTTGAAGTTCTAGTGAATTAGTAGCGATAATTGAAAAACATTTTATATCAATGTTTAAGGCATTTAAAATAAAGATTATTTGAAGAAAAAAAAATATGAAAAATAAAACATAGACAATTTTAGGGAAAAACATAATTATTAGCGGAAAAAAAGTCTACATACAAGCGTGGCAACTCCTTACATATTATGGATAAATTGCTAAGACCGTTAAATTAAGTAGTGCTACTGTACAGACGATCATTAGAAATTATACTAATACCAATAGTACCGAAAGTACGCCACGATCTGGCAGACCTAAGAAGCTTTCGAGACGCGATGTTAGCAGTATTATTAAAGTAGTCAACCAGAATCCGAAAATAAGTGCCCCAAAATTGGCGGAACACATCGAAAAATGTTCCAATGTAATTGTTACTCCACGAACAATAATAAATGTTTTACATGACAATGGACTTAATAGTAGTGGCACGCAAAAAACCACTAATTTCAGCGAAGAATCGTAAACTTCGCCTTGAGTTTGCTAAAGCACATCTAGACAAGGATATGGATTTTTGAAAGCGTGCTATATTTACCGACGAAAGTAAGTATAACATTTTTGGAAGTGATGGTCGATCCAAAGTTTGGCGAAAACCAAACACAGAACTTGATCCAAAGAATATAATACCTACTGTCAAACATGGTGGTGGTAACGTTATGGTTTGGGGGCGCCATTGCGTCATCTAGAGTTGGTCGTTTGGTTTTTGTCGAGGGTAATATGGACCGCTATCAATAAAAGAACATATTGGAACATAATCTGTTCATAGCTTGGGCCTGGGAAGTCAATGGATTTTTCAACAAGATAACGACCCTAAGCATACTCCTCAAGTTGTTCGAGACTGGCTTCTATAATATACCCCAAGACAGCACAATTCACCACCCCAGTCTCCAGACTTAAACCCTATAGAGCACATATGGGACGTTTTGGAAAAATCGGTACGAAAATATAACATTAGTAGCCGTAAAACATTGAAAATCGCCTTTATTCGTACATGGGCCGAAATAACACCCAATATTACGGGAAATTTGGTAAGGTCAATGCCCCGTCGTCTTCAAGCAGTTACTGATGCTCAAGGTGGACCGACCAAATACTAAAAGTTAACATTTTTTTTTATTTTTTTTATACACTTAGGAAATTATGTTGATAAAGACGACAGCAATTGTAGTCAAAAACAAATGAAATTTCATTTAAAGAAAGGACGACTTACATTTCATTAAATTCAACTAACATTGTCATTTGTTTTTTAATGTGTTTTAATGTAGTATAAAATTAAAAAATGTTGTTTTAATGTAGTAAAAAATAAACAAACATTTATTTATTTTTATTTTTTTAAATAACAAAAAACAACTGTAAAAAGTGAATGTAAAATCATAAAACAGTCATTTGATGTGAGTTTTTTTTTAAATGAACTATAAGGTGGCGCAAAAATAACCTTCCGATGTTTTTTTTTTTATTATGTATTTATTATGTATAGCATTTTCTGATAGGAGGATTACTTTTGCGCCACCTTATACAAGGTTAGTTAAAAATTTTATTTGTTCTACAAATGACTTACATTTGCATTAAAAATAAAGAAACTGTATTACAACCCAAACAACTACATATTTTTAAAGCAGAAGTTCCCTGAGTGTATAATATTTTAAAATAATGTTTAATTTTTGTAGCTGTATGTTGACTTTTTTCCAATGAATTTTTAATGTTTTTGTTATTATTGTTTTTATTATGTAAAAGAATTACTTTTTTATTTTATAAATAAACTTATTTATTAATGCCTAAAATATTGACATAAATAAATTTTTTAGTTTTCTTCACAAACTCTATAAAACCCTTAAATCAAAGGGTGTATGTAGACTTTTTTGCTTGACTGTACACCAATTAAAGCCTTTGAATGAAGCTAGTAAATTAATTCCTAGGGAATGGATTAACGGAATGCTATATAAACATTTTTTTTAATTCTGAATTCGTTTGTATCTGAATTAAGCTCTATATTCTTACTAAATACATGAAAATATAAAAAGTCTGAATAAACATTTTTTGTATTTTTAATACAAAAATTATAAAATTGTTGATAGTTTTTGCTAATTTTACAGAGTAAAATGCTATTTTTAGTTAACTAAAATTTCCATCGACTAAATTTTTCTAAAGTTAACAGATATATGGCCTCGAACTTGAATAATTTTCATTTTCATTGCACAATTAAAGGTCGAAAAAACATAATTTTTATTTTTAATAAAAATTATAACAAACTTGTTAACAGATTTACTTTTGCTGTTCTTATTTTATTAACCCTCTAACGCCTGACGATGACATTTGTCATCGGTTATAAAATTGAACCCAAATGCTTCGAATGAGTGTTTTATACTTAGAAATTGATATAGTTCGATATAAAAGTGAATTAGCTAAAAGTTTTGCGAAGAAACTGTTCGTATTAAGTGCACTGTTAAAACGCGAGAAAGCTTTAAAGTTCAAATTTTGTAAAAATTCAAAAAATAGTTATTTTTTAATTAACTGAGATTTCCAACAACTATTTAAGTTGATTTAAAACTCTTGACAATTAAGTATAAGTAAGATTGAAGTATTACCTTTAATAATCAGTCCTTATTTTTCTTGAAGGACGAACAGGATTTTATCAGGATATCTCTAAAGGACATTGTCTTAACTTATAAAGTAATGGACGGATCGCTTTGAAATTTGGTATAGAGAAGACAATCAGTAATAGTAGCAAAAGTCTGAAGTTTGAACAAAAAATATTGAAGTTAAGATACTTTTTCGCCCTATTTCGCATTTTGCAAAAAGCGAAAATCGCCATATCTTCTTAAAAAGAAGCACAAAAAAGTTTATTTTTGGATTGTGGTTATGGCTTGGTAAGAGCAATAATTTTTGGTACAAACTTTTGTTTTACTCGCATTAGTTTTCGAGATAAATTTTAAATTATTTTTGCTCATATCGCCGAAAGTAGTCAGCGAAAAACATTTGTTTAAGAGAAATTATTATTTTTTTTTGCGAGACCAATACATGGTATGAATTTCATTGCAAAACAAAATTCGGGCATTAGAGGGTTAATGTTTAGCAAAAAAAATCTGCTAAATTTAGTTGCTTTTAGTAGCCTTTTCTGCTATTTTTACAGGTTTATTTCTATGAGTGCAGCGATTTGTATTTTTAAAAATCTACAAATTTCTCTTTTTGCTGAAAAAAAAAGTTTTTCATTATTTTATTAAACCAACTGTCAAAATAAAAAGCAAATATCGTACATAATATATAATAAATGTATCATAATAAAGCAACATTTATATATTTTTTTAAAATAATTCTTTAAAAAAAAAAAAAACACTTCATAATTTGCTGCAAAACTAAATAAATTGAAAATATAAATTTGTATTTATTTTAAAAACAATTTCGTTATTACTATAAAACGATTGTATGCCAATTTTGTTTAAAACATAAATAAATAAATTTAAAAAAATGTTTTAAAAGACAAAAAAAAAATAACAACACAAAACTAATGATGCCAGATGTTTTTAAGCTTTTTGATATTAATTTTGACGTCCATCATTTATTTATTATAACTAAAAAAAAATTTACAATGACTTTTAATAACACACACAGAAAAATAAAATAAACAAATAAATAAAAATAAATAAATGAAAGGCAAACCAAATATTTCTTTCTTCGTTGCATTAATAAAATTTTTAATTTTTTATTGATTTTTATTATTCTTTGGCAATATGTTAGTAAAATGCTATACTAATTTTTTATGATAAGTATTATTAAGTATAAAAATATGACAACACTATATAATAAAACAATAATGTAACAGTTATTGAAACGATAAAATTTGTTAAATTAGCAAATAGATATTTCTTACACGAAATGTTAATTAAACCTAAATTACTGGCTAAAAATTTATTGTAAAAACGACTACAAAAACTAATTGCAAATAAAAGTGAAAATATTTTAACATTGAACTTTTACACAGTTAAAATCGGTTTAGGTATTACAAAAATAGCATATTTTTTTCGCTCAAATCAGGGACCGTAATCATTATGAGTTTATAACAAAAATTACACAATAATGATTATATTTTGAGTTTTAAGGATTTTCTTTAATGGTAATGATTATAAAAATCAGCAATAATCATTATTTTTGAGCAAAAAAAATGCAACTCAAAAATAATCATTATTTATGATTTTTATTTTTTTTCGCTCAAAATAAAACTCACTTTCATAGAATTTTTAAGGTGCCTTTCACAAAAATCCTCGAACTTTTGGAGTGTGTTCAACATATGATATCTTGAATTCCAACGAGTTGAAACATCAAGCACTGGTTGCGGTAATTTATTATTAATATTTATTATTTTATTAATTTTAATATTGTGCTCACTTTGGAATATTTCTGACCGAGTTAGTAATAGTATTTTACTCGTACCCAATTTAAACAACAATCTTTAAAGACTAAATATTCGTAAAATTAAAAATGATATGGAAAAAATTTAGTATTAGTTTGCATTCAATTTGAATTATAACAGCTTGCAGTCTTCGTGACATTGATTTTTTATTTTTTTTGAATTGGGATTTAAATACCAGCTTTACTATTCTTCATGCCCAGTATACATTAATACTACAACCAAATCTTTGGCATAGTACCACGAGTTGGGCAATTAAAGTGAGTTTTACTTTTAGCGAAAAAAATAAAAATCATTAATAATGATTATTTTTGAGTTTTTTTTTTTTTTTTTTGTTCAAAAATAAAGATTATGGCTGATTTTTTTTATTATTACTCAAAAATAATCATTACCATTGAAGAAAACTTTAAAAATCAAAATTTTAAAAATCATGACGGATATGCAAAGATTGGCAAAAAAATAATAATAAATTTGTTTTTATGTCTGTTCTAAGTGATTGATTTTTTGATTTAAAAAAACGGACAATAATCATTAGTTACGGTCCCTGGCTCAAATAACCAAATTTTAAATAACCCACACTGAGAGAATTATCTTCACTTTAGTAATGAATTTGTTCATAGTTTTAATGAAAATTGTCACTTGAGCTCGTCCATTGTAACTTTTCATAGAATCCATGAAACAGGTTTAATTAAAATCGATGTTTATGAAATATTTGTAGAACTAATGAAAATCTGTTTAGGTATTACAAAAATAGCAAAATTTTTCGCTCAAATGACCAAACTTTAAATAGCCCAATAGAATTATCTTCACTTTAGTAATGAATTTGTTCATAGTTTTAATGAAAATTGTTACTTGAGCTCGTCCATTGTAACTTTTCATAGAATCTATGAAACAGGTTTCATTAAAGTCGATGTTTATTAAATATTTGTAGAACTAATGAAAATCTGTTTAGGTATTGCAAAAATAGCAAATTTGTTCGATCAAATAACCAAATTTTAAATAACCCACACTGAGAGAATTGTATTCACTTTAGTAATGAATTTGTTCATAGTTTTAATGAAAATTGTCACTTGAGCTCGTCTATTGTAACTTTTCATAGAATCTATGAAACAGGTTTCACTAAAGTCGATGTTTATGAAATTTTTGTAGAACTAATGAAAATCTGTTTAGGTATAACAAAAATACCATATTTCTTCGCAAAATTTTAAATAACCCACACTGAGAGAATTATCTTCACTTTAGTAATGAATTTGTTCATAGTTTTAATGAAAATTGTCACTTGAGCTCGTCTATTGTAACTTTTCATAGAATCTATGAAACAGGTTTCACTAAAGTCGATGTTTATGAAATTTTTGTAGAACTAATGAAAATCTGTTTAGGAATAACAAAAATACCATATTTTTTCGCAAAATTTTAAATAACCCACACTGAGAGAATTATCTTCACTTTAGTAATGAATTTGTTCATAGTTTTATTGAAAATTGTCACTTGAGCTCGTCTATTGTAACTTTTCATAGAATCTATGAAACAGGTTTCACTAAAGTCGATGTTTATGAAATTTTTGTAGAACTAATGAAAATCTGTTTAGGTATAACAAAAATACCATATTTTTTTTGCAAAATTTTAAATAACCCACACTGAGAGAATTATCTTCACTTTAGTAATGAATTTGTTCATAGTTTTAATGAAAATTGTCACTTGAGCTCGTCCATTGTAACTTTTCATAGAATCTATGAAACAGGTTTCATTAAAGTCGATGTTTATGAAATATTTGTAGAACTAATGAAAATCTGTTTAGGTATTTCAAAAACAGCAAATTTTTTCGCTCAAATAACCAAATTTTAAATAGCCCACTTTGAGAGAATTATCTTCACTTTAGTAATGAATTTGTTCATAGTTTTAATGAAAATTGTCACTTGAGCTCGTCCATTGTAACTTTTTATAGGTTTCATTAAAGTCGATGTTTATGAAATTTTTGTAGAACTAATGAAAATCTTCATAAAACTATTATATCATTCCGACAATGAAGCGTTTTTTTTTTTTAAAGAGAAGCAACACTCAGGAAATTCTTCCTGTTAATTAATGTGTTGCTTTCTTTGGAAAGGGGATAGTGGAGAGATGAAAGGTGGTGAAAGATAAAGGGCTTCAAACATGGCAACACTGTAATTGCGCGAGTAGATAAGTCTTAGAACAGTTGTTGCTCGCAACCTGATGTAGAGTTGGCGAATTTATTGAAGCTTTTTGTTTCATAGCCCTGATTCGTTATTTTACTTCGGTGGGGTTAAGTGCTATGGGAACACCGAAGGTGAGCGCAGCGATACATATAAGTGATAGCAAACTCATACATATTATTTTTCTAAATTCATGTTGTCGTCACCGGGAATCGAAATCGGGACCATTATGAAACTATTTTATAAAATTTTTTAATATTAATAAGTTTCCTTGAATTAATAAAACTCTTTATGAATGTTTTGAAAAATTCATTACAACTAAGCTCTAATGAACTGCTTCATATGATTGAGAATTAAATATTCAAATTAAAGTTTTTTTTTTATTTTTATTAAATTTTTTATTAATTAATATCATATAATCACAAATTATATACTATTACCCTAACCGAGCACTAGCTACTCTATGGCCTTCGGCGAGTTGTAGCTAAAACAGACCAGTGCCTCTGGTGGGAGTCGAACCCACGACCAGCACGCTACCAACTAGCCTACACAAAAAAAACTAAAGTTTTAAATGTATAAAAATTAATGAAATAATGAAATTTTATGAAAAAAAATAAAAAAATTAAGTCTTTGAAATAATTTCATAGCTTTAAAGAAAATTTTCATTAAATTCATGAAGAGATAGTCTATGAAATTTTATGAAAAATGTGTTATTAATTAAATTTCTTGGACATAATGAAATTCTACATTGAATCTACGAAAAAATTTCTCGGAAATTGTTTCATTAATATCATGATGTATAATTCTTTCAGTGCAGCAAAAACATGGTAATAACAGGTTATTACCATATACATTACCAAGTTATTATAGGTTATTATCTATTGCATTACTTTGAAATACAAAATATTGAATTTCTGATTATGGCTTATAGAAGTACTTATATGTAATTTCAAAATAATGCGTTACTGGTAATTGATTACATAAGTACCGACGTCGTATTTCATTTGTTTTGAACATTTTTGTAAGTAAATTTTTGAATGTAAAGTTATTTTTAAAAAACTTTAAACATTTATTTTTAAAAAAACGGTAGCCACTTATTCTATCATTGTCAGTAAGCACTTATTCCTTATCTTGTAGAAACCACTCATTCTTTAACTGTGAGTAACCAAGCAGGTAACTTATTATCCTCCTTTTTTTGTATGCGGGATGGTACTGACCGGCCATGAATTTTTGGACATCGCGAACAAAAGTAATTAAGCGAGTAAATACACTCAGGGAACTTCATTAATTTTCGTCCAATGTAACACATCATAAATATGAAGTTGTTTCATAAAAGGGAAATTTGCTGCCAGACTTCTTCACATTTAGGAAATGTTTCATTAATATGATGAAGAAGTTTCACAATTTTGTATTAAATGCTGCACAAAAGTTTCATAAATTTTTATGAAATGCTTCATATATATTATGAAACGTATCATAAATATGATGAACAATTTTCATAAATGTTTATGCAATGTTTATAATTATCTATTTAAAAAAACTTCAATTAAAATTTCTGAATTTTGTATTATATTCAAAAAACTCTATTTTAAGTTAAGAACACATCATAAATATAATATTTAATTGAAGTTTCAGAATTTCAAAAATTTTTTGTCAGTTTTTGTGTTTTAAAAAGATATCTTTTAAATTTCAAATTAAAATTTCAATAAAAAGCAAAAAATCATTTTCACAAAGTTTATAAAACTTTTATCCTAAATTGTTATGAAACTCTTCATCATATTTATGAAAACTTCATAAACATAATGAATAATGGATGACCAACGATTTATGAAACAATATCATCAATATGATGAAACTTTTTTTTGCTGAGTGGTAACTAGTGAAACCCGTTGTGCGTTACTTACACTCTTAATTACTTGGTAATTTCTGTTTTTACTGGGAAGCTTTTTTCAATTTTTGATTAAATGTTATTGTATATATTAAGACACTAAAGCTACACTCACAAGAACTTTTCCATAAAAGTTCAACAGTTATTTAAAAAGTTAAAAAGAAATATATTCTTAACTTTTCTGTCTGTTATTCAATAAACAAAATATACAAAATACATATACGGACTTACGGTATTGGATAAAATATTATATTATATTGAGTATTGATATAAACGAAAAAAAAATCTATTGTTTTTACCGATTTTGTCAATTAATTTTTTAACAGTTGAAAATAAACTAAAAAAAATAAAATTGTTTAAACGAAAAGTAAGTAGTCTTTTTTTTAACTGATTTTCAATTAATTTAATGTCTATATTCAGCAGTATTTACGGAAAAACTATTGTGAGTGTATGATATAGGCTTTTAAAATTAATTATCTAAAACAAACTTGAAAAAATGTCAAAATTAGCACTGAGAGAATCCACATAATAATCAATGACTTTGCACTGGAATTTTGCCATTGAAACTTTTTATTAAGTTTATGAAAATGTTCATAAAATTGTATGAAAAATATAATTTTATTTATTAAAAGTTTTATACTCTCAACGAAAAAAAATTCATTAAAAAACTGATTTTATAAAAACAATGAAGTTTTTCATTAATTTTAAGATAATTTTTGTTTATTTTAGAGCAGTTTTAAAAGGTATTTCAATAGCCCTGCCAGAAAACTTTTAAAAACTGATTTGGGTGCAATTTTTATTTAAAAATTATAATTTTTCTTTACGAAAATGTTTTGGAATGATCTATAAGAAACATGCCTATACTGAAAAAGTTTTATTGAATGAAATATAATGAAAAAATTTCTTCGCAAATTGGAGGAATACTATCTAAAAACTAAAAAAAAGCTAGCAACTTAACTTATTCATTAAGTGTATGGAACTTTCAAAAAATAAAATTATATTTTTTTAAACAAATTTATGAAAACTTAATAAGAATTTTGGGTCAAAAAAAATACTATTGCTAAAAATGTATTCTTGCGAATCGGAAAATAAAATCATTTGTCTCTTAAGAACTAAAATGAAGCAACATTTTCAACAAATGATAATATCTGATGAAATCAACTCGATATTCTATGATTTGATTATTTCTATTCATTTAATTAAAAGTCTGATTAAGAATTGTCTAAAACAAACCTTAATTTAAAACAAAACAGATCAAAAATTATTACAATCAAAATTTTTGTTTATAAAAGCATATGTACTTTTTTTAAAAAAAATTGTATTTATTTCCAAAAAAAAATCACTACTCATTGCATAAAAAAGTGCTGCCAAGTTTAATATTTATGTAGTGTTACTAATGTTAATACTTATTGAGCAATTCCATATGAAAGCGATCACCTTTTGGACGACCCCTCTCCGATTTTAAAATAAATAGTCTCAATCGATTGCCCAGCAAAAAATAATGTACCTACATATTTTTTTTTTTTATAGTGACTGGTTTAGTGGTGGTGTGCACCACTGTCATGTGACAAAATTGAAGAATTCTTCATAAGGGACCTCATTGAAAGTTGTTTTAAAAAAAACTACTAAAGCGATCGCAACGAGTGATAGCTCGTTGGAAAGGATTGAATCAGGCTTTAATTGAAAAATAAAATTTTCCTAATTTTTCTCAGAAATTTACCTTTTTTCCCATGGAAAATTTTATTTTTCAATTAAAGCCTGATTCAATACCTTTCCTCTATAGTGACTGGTTTAGTGGTGGTGTGCACCACTGTCATGTGACAAAATTGAAGAATTCTTCATAAGGGACCTCAAAAACTACTAAAGCGATCGCAACGAGTGATAGCTCGTTGGAAAGGTATAGGTAAAATTTTCCTAATTTTTCTTGTTAAATAATTAAAAATAATTCAATTATAAAAAATATAAAAACAATGAGAACAAGGTGGTCTCTTAAATGCTCTTCTCCTGTCCAAACAAGGAGTCGGGGCCCATTTTTTTATTGCTGATTCTTAAAGCAAAAATTATGAGGAATCCAAAAAAAATAAAATTAGCCGGAAAATTTAGGAGCTTCTGTGGAAAATCGGAAAATTTAATTTTCATGGGAAAATTTAATTTTCATGGGAAAATTTAATTTTCATGGGAAAATTTAATTTTCATGGGAAAATTTAATTTTCATGGGAAAAAAGGTAAATTTCTGAGAAAAATTAGGAAAATTTTATTTTTTAATTAAAGCCTGATTCAATACCTTTCCAACGAGCTATCACTCGTTGCGATCGTTTTTTTTTTAAACAACTTTCAATGAGGTCCCTTATGAAGAATTCTTCAATTTTGTCACATGACAGTGGTGCACACCACCACTAAACCAGTCACTATAAAAAAAAAAAAATATGTAGGTACATTATTTTTTGCTGGGCAATCGATTGAGACTATTTATTTTAAAATCGGAGGGGTCGTCCAAAAATTTGCCAATTTTGATCGTTTTCATATGGAATTGCTCTATTACATAAACATTGTCAACATTATAAAAAGTTACACTTTTTCACGTTTGTGAGAATAACATTTTTTGCTTGTGGCGATTGCGAAATTATAAGATTTGTGGAAAATTATTTCCATGTGCTTATTGTTGATGTTTTTTTTTTTTATAAAATTTTACAAATCCTAAATATCTGAATGCACTTAATAAACATTTTCAATGGACAAGATCCAGTGCAATTTCATTGGTTTCATGTAAGAATTCATTAATATCATGAAGAAAATTCTCTTAATGTTTTCTATTTGAAATGTTCTCCAAATTATTCTTTTATGTACCATTTCAGTTTATTCATTGTGATCATCGTTACACTTAAGGGGGGACATGACATTGGCCGTTTTTTTAAATCGACTTTTTTTATAATTTTGTAAATTAGTAAAAATTCTTAAGATTCTAGGAAAAAAAAATGTCATGGAAAAATTCCTACGGGTTAAAAAGTTTCAGCCGGATTAGTGAGAGCGCATTTTTAATTTTCGCGATACCTACGTACGGCAGCTGGTATATACTTGTTTTACTTGCTACCTGACTTTTGGTTTCATATGAAGGCATATGAAGCTTCAAAAGAAGCCCGAATTGCTAAACGATTGCAAAAAACTGTAAGAAACAGCACAACACAAGATAATGAAGGCATACAGTACGAAGCAGGCATGGCAGATTGAAGGTAACCTTTTTTTTCTTTGTTCACAAACTTTGAACGCGTTTATCTCGAAACCATGTTTTTCTTACTGGTTGCGGCACTAGCGGGTTAATTTTTTGACGAAATTTTTTTTTTGTGTATTTTTTTAAATTTGATTCACTAACGTATGACAAGAGCTTTTTTAAATTTTTTTTTGATTTTTTATGAATTTT
The DNA here is from genome assembly GCA_021234595.1 of Delia radicum. Classification (NCBI taxonomy): domain Eukaryota; kingdom Metazoa; phylum Arthropoda; class Insecta; order Diptera; family Anthomyiidae; genus Delia; species Delia radicum. Next base: position 47,544,037 of record CM037854.1, read on the forward strand.
TAAAGTCAATATTTTTTTCGAAAAAACACACTTTTAAATTTGGAACATCACCAAAAATTTAAAAAAAAAAAATTTAAAAAAAAAGCTTGTGTCATGCGATAACCAATTTTGTTAAGATTTAAAAAAGTCATTTTTTTCCAAATCGGACACTTTTTGCGACTCCCAGCGCTGCAACCACGAGGCATTGTTTTTTTCTCTGTCGCCAGTTTGGAGCTCTATAAAACCATGTTGGAGTCAAAAATATATTTTTTTTAATTTTTTTTCTTGTAATTTGTTTGATTCTCTACAATAATAAAAAAATGAATTTTTAAATAAAGGTCTGTTTTCTCTGCCGCGAATGTAATGTCCTCCCTTAAAGAATTTTTTACATAATATTAATGAATTCTTCCTTTGAAACTTTTTATATAATTCATGTTGGTTTTCATACAATTTTGTGAACATTTTTTATTATTTAAATATGATGAAGAAACTTTTCATTAAAGTTAAGAAATTTTTTATTCTCTTGAAAAGAAAAGAAACCTTAATAAGTTTACTGGAAAAAAACTCATTAAAACTCGTACAATAAAATTCTCTCTTCGAACAACTATCGCAAAACTGACTTTTTAAACAAAGTTTTAATTGTATTAATTAAATTCGTTGCAAAACTTTTCTTTGATATTCGTTAAAGGTTATTTTGAGATTTAAAAAAACCCCTGATAAAAGTAAATCTACCCACAAAATTTAATATCACGAATATTAATTGATGTTTCTTCATTAAACAAGTAAATCAGATAAAAAAATTGACAATTCTATGCGCTCAATTGCAGAAACTAGTACTAATTTGGATTATTTGGACACTTATAATTAAAACTTTAATATTAAAAGTAAATATTTGCAATTTTAGTTCTACTATATAAATAGTATTAAAATATATTCGTTATAAAATACAAATAAATGTTAAGTACATACTTATTAAACTAAGTAAATAAATTTGTTAAAGCTTTTTTTTAATTAATCTAATTTTTTCTTTAAAATATCATGGATATGGCAAAAATATGAAAAATGTAAATGAAGCAAAAAAAAAATATTTTATTTTTTGATATTAAAAACGGACGGCTAAAATTTGTTTTCCATTAGGAAATTTAAAATAAAAGTCACTCATTTTAAAAATAGTAAATAGTTTTTAAAAAATTACACAATTTTTTAGCAAGCTTTTAGAAATTACAGTAATTTTTATGGTTAAAACTAAAGTAAAAGTCAAATTATTAAATTAAAGAAACGGAATATAAAATTCCATTAACGTTAACATAATCTTGTTGTATTTAGCATAATCTTGCTATAACTAGTTTTTGATAAACTCGTTCTGTACAAAATGCAACATTATAACATAATCAAAATCTTGTTTTGATCCAAATCTTGTTAGGATTAAAAACTTGTTACATCAAAATATTGTTATGATCAAGATCTTGTTATGATCAGTGACTACACACAGAAAAATAAATTGCCAACCGAATTGAAAAGTGCATTTTGGTGGCTACAACCAATAAATTCGGTTAGTACAACCATATTCAAATGCGATTTCTGAAAATTTTAATTGTTGCAACAAAACTTCAGTTAGATTAACCGAATTTTATTGTGAATGCTGATATTCAGTTGTACCAACCGATTATAGTCGTAGAAACATAATTTTGGTTGGCAAATGCAATATTTTTTTCGGTGTGTTCGATCAAACCCTGGTAGCTCGTGAAGCTTGAGTACACCATGAAACTCCAATAGTTTGGGATTTCGAATTACTTGTGGAGTACTTCGAGTAGTAAAAGATCACTTTTTGAAAGTTTGGGCTGATGTAAAAAGGTAAATATTAAAGATAAGTTTAACAAATGTATATTTTTTGAAAAGGTAAATTTCCAAAAAATATTCCATATACATATTTTGAAAAAAAATACTATTTTTAAAAGTTTGATGCCATTTTATCAAAAACTTAGCTCAAACTTATATATTCGCATAATTTAGTAGAATCTGTGTTTAAAATGTTCATGGCAATCTGAAGCAGATTGCGGTTAAGGTGAACTACTACTCGAAAAAAAACTCGAAAACTGCCATACAAATGAAAATCTTGGTAGAGACTATTAATTTTCGTATTTTAAAATTTAAAGAAAGTTATTAAAAATTGTGGGCTAGACAAACAACTAATCGAAATAAAACGATCACTTCCATACAAATGCGTAAAATTATGCAGATTTTAAAAATTTATGTCATTTTACACACATTTAAAAAAAAAAAAAACCTTTTTTTGGAGTCGCCTGCATTTACAGATCGGTTAAATTCATATTCAAAAATTCAAAGGAAATTACTACTCGAGAAAATTCGATCACTTCCATAAAAATGTGTGAAAATCTGCAGATTTTAGAAATTTCATGTAATTTTACACACATTTTTTAGAAAATCTTGGTACATTTCGGAGTGGCATTTATATTTTGCAGTCGCCTGCATTAACAGATTTCATATAACAAAATTCAAAGAAATCTAAGGAAAATTGTTGATTTTAGTTAAAAAAAAATGTCATCACTTTCATAGGCAGGGTTTTTTTGAGTAGTATTTCAACAACGTCACAATTATCATCGAACTGATTTGTGTTTTTATAAACGAAGTTTGTTCTTAAATGCGACATTAAAATATATAAATTTGTCTCAAATGCTTCAAAAAAAATTTCGAAAATTTACTGAAACTTTAAAAAAATTCATATTTTTTAGTGTCTAACCGAACAGTTCGGCCAGAAAGCCAAATTTGTTCAGGTTTTTGGTATTTAGAGGCAATGAGGATAAGTTGTGGTATTGCAAACATTTTTGTGGAGCCGATTTAATTCGATTTTGTGTATAAAATTTAAGGAAAAAGCCGAAGTTTAGTTATAGAGTTAAAAGTTCGGCTGCCGAAATATTTTTGATTTTTCTTTTCTTTTTTTTAAAGAGAAGCAACACTCAGGAAATTCTTCCTACTAATTAATGTGTTGCTTTCTTTGGAAAGGGGATAGTGAAAGGTGGGGAAAGATGAAGGGCTTCAAACATGGCAATACTGTAATTGCGCGAGTAGATAAGTCTTAGAACAGTTGTTGCTCGCCACCTGATGTAGAGTTGGCGAATTTATTGAAGCTTTTTGTTTCATAGCCCTGATTCATTATTTTACTTCGGTGGGGTTAAATGCTATGGGAACACCGAAGGTGGGCGCAGCGATTCATATAAGTGATAGAAAACTCATACATATTATTTTTCTAAATTGATGTTGTCGTCACCGGGAATCGAACCCGGGACCATCTGTATAATAGTCCAACGCGCTAATCATTACACCACAGTGCCCACAATTTCCACCAACTTCCTTTGAATTTTAACATGGAATCTCTTAATACAAGCGACTACAAAAAAAAGGTCTATTCCAAGATTTTGTATATTTTCATACATTTGTTTGTAAGTGGACGAGTTTTTTCGAGTAGTTGTTCGCTCGCCTAGGCCACAATTTTCATTAAAATCATTTATATTTTTAAATACAGAATATGCTAATAAAGGTGACTTTTAAAAATAAGTCTGTACCACGATTGTCTTTATAAAAAATTTAAAAATTACATCAAATATCTGAAATCTGCATATTTTCACACAATTGTATAGAAATGTTCGAGTTTTTTTCGAGAAATAAAGGGTGTCCCAAGAAGAGCGCAATTTTTAAATTTTAAATAAAACACAGATATTTAAAAAAAAAATCGTGAAACTTTATTATATCGTAAAGTAGACAGAATGAGGTCATGTATGGAACAATATATCGTGCAGATGGCCGCCGCGGCTTTGCTGGCATGCACGCGATCTTTTAATGAAATTTTCAATGACCGTTTTGCATGAATGCTGCGGTATTTCATTAATGCAGCGTCCAATTTCCTCTTTTAAGGCGTGAGTCGTCGTCGGCTTATTCGCGTAAACCATCGACTTCAAAAAACCCCAAAGAAAAAAATCTAATGGTGTTAAATCGCACGATCTAGGCGGCCAATTCTGATCTCCAAAACGCAAAATAACACGACCGGGAAATGACTGATGCAGCAATTGAATTGTTTCTCTGGCTGTATGACATGTGTCGAAGTCTTGTTGGAACCACATGACCTCCACATTCATTTCTTCAATTCTAGGCAAGAAAAAACTGGTTATCATTTCACGATACCGAACACCATTGACTGTTTGCGCTTGACCTGCCTCATTTTCATAAAAAAAGGTCCAATGATTCCTCCAGCCCAAAAACCACACCACACAGTGACACGTTGAGGATGCATTTGCTTCTCGTGAATCACTCGAGGATTTTCCTCACCCCATATGCGACAATTCTGCCTATTGACGAAGCCATCAAGATGAAATGGGCCTCGTCACTGAAGATGATTTTATCGGCAAAATCAGCATTTTCAGCATTTTTTTTGGTAAAACAATTTCACAATGAGAATGCGTTGTTCATTCGTGTAGCGCTCCATTTTTACTAACCTCGTACCTTCTACTAGCAAACAATAACAATTGTTCAAATGTCAAACAATGACACTTCGAATGTTGCCAGATTTAAAAATTGCGTTCTTCTTGGGACACCCTTTAGTTACCTATCCCCCAATCATTTTTGGATTACATCAAATTTTTAAACGCAGATAACGACGAAAAAATATGTACCAAGTTTTTTAAAAAAAAAAATATTTTATAAAATGTCATCGAAATTTTAAATATAGAATATTTTTACAATTTTGTACGGAAATTGTCAAGTTTTTTCGAGTGATTGTTTGTCGACTGGGTAATTTTTATTGAACAATTTTAAATGACCTATTTATGAATATAGTCAATTCATAAAAGTGTTAAATTTATAAAAAAAAAAAAACACATTTTTTTAATTTTCAAATATTTTGTTGTGCTCTGATTGAGTTTTTTCGATTAATGGTTGGCCCAGCGCACAATATTCATCCGAGTGAGATGAGGAAGTCTTTATTCTTTTAAAATTTACCTGTCCAAAACGTATACATTTGATGTACTTATCTGTAATATTAACCTTTATACATGAGTTCAAACGACCAGAAAGTGCACTTTCACTACTCGATGGGGCCGAGCTCGTTAACTACTCTAGCTTCACGAAAACGCGGTGCTCTGGTTGTAATCAACATCTTTTCATAACTAGTTTTTGATAATCTCGTTCTGTACAATATAACACATGATCATAATCTTGATATGATTAAAACCTTGTTGTGATCCAAATCTTGTTATGATCAAAATCTTGTTAATTTATATAAACTATAAAACACAAAGTTAGATTCCAAAAACAATGTTAAAATTTCCCGATTGGAACTGTTTTGTAATCCAGTTTAATTTTTCTTTACTTTTGTTGATTTTGTTATTTACGTATCACACAAAACTTGATATAATTTCTAAAAAATCGCTTTGATTAAGTCTTGTTTTAAGAGGATTTCTTTAAAAAAATCTCAATAAGTCTTTTGGATTTGTTTTTTTTTTTTCTTAAATAATTTGCTTCATTAAACATTTTTATAAATATAGTAGACGATAAAATTATATGTATAATGCGTAGAAATACATTAGATGCAAGATTTTTTTAATCAAATTTTTGTTTTAGTAGTTTTAAGGGTTTTAAACCAAACGAAAACTATATAGTAAATTTTGATTGTTTGATCAGCGTTTTAACAGCTTTTTTTTCATTATTTTTCAGAATAATGTTGATATTTTAATGAATGATGTACGATGCATGCTGATGATGAAAATCATTCAATTTTCATGATTTTCATTATTGTTTCATTAGGCGTTAATCAGTAATTATTGATTTTACGCCATTGTTTCATTACAAAATTACCACAACACCAATTATCAGAAGATTGTCCCTGTTGAGAATCACCATCACCACCAGCAGCAGCAGTAGAATTTCCTAAACGATTTGCAGATCGTGCACCCATTCCAGTAGCTGATGAAGAATTATGACCATTTCCTAATAAAGCCTCTGTGCATCCTTTTGCGGTTAGATTATGACAATCTGGATCATCACTATCTAAACCATCGGCAGGTAACTGGGGTGTACTTCTTCGTAATGAGGTGGATTTAAGACCATAACCCATCATATAACCACCGCCATAGCCAGCATAACGATGTGAAGTACCAGCAGTTTCAAACGAACGATTCAAACGTCTATCGTAGAGACCCGGATGTTGGGGTAACTGTTGTTGTCTATTTACACTCGTATTCGACTGACGATCTTCTGAGATATTACGCACCAGTTGTGGTGGTGTTTGACGTTGATGATTTTGATACACATTTTTCACTATTTTAGGTGATCCCTTATTTTTACGGGGCAACAACGGTGTCATAAATATATTATCATATCCCGAACCAAACCCACTTTTTAAACGATTCAATGACTTTCTTGTGGCTCTCTCTTCCGATAAAGCTCTATAATCTAAACCACCCGAAGAAGTTGCACCGCTAGTATTTCCTGCTACACCCGTTGAACCGGCCGCATTTCCACTACCCGTCAAGGAATAGCGATAACCCACTCCCGTACTATTATTCAAGGAAGATATTGAGGATGAATATAAATTGAAATTATTAGGACTAGCCTCACGCCATATATACGATGAGTTTAAACTTGAAGTTGAGCTTTGTTTATTTGCATTATTGGTATTGGCGGCATTTGCTCCCGGAAATTGTACTCCCGTATTGCTTAGAAATGGTAAGTGGGGATTTGATGTTGAAAAATGTTTTGTGGTTTTAAGTTTTCCACCACGTATGGGCAAACAAGGTGTCCATGGTTGTAAAGCTGTATGAGAAAGGTATTGGAAGAGATATTGTTGTTTTTTTTTGTTGTTGTTTGGAAGGACGAAAAAAGAAGAGAGAAAGATAAAGAGAAAACAATGATAGAAAAAAGAAAAATGAATGATATACGAAGAACAAAAACTTAAAAAAAGAACACAATTAACGAACGAGACAACACAAATTCAAATGGGGGGGGTAAGTGGTTCTTGATTGGTCGGTTGGTGGGACCAGGTAACAGCAATAAACATTTAACAAAACTGGATAGATAAATTATAAAAAAAGGTAAGCATATGGACAAAAAGAAATGGAATATTTAAAACTTAATTCTGTAAACTTGGTCTGTAAATATAGCTTTTAGTCTCGTTTGGAATACTCCTCCTAGCAAAACCGTTTAAAGTCTTGGATTTTTAATATATTCCAAAGAAAAAATGTTAAAACTAAATCAGTAAATTTCTTCTTATTGAATTCTGTTATGTTATATTCATTCGCCATGACAACGATTAGATCTGATCAGATGTGTTTATATCTAATTAGACACAATTGAAGCTTGTTAGATCTGATCAGATAGTATAAGAGTTGTCCAATTCTGAAAGGATCCTAAAAATTGGGTATTTTTTATGGCCAGATATGAGCAAATCTGGTTATAAAGAATCATATTTGTTTCCAGATATGTTCATTATGGTGTCCCTTAAAATAGATTTCTCATTACAATCATCATTGATTTTTTATTTAAAGCAGCGTTACTAAAGTAACTCCTAAATCCTTAGAACTCAGAAACTGTTTATTATAGAACCCTTAATATTTTTGTCCATATCAGCACATTGATTAAGAAAGGGTATGTGTTCAAAATGATAAGCTTTGTGAAATGTTTTGTAACCAAATATGCAAAACAATAATAACAAAAACAACAAAATATTATATCTTAACATATACTATATATAAATGTACCAGATGTGGACCCAACATTTAAAATGAAACTAAATTGTTAACGAAATCTCGAATCAATTTAAATCTGAAATATACCAATATATAACCATCCCAGAATTCAGCTTTTAAAGGTTACAAATTTAAAAATAGTAGGTCGGAATATTTGTTCCAACAAAGAAATAGGGTTTTTCAGCCTATATTCCCAGAATATGACAGCAATAACACTGGGAACCCAGCGGGTAAACCTAATTCGAATACGCTGAATATAGTGGTGCTAATCGATTTTCTGGGTTAGGGTTCAAAAAAAAAAGATATTTGAGTTTGAAATTGAAATTGAACAATGAAACATCGCGTTTCGTAGGGTCCTTGGAAGCATAATTTTAAAACTCAAATATATATATTTTAAAGCGTTAATCCAGAAAATCAGTTAGCATCCTGTATTCAACGTACCTGAATAAGATTTACTCACCGGTCTTGCAAAATTTTAAAACAAGCAGTGTAATTATATTGATGGCGATACACTATTTTCATCCCTAAAAATCCGCAGGGGCAGACGAAATATTTCTTTCATATATGTTAATGGCCCCAGAGACAAATTAGGCGTGACCATTAGAGAGGATCGCATTCGAACTTTGGAGAAATTTCGCTTAGTACAGGGTTTTAAAAAATATTTTTTAAAAGTTTCCTCGAAATCGGAATTGATCTTTCACATGCGCTTTTCATCAAAAATTTCCCCAGCGAATTTGAATTCACTCGAAATTATAGAAATTTACATTTTTTAATCAACAAATTTTGTCCGATTTAAATTTCCTTTTTTTTACCCAAAAAAGAGACTAACTGAAGAAAAGCTATTTTGAAAAAACAAAAATCATTTTGTTCAAAACATTTAAATTTTCAGATGAAAAGCGCAAGTCGAAAATCAATTCCGATTTTAATGAAAATTTTAAAATTTTTCCAACTCCTTCCCTAAACGAAATTCTTCCAAAGTCCGAGTTCGATCCACTCTACTGTCCATATTTTCACTGGTATTTAAATATATACTTAGGAAACGGAAAGAGTTTAGAATTATTTTTAAACCACAATGCTGCAAATTACTAATATTAGTTTATTATTGTACCCTAAAGCGAAGTCGGTGGAGAGACATTTTATTGAGGTTAAATTTTTGAATTATTTATACGAGGAATGAGCATTCAATCAACTATTTGTTGTTATAACATTTTGCTTCGTTACAGGAACGGATCCACAGATTATGCTTTCGAAGACAAGGTATAAATAAGCAATGAAACTTTTCTTCTGTTGATACTCGTCATCTTCGACCACTTGCGATTAATAAAATTCTCGACCCACTAGAAGGAACGCTAACTAAGTTGATTCATAACATTATCCAGGCATTATCCCAACACGACATAGCCAATATCCCGAATTTCAGAAAATCTTTTGGACATAATTCCAATAATGGAAATGTATTTTTTGACCGCTTGCAATGTCATCTTAATACCAAAACTATTAGGGCGGCATTGCCGACAAAGCCGATGGGAAAACTATTTCACTTTCAAATGAGCGAAATACATGGATGTCATTCTAGATTCTAACTTAATTTACATCTGTAAAAAGACTTTCGGAAGGAAATGGACTTCTACAACCGTATATGAACTATTGGATGTTAACTGCGGTAATAAGAGCGATACCGACTAATGAAATCCTATTCAGGCAGATTGTGGTGAATAAAATCAGTGTTTTTTTACATTTTATGGAAAGTACAAGGACTTGTTTGAGAGTCAACAGCTCAGCTTTTTCAACAATATTCCAAGCGTTTTAAAAAATGGTGCCACGGTTTAAGGGAGATGGAATAGCTGAGGTAGCACTATTGGAAACGCAGTAGCATAATTGGCGAGGAGGCAACACAAATCGATCCGGATATGTATTATCTTCTCCCAAACTTAAAAATTCTGTTTTCTTTTGAGAGTCAACCGACTAGGGTGGACTGGGCCGCATTTAGGGGAATGAAATCGCAATATTTACGAATGGCTAAAGAGTATTTTGAATGAAATTGGACTTTTAATACCTTAAAATCCGATGATAGGATCGGATTAATTGTATTGAGTTCTTTGTTTAAATCTATAGGCTGTGCTGCCAACCCAATTTGTTGAAAAATCGTAAATTTTTGTGGAAAAATTCGGCAAAAAGAAATCGTTTTGAGAATAAAAAATCGTCAAAAAAATCGTGATTTCCAAAACACCCCAAATTTCAATAAAAAAGGGGAAAGTTTACTTAAAACCTCGTTTTCATCACTTTATTTGTAATTATTTTACCGTTTTGATAATCTTTATTAGTTCCTTTACAAACGCCTCGAGTCTGCAGAACATAACTCAAAATACTCACTACGCGGAATAAAATTTAAAGATCACCCACTTATTTTAAAGTCTGCAAAAATTTCATAACGAAATCTTAATATTTAAATTTTTTTACGATATTTATTTGGTTTCACAAAAAAATTCCATTCCAGAAAAATATTGATTGAATAAGAATCAAAAACGAGGATTTTTAAGCCAAATGAATTTAATAGTTAAAATTAAAAATTTTGGATTTTCTTTATAAAATATATAAAAAATACTTTGGTTTTTGTTATTTTTTAAATAAAATTATAATAAATCTTTCAAAATGATGAAGTACATATATATTTAGTTGAACATTAAATGGGTAAATGATTAATTTTTACTCAATTTGAGATCATTTTATTATATATTCTTTAGAAAAAAAAGAAACTTGATACAATTTTGAAAGTAAATTTTACAGAAAAAATTTGATAAAAATTGGAAATTTTTAAAAATCGTCATTTTCTACACAATTAATTTTGTAAAATCGTGAATCGTCATATTATCATATTTCACTTCAAAATTTGTCAAAATGGAGATAAATCGTCAAAGTTGGCAGCGCTGTCTATAGGTGCTAGATCAGACTGACATGAAGGGCATGCCATAATGGTGTCATGGAGAGCGAGTTGATGAATGCATAAGAAATGGCTGCAGGTCTGTCGGGGACTCGATACAAATGGTTTTCTGGGTTACTTCGGTGTCATTGTTTAAAAGTATAGAGAACATAACGTAATGAACAATGCTAACTTCCTTGAGAGTCTAACCGAAGAAAAGCGTGAGCTCTACACAGAGGATTTTAGTGGTCGAAAAATAATGAAACTTTACTTCACAGAGTGAACGAAAAATTTCTAATAATTAATAAATTGCTTCCAACTTTTTATGAAAATGGGATTTTAATGCGGCTTCTTCATTAAGTGAATGACCGTCTAGCTATGGTCATTAGGTGGCACGTTTTTTTCTAGAGAAGCACCACTCAGGAAATTCATCCTATTAATTAATGTATTGCTTTCTTTGGAAAGGCGATAGAGGAGATATAAAAGGTGGAGAAAGAAGATGAAGGGCTTTAAATATGACAAAACTATAAGTCTTAGAACAGTTCACGCAGAGAAAAATTTAGCCATTTTCCAACTGAAATTCGGTTACAACGACTGAAATCGATTAGTACAACTGAATATTGGTTTTCTCAACAAAATTCTGTTAATACAACTGAACTTTAGTTGCAACACCAAAGATATTAATAAATCACGTTTGAATTTGGTTGTACTAACCGAATTTACTGGTTGTAGCCAACAAAATGCACATTTAAATTCGGTTGGCACTTTATTTTTCTGTGTGTTGTTGCACGCCATCTGATGCAGAGTTGCGAACTTTTTTGATGGATTTTCGTTCATAGCCTTGAATCACCACGCATACATATTATTATTCAAATTTTTATTACCGTCGCTAATGATCGAACCCGTAATCTTCTGCGTAACAATCCAACGCGCTAACCATGATTTAATGGTCATTAAGCTAACCTTTTTAAATAAGAAAGTCTTATGAGGGACTATCTGAATTCGCTGAAGCTGGGAGTTATGTTATGCTATTGTTTCATATTCGAAATTTCGTAAACCTAACATATTTATGATATAAATGTTACCCAAATGTTTTCCCTACATTATGAACCTTAACTTATTTTCTTAACTCTCTCTTAATCACTAGCTGTTATCACTACAACAACAAAAAGAGTGAATATTGAATTGTGCGTGTCGAGGGAAACAGAACAATATAAAATTAAACAAATATAATCTTTAAACAATACGGTTTAAATTAATAAATTAAAAAAACATTAATAACACGGTGTTACAAAATAGAAAAACTTTAATACACTTTTAAAATGACCTAGTAAAGGTTGTACTCTTGGTTGAGTAAATCACTTTTAAATTTTTAGAATTTTGAATACACCTTCAAAATCTGAAGTTATCGATGAAAAAAAAGCGTTTTTTCAAGACTCCACCGACGGAAATATTTTTAACTTAGTCAGTTTTAAACCGATATTAAATTTGTGAACGGTTTTTGAAAGATGTATAGTTAAGCTTTCCAAAATTATTATGTTATCCAAAATATTTAAAATTTTCAACTTTTTTTTAATTTTTTCAACTTTGGCGCCTTTTTTCTAATACTTTATTTGTAAGCCAAATTTTTGATATTTTTCTTGAAAGTACCTGTAATATAGATTAAATAGAGTCATTGTTTGTTAAAATCGATTAAAAATTGTCAAAGTTACAATTTGTGATTAGAAAGTAATAGTAAAATTGTTTGCGTCTTAAGTAGCGTGAGTTTTAAAAAAAGTATTAGAAAATAAAGGCGCTTAAAATGAAAAAATTATCAAAAAGTGGAAAATTTTAAATATTTTGGATAATATTTTGACATGGGTTTGTTAAAAGTATAAAAATATATAAATATATACTAGGGTGGGCAGACTTGTAAGGACAAAAATTTGTCGATATTGTGCCATCGATTTTTCGATAGCTTTTGGCATGAGGAAAAAAAGTTCCACTACGGCACATCAAAACAAACATTTTCGAGGCGCCCAAATTTCAATTTTTTTCGACAAAGACTCGTCTAAAAACCCAAAAAAAAAAAAACACTTTTTTCGAAAAAATGATGTCGCCATCGTTTTAAGCGTAAAATTTTACCTTGTATAGGATATATTTAAAAAATTTTAAATCGGCGATTTTTTTTAACATACCTACAAAAAAATAACCGCGTAAGAAAGGTCGATTTTTCGACAAAAACTCGTCCAAAACCTCAAGAAAAACCTTTTTTTTTTAACTGCTATCGCCCTCGTTTTTAGCGTACAATTTCACCTTGGAAAGGTAATATTTAAAAAAAATTAAATCAGCCGAGTTTTTTTTATTACCTACTAAAAAAAACCTTAAAAATAAAAGTTGAGAAAAAGTAAAAAACTTTAAATTTGGTCGCCTCGAAAATGATTTTTTTGGTATGTAGTAGTGAAACGTGTCCCGACTTTAGACCCGTAGGGTCAAATCTTTAAAAAGCCCACTTTGATATTTCAGAAAGTAGGAGGAATCTCTCCAAGATTATGGGAGCTACTTCTTCTCCGGGAGACGCGCTAGCAGATTCATGCATAAATCATCATTCTAGGTGACCGTTAAGGGGTTAAAATTTAAGTTGAAAGAAGGCCTTTTAAGCCATGTTTTTATAGCAAAATGTACAAATCTCGGGATAGAGATATTTCAGAAAGTAGAAGGAGTCTTTCCAAGATTAGGGTCTCTATTTCTTCTCCGGATGACGCTCTAGCAGATGAATGTATAAATTGTATTCGATTGGGTTGGATTCAATTGGGGCACTCTAAATGGGTCAAAGTGGGATTTTTCAAAATTTGACACTACGGGTCAAAAGTCGGGACATCAAAATTCGTTTTAGATTTTCCTTGTACGTTGAGCGATTTTTTTGCCTCCATACAAATCGACCCGGCCTATTATATATGTATATATGCACAGCGCATAATTTTAGAACATTTATTCGATACACTGCATAGTTAGGGACATTTGCGTACTTTGGGGACTGTCCTCAAAGTTTTGTTCGATACAGCGCATACTTAGGGGTCAATTTTGGGTCGGGTTAAAACTGACTAAGTTAAAAATATTTTTGTCGATATTTTATATATTTTTGTCCATGGAGTCTTAAAAAAACGATTTTTTTTTTCAATAACTACTAATTTTGAAGGTGTATTCAAAATTCTGAAAACTTAAAAGTGTTTTACTCGTCCCGGAGTACAACATGCACTAGGTAATTTTAAAAGTGTATTTTCAGTGTCACACTGTGTAATTGTTAAAACTAAAATCCATAACTAATTGGGTGTTGTTGGATATACTGTGTATAAATAAGTGAGCTTAAAAATATTTACAGAATTTGTATTAAAGAAAAATTATACCGCTTATACTAATTATAACAAAAAGAAAAAAAAAACCTAAACCTTAATTGTGTGTAAGTAGCAACTTTCTTTTCCGTTATAATTAATAATATATTGTATTACAAATTATGTTATTAAAATTAGGGATGAACTTATAAAAAGAAATACATTAAATAAATTGGCAAAATATATTAATAATGGTAATAAAAAATAAATTATAATAGATAGAATCATTACTAAAATTTTCGATACGTTCTTCCGATAAGTGACTATGGATTTCATTAAAAGTAAGCGCATTGATATTTAATGTACCTGTGATATATGTGATGTACTAAGTTTTTTTGAAATTCGGTTTAGTTCGCGTTCTATTGCAACTCGAAGTTCGACATTATTTACAAAACTAAGAAAAATACCTCAAGTTTAAATTGCTCTAACATTTAAAGTTTTAATCCTATTTTTACAAATCTTATTGGATATAAAAGATTGGATCTTCTTCGCGAATATTTCGAAAATTACTTTTTGGATTTTTCTTAAACAATTTATGGTGATCAATCTCATTGGCTTGTACAATATATCTAAAATTCAGAGTGGGTGCTTGGTTCATGGGATCAAAAATTATTTACATTTTAGTAAAAGTTTAATTTTCAATTTTGTTCAATACACACAAATTTTAAATTTCCAAAAAAACTCACGACTTTTAGTCTAGAGCAAGCTTTTTAAATTGTCTTCGATACTTTAAATCCGACTGTGCATTCAGAATTCCTCCAAGTAATCAAGTTTTTGAAACATTGTAACCTAAAAATGCAAACAACAGGTTTTTTTCGTAATATTCAGAACTTTATCACACCTCGAATGTTTTCTCTTATTTGAAACTCGTTACGGTTTCTAAAACTATTGCTCTTAATCCTCAAAATACTTTTTCTTTTCTCTTACTTGAAACTCGTTACGGCTTCTAAAACTATTGGTGAATACACCCTTATTGTGTATATCTTATTTAAAATACGACTACGACTGTTTTGTAATAGATTAAAGAGAACGTAAACTTATTTTCTTTAATCTATTACAAAACAGTCGTAGTCGTATTTTAAATACGACATACACAATAAGGGTGATTGCTCTTAATCCTCAAATAGTTTTTAAATTTATTAGATATATATCTAATTTCGCAAAAAAACCGTTCGCTGAAAATTAAATAATTCAGTTCTACGTGAGTATGGAATGTTGAACTGCTTATTGGTGGCAGCGGATAACAAATGAAGATATTCGGCCTTATTATGAGTGTCGTTCTCGCATTTCGACAGTTGTCGTAGTCGTTGTCGTTTTCAATATTTTTTGGTATCATGTAAAATTTTCGACAACGACATTTTTGTAATTGATTTTTAAAAACAGGTTGGTTCATAATTATCACCATTTTAAATGTTTATGAGCAACCCGGTTTTATAATTTGTAGGCATTAAACACGTAAATTGAAATACAAATTATTGTTGTTTGTGAAATACATTTTAAAAAAGAAAAAAAAGATGTTAAGTGTTGCTGCATTTTCATCTTCTAAAGATGAAGAGGTATAGACTACGGCTGAGTTAAATGTCATTCAAAGACAATTACGCCAACAGTCGAACATATTAGCCATGCCGAACTCCACGTAAGTAAATATAAAATAAATACATTGGTTATTTTCTTTAAGATTTGTTAGATATTTCCGTTTAAATAAGGAGGCTTTTTAATATTTCCTGGAAAGAATTATGCCTAAATTAAAAGAACACGTAAGAATCAAAGATTGTCAAATATTTTAAAAACTTTCAGCAACAGAGCGGCTAGTCGCCGAGGGTAGTTATCAAAAGGGTGCTGACAATGACTACAACATCAGCATGTGCCAATCATCAGTTAGTATTGTTTTCCGAGAGTGCATAGATGTAATGTATGATGAACTTTGCCCAGAATGGATTTATTTTCCAACGGAGGAAAGTGAAAAGTATGAAATCAAGGAATATTTTTACAACAAAACTGGGTTTCCTGGTGTTATAGGATGTATAGATGGAATCCACATAAATATTATATCACCACAAAAAGAGGAACAATTCAAATATAGATATTTTTAAATTTTTTCCATTTTTTTCAGTTTGTCGTGAACAAAAACTTTAACGACGATTTTTTTAATATTTTATATTTAAATACGCCACTGGTGGTACCGAAAATTGTAATAGAATAGTAAACAGTGATACATTCTGTCGTTTTTCGACAACCATAATACCGATTTTTAAAAACGACTTATTTACGAGACGACAACGACACTCATAATAAGGCCGATTAAGTAAATTCAAAAAGCTTTTTTAAATAAAGAGTACTATTAACATATGCCGTAACAAGTTTGATATTCGAGGTATAGTACACTGAGAGAATTTCCTGGACGAGTTATAATGAAACTTTTTCACTAATCTGATGAAGTTTTCTTCACTATGTTAATGAAAAATTTATTAATCATTATGAAAAAGCTTCATAGTTTAAACGAAATTGTTTTTAATGAAACTTTTTCATTAGTCGTATGAAATTTTTAATAAATATAATGAAATTGCTCATTAAATCTTTGAAAAACTGCATTAATTTAATGAAAAGTTTCAACGGACGAGTTCCAGTGACATTTCATAGATCTAATGCAAAAATTCATTGATATCATGTAGAGAATTCTCTCATCCCGAAAATTACGGAAAAAACGTTTTTTTTAGGTTACAATATCAGAAAAATTTGATAACTTGGAAAAGTTTTGAATTCAGATTCGGATTCAAAGCGCAAAAGACAATTTAAAAAGTATACTCTGAACTATAAGCCCTGATATATGATAATATGAAAACTTTTTACAAGTTTGATATAATTTTTATTAAAAAGGTTTTTTCGACCTTTAATTGTGCAATTAAAAAGAAAATTATTCAAGATCAAGGCCATACTCTATATTTCTTTATTAGGATATTGTCCTAACAAATAATCTATAGAGTTTTAGTTTTCAAATTTATTAATTGATCACTTTCTGGAATGTGTTGATAGATCTATTTAGGGAATTTTCTAGGTTCCCATCATCAGAACACATTTTAAAAGAAGTGACAATCCCATGCGAAACATCAAACATTCATATAAACTAGTTGTATCACTAAATGAGAACTAATATATGAGCTCGAAGTTAAAGATTATCACCATTGATCAAAAATAAATTGAAAACTTGTTTGTTTAGCTATTTGCCAACTGAAATTCCGGTACTGAGACTCAAATTCGGTTAATACGAATTTCAGGCGGTTGGTAAAATTGAACATTTGTTTTCACAACGAAATTCGCTTAATTTAACTGAATTTTAGTTCCAACACTCAAAATATTCAGAAATTTGATGTTAATATCGTTGTACTAACTGAATTTATTAGTTGTTAACATTAATATACACTTTTTAATTCGGTTGGCACTTTATTTCTCTGTGTGTAGAAATATAATACACGCTTTTTGTTTTTTTTCTCCTTTTTATTTTCACACTTGTTTTGTTTTGTTAAAAAAAGATGTAAAGGGGGAGTAAACAAGACCGTACTTTGTCTTTTATACAAGTTTGATATAATTTCTATTTTTAATAAAAAATTATATCAAACTTGTATATTGTGCAATGAAAATGAAAATTATTCAAACTTTTTACTAAAATTTTAATATGTTTTGACCTAATGAAGAATCGACTCGGAATTTCGGATATGTTATACAAGACAATTTGATCTATCAATACAAAATGTTTAAATAAAATCGAAGAAGTAGCTTTTGAAATATTCGCGAAAAAATAACGTTTTTTCAAACTTTCCCAAAAAAATACTGTGTAATTTTCTAACAAATATTTAAAAGTAGAAGATATAATCTTTCATATGAGATCAAATTTGTAAAAATCGAATAAAAACTGAAAAAAAACAGTTTAAATATTAGGTATTTTCCTTAGTTTTTCTAAAAATTTCGAACTTTGAGGTGCAAATGATAGAACGCGAACTACACCGAATTGCGATAAACTTCATACAACATATATATCGTAGGAACGTTGAATGCCGATGTGCTCACTTTCAATGATATCCAAACATATCCATTCCAAAAACGACTCAAATGTAATTCAAATTTTTTGGAATGACTCAATATTGAATTCTAAACATTAAGATATTGTTACAAAAAAAAAAAATAAAATAGCATTAAATTCAAAGTTATAAAAACAAAATTGGCCAAAACATATGACATAATAAAAAATGTGGCATGAGAAGTGAATGCAGCAAGTTATGAGGTGTTTAAAGTTTATTATTTTTTTTTAATCTGAAAAGCAAATGATCATGTATTGTCGTTTTTACTCAAAAAGCCCCAAACAGAAGCCTCCAAATGTTATGAAATTCGTTTTCTTTGTTTTTTTCTTAAACAAAGGGAGGCTCTGTTTTTTAATAAATATTTAATACGTTAAGATAACACATATGAATTAAAAAAAAAAAATTAAAGAAAATATATTAAAAAAAGCATGGTATCAAGCTGTGTATTTTTTTTTTTAGTTTCCAAAAATAAACCATTAAAATATGCATTTGTTTATGATTATGACATGTTAAAAAGTAGGTATGTATATAAAAAAAAAGTTGTTGAAAACCAGTAGAATTCAAAAATAGAAACTTACCCGAATGTATGGTGTTACGTGTTGAATTCTGGTATGCTGCACAGTAGGCTTCAAAAACACGCAATACTAAGGCATCTTCTTCAAAAGTAGGTTGATTTTTTCGACCACTACTATAACTGGATAAGGTATTTAAACTGGCAACACCACCACCACCACCTCCGCTACCACTGCTACCACTGCCACTGGTAGTGTTTGAACTCAAAAGATTTGGGCGTAATGGTGGTGCTGGACGCATGTTGGTTATACTCCAATTAGCTAAAAAGATAGAAGATGAACAGAGATATTGTGTCAATAGACAAAAACATAAGAATGTAATATAGAGAGGTTTACTATAAGTCCGTTTTTATAAAAAAATAAAAAAAAAAAACTATTAAGATTGGGCTAAAACGTGGTACTAAATTCCGGCACCTGACAGTTCTCAAAGCTGAAATGTGTTTTCCAAAAATACTAAGTAAACTGAAAATTGACAATTAATCGTGGCATTCTAAATATACCAAGGCACAATGGTAAAATGTGGCCAAAACTAAACAAAAAAAAAATTCGATTTTTTAGAAAATTTTGATACTAAACGAAAATATATATGTCGATTAAAAAGAACAAGCCACCTTTGTTATTGTAAATGTGCTATATTAAATTTCATGTTACATCAAAGTTGTACCTTTTCTTATATCGATTTCCTAATCAAAAAAATTTTATTTTCAAATAGCAATCCTTTTGATTTTAGTTTTCTATAAAAATATTTTTCCCATTGTAGAAACGGTAATGACTTGTCACTACTTTTCTCACTACCAGTAATGACACCAGCTTGCGCTCTACATTTCTTTAACACGAATAATAAGGACTTACTAATAACTAGTTAATTTTCCAATTATTTAAATACAAAAAATAATGCGTTACCCATAAGTACCCAGTAAAATAGTAAAATCCAAATAACTGGTTGCAGAACAACTTATACTGTATTATAACAGGTTTTAATTTCTGTTCTACAACTGGATCTTTTTATATGGAGTTTTTCCTATTCATCAAGTTGCGGCAAAAAGAACTCGTTGATCATTGCTCTGTAGCGCTCACCATTCACAGTAACCGTTTGGTCCGCGACATCTTCGAAGAAAAAAGGTCCGATGACTCCTCCAGCGAAAACAGCACACCATACAGTGACTTTGAGCTGGTGTAATGGCTCTTCGTGGGTTACACGCGGATTTTCAGAAGCGTAAATTTTGCTTATTTACGTACCCGCTAAGATGGAAATGGGCCTCATCACTCATGATTATTTTTGATGAAAAATCATCTTCCTCTTGGTGGTGATTAAGGGTGGCTTGAGCGTATGTTACACGCAATTGGCGGTCAGCAGCTAACAGCTGATGCACCGTCTGGACTTTGTACGGAAACATCTTCAAATCTTGTACCAAAATTCGCTGTAAAGATCGTCGACTGATACCCATTTGCGTGGCACGTCGTCTGGTCGATGTCGACGGCGCTTCCATGACATCCTCGGCTACAGCAGCAATATTCTCTGCAGAACGGCTACTCCGGGGTCTGCCACGCCTGGCAGCATCTCGTGTTGTGCCAGTCTCTTCGAGGCGAGCGGCTAAACGTCGCAGTTTCACCAGTAGGCGTTGGACGGCCAGGAAATCTGCGACGAAATTCACGTTGTGCCAAAGTCACCGACCGATTATTGGTCAAATAAATAGTCACCAATATTCCGCGTTCTGGAGCAGTGTAGTGTAACATTGTTTATTAACGTATATTTCGCATGTGTTTACTACACAAATGTCAAAACAGAACTGACATTAGGGGCCAATCGCAAAATTTATAGCATTTTCTGATAGGAGGATTACTTTTGCGCCACCTTGTATATATAAACTCAAAAATAAGTAGTTATTTTTGATTATTTGTAAGCTGAAAAGTAATGATATTTTGTCATTTTTGTTATAATCTATTAGCTATAACATGTCGAAATAGCACTGGTAGTTCAATAAAAAAAAATATTTTCTTTATTAAAGTCATACTGGCAATGATGTCACTGGATCTTTTTATATGGAGTTTTTCCTATTTGCAATAGGTTCTTTACCTCCAAACATGAACAGGTTGCTTTTGAACCGGTTCTAGAACCAGTTATAGAACTGGTTCTGAGACAGTGACACCTTACATTTCGACTCCAAGGAACCTGTTCTAGAACCGGTTCCATGTAATCGGTTGTAAAAGAAGTTGTTCTAGAACAGGTTCAGACGTAATCTGTTCTAATAAATTTTGCTGGGTAAGTAAGTATGCATTTTTTTAAAATCTATTTTTAGACTTATTATTTTTTCACTTCTAGTAAATAAATATAGTACAAGGTGGCGCAAAAATAACCTTCCGATGTTTTTTGGCTGTTATTTAAAAAAAATGGAAAACTTTGATTCTTCTTGTGGATTATTTTTATTTGGTATTTTAATTTTTTTTACATCAAGTCGAGAATATGATGTCATGTAAATGGCCGCCGCCACAGTTGATTGTCATTTGAGCCCTTTTTATGGCATTTTCCATCACTTTGGCCAAAACTTCCGGCGATAGGTCCTCACATTCTTGACGGATATTGTCTTTAAGAGCTGCAAGAGTCTGAGGCTTGTTGACATAAACCCGCGACTTCAAAAAGCCCCACAAAAAGAAGTCTGGAGCGGTCAAATCAGGCGATCTTGCTGGCCAGTGCAAATCGCCAAAACGGGAGATTAGGCGCCCGGGAAATGCATCCTTCAGCATATCGGTTGTGGCACGTACAGTGTGTGCCGTTGCACCGTCCTGTTGGAACCACATGTTTCCCAATCCCAATTCATCAAGTTGCGGCAAAAAGAACTCGTTGATCATTGCTCTGTAGCGCTCACCATTCACAGTAACCGTTTGGTCCGCGACATCTTCGAAGAAAAAAGGTCCGATGACTCCTCCAGCGAAAACAGCACACCATACAGTGACTTTGAGCTGGTGTAATGGCTCTTCGTGGGTTACACGCGGATTTTCAGAAGCGTAAATTTTTCTTATTTACGTACCCGCTAAGATGGAAATGGGCCTCATCACTCATGATTATTTTTGATGAAAAATCATCTTCCTCTTGGTGGTGATTAAGGATGGCTTGAGCGTATGTTACACGCAATTGGCGGTCAGCAGCTAACAGCTGATGCACCGTCTGGACTTTGTACGGAAACATCTTCAAATCTTGTACCAAAATTCGCTGTAAAGATCGTCGACTGATACCCATTTGCGTGGCACGTCGTCTGGTCGATGTCGACGGCGCTTCCATGACATCCTCGGCTACAGCAGCAATATTCTCTGCAGAACGGCTACTCCGGGGTCTGCCACGCCTGGCAGCATCTCGTGTTGTGTCAGTCTCTTCGAGGCGAGCGGCTAAACGTCGCAGTTTCACCAGTAGGCGTTGGACGGCCAGGAAATCTGCGACGAAATTCACGTTGTGCCAAAGTCACCGACCGATTATTGGTCAAATAAATAGTCACCAATATTCCGCGTTCTGGAGCAGTGTAGCGTAACATTGTTTATTAACGTATATTTCGCATGTGTTTACTACACAAATGTCAAAACAGAACTGACATTAGGGGCCAATCGCAAAATTTATAGCATTTTCTGATAGGAGGATTACTTTTGCGCCACCTTGTATATATAAACTCAAAAATAAGTAGTTATTTTTGATTATTTGTAAGCTGAAAAGTAATGATATTTTGTCATTTTTGTTATAATCTATTAGCTATAACATGTCGAAATAGCACTGGTAGTTCAATAAAAAAAAATATTTTCTTTATTAAAGTCATACTGACAATGATGTCATGATTTTGCGAGACATCCCCATATAAAAGTAATGAGATTTGTTATGACAATTATAAGTACTTGCCATTACCAAATAAGTACTTATATAACCACTTATAAGGCAATGCTTTTCTACAATGGGCCTATATCAAAATCAGTTTTGTTTTTAATCATTTCATGACGATTTAAAGTATGATTAATAATAAAGTTCCCTTCCTACCCACAAAAAAAATGGGTCGGAATAACCAAAAATGCTTATTAGATTATATTGTGGTTATTAGATGAAACTACGTGCCGAATTCTAACTCTAATAGTTTAGGAGATACACCAAGATCCGCTTTATCGGAGATAAAGTCTGATTAAAATAACCGGACTTTGTTAACAAAAAATTGCGACTATACGAGTATTACCGTGATGAACAGTTTATGCATATAATGATTTTGCAATGACCAATATTCTAATAAATGTATTCAAACCAAAAACTAATGTTTTATTGCATTATCCATTTTTATTATATATTTTTAAAAATATACACATTTTTAAAGAAATATTTTTGGTACTTTTTTTGTAAGAAAATTTATTAAAAAAAACACATTTTTGCCTTTTTTGGCTTAAGTTTTTAATATTTATGCACTGTGCAGCACATCAATGGAAAGCTTATAAAAAACTCCATCATTTGATGTAAAAATAAATCTAATTCTTCATAAAAAAAATTAAGTTTTATGGAAAACCCCGAATTTTTGGTACTTTTTGTATGGGAGCATGCCTCAAATATACAGAACAAAAATAAAAATGTATATAATTTTGAAATACTCCAAAACATATGAAGTCTGATATGTTTTTCCTTCGGGAAACACAGGAACAAAGCCAAAGTAGCAGGAATATCAAAAAAATAAAAAAATTACGTGTCCACTAAATCTTACTAAGGATTGACATATATAAATTTGATCGTGATACTAGTATACCTCTTCATATAAAGTACCCAAACATTAGTACATTTTTTACCATAACAACAACAAAAATGTGAAATTTTACAAAAACGATATATCAGCAGATGCTCCTCTGAAATCCCTTTTCGATTATACCACATTTGCCTATTGTTCAAAACGGTAGAAATGCCGAGAAGTAGCAAAAAACGAAAATTGAGTTAATTTTGACTCCACTTTTAACCCCTAAACCATCGATATGGCACTTAAGAAAAAAAAAAGGTCGATCTTAGATTTTTTTTCGAAATGTATCAGTAGGGATTCTTATAATATATATAATATAATCTGGACTCATAAATGTCTTAATAACTCTTTAAGAAAAAGTGGAACATAAAAGTATGATACATAAAATTCAAAGTCATTTATTCAGCTTTAGGAAAAAATATAAAAAATTTGAATATCTTAATAAATATAAAACTTATTCAGGGATGGCAGGCAATGCCGCTAAAATACCGTTATCGATTCAAAACCCTTTTAACTGACTATTGTTATACCTAAAATACCGTTACCGTTGCCGATATAACTAAAATACAAATACCCTTAAAGTAAAGTAACCGATACAACTGATATACAGTTATCGCTAAAATACCTTTACCGAAATAATTGAAATGCCGTTAAAAAAAAAAATCCGACAAAATCTGAAAAAATAATCGCTGTAAATAGATATATATTTTCCCAAAGCTTGATAATAAATTATCTAGTCATTGGAGTTCGGGCATGATGGGGATAAAATTAACGATGTGCATAGACATTAGTTACCTGAATAACTTAAATACCGTTAAATACTTCAAATTCAAATAAACAAATTGAAATCCTAAAAAACATTTAATTTTTCTACTAAAATTTTGCGTCACCGCTTTTTTGAAAGATGCCATTAATCACTTGCATGCAAAATACCAATTTTGTACAAAATTTTTCGTTTTCATATTTTGTTTATTCCTTACATTTTCTGCAATTCTTAACCGTATTTTTCAGAATTGGAAAAGGTAATGTCTAAGATATTTCTCAAAACATATAGAAAAATCAATTTCGTACTTACACCTGGGGCGGTGTTATGTATGTTTACTTTTGTACAGATTTTATGTGGGTCATTCTTTAATAATTGAAAGCTTGAAACGTAAGTGAATGATAACTGCTCGGTAAGAGCTGGCTGTTCAAGTTTGCCAGCACTGTCATATTGTTTGATGGAAACAACTTGCCAACGTTGGGAAAACAAAAAAAGTTAAAAAGTATAAAAAAATTCCAAAATAGTATGTATATATGTCTGAAACTGGGATCGAACTCGGAACCAACCTTCTCAATACAATTTTTTTTTAAACAAAGCATCATAATTTTTATAAAATAAATGCTCTACCAGTGGTTAGACTTTTGAGCCGTTGTCGATTTCTGGCTGGATAGTACTGGATAAGAAAACACTTTTTTGCCAACGTTGGAATAGTGGTGGCAGCCAAGTATTTGCCAATGTCTTTTTTTTGTGGACAAAGCCAATTGTGACAATATTTTGTTGTTGTTTTTGTTTTTTCTTTGATATTTTAAATTTTGAATCTCGCTCCTAGACGAGGACAAGAAATTCTCATTGAGTTTGTGATTTAACATAACAAATATCTCTAGAAATTCTAATAAGATTTCCTTGGGCAGGAATAAAATCCGGATAGGGACACGCCTACATCAGATTGTTTTTCACAATTTGTTAAATAAGTTTTGGGACTTTAGCACATTTAATTACTATAAATTCTGAAATTATTGTTAAACAAATACTGGCACAACGCTGGTAAAGCGTCTGCCAGTAATTAATTTGTAATTCATCGGTTAACCAGTGGTATGCCAGTGCTTCATTTGTTTTAGCACTACAGTAGTTTTGATTTAACTGCTTACGTGCACTTTTCACATAACTGCACAAAATTTTGGTTTCGTTGTTATTTTACAAAATTACGTATGCAATTGCCTTCATTAAGTGCACTGTGTATACCTGCGCATTTAAAATAAGTGCCTCATGTTTTTGGCAGTTGTACATTATTTTCATACAAAAGATCGCCGTTAGCTGCCTCTTATGTTTTGCTTACTTAGTTAGTTTGGTTAGTTAACGCTTGTACCTACATAAATTTGTATGTAAAAACCTTATAAAATTTTTTATGAATGTTTTTTTATTTTCGTTTTGTTGTTTTTTATATAAATTCTATTGTATGAAATAAACAATTAATAAAAATAAATTAAATCATATCTGGTCTTTGCAGTTTTCAACAATTTAGTTTACCTGCACTTTAAGGCAGGTAACCAATTTGAGTTAGCAGCGCTTTTGGCTTACCTGCACAAAAATTCGTGCAGAAGTTGGTTGTGCAGCTAAGTCAAAACTACTGTAGAAGTTTCTAATTCAAAAGTTTATGACATCTGATTTCAAAAGGTGAATTGATGACAAGTATAAAGTCATCAAAATATCAGTTAGAACCATCATGGGTCGCGATATAGACATCAACTAAGGGAATTGTTTCAGCTATCATGAATCGTAATTGTAGTAATCAAAAACATCGGTTGATATTACGATTTCAGTCCACAAAGGCCAAATTCGTGAATGAATTCAAGGCATTTAAAGGTTAATATTTAAAACGTCAGAAATCCAGCACACTGAGATTAATTAAAGAATTTCGTGTTCCAAAATGCTTAGAAGGGTTTTTAAACTTTCTCGCGCCAATAGATCCAACAAAGTCTATTGCCGGTAACATGTTATTCTTTCGAAAAGTTTTGCAAAATACTACTGCATATTAAATTGTCCTTACCTTTTGTGCTTCCGGTCCTTGCGTTTGTGCCCATGTTTGGTGTTGGAAGTGCTGGGGCCGTTGTCCTCGAAATACTGTTCGATGTCTGGACTAAATTTGATTTGTGGTTTTGAGCTGCCACTGGATGATTTGGTAGACTTGGTGGTTGTTGTTGATGATGCATTTGATGAGGTTGTTGATGCTGAGTGGGTGTGTATTGATTGTAACTGAGATGATGATTGAACGAAAGGCTCCGTTTGTGTTGTGACGGAAGTCCCGGTGATGCAGCTGACGCTGGGTTTTCTCTCCCCACCATTGAGTTCGTTGTTGACTGTGACTGTTGTTGCTGTTGTTGCAGTTGCTGTTGATTGTTCATACGCTGGCTTAACATGCCGAGATTGGCTGGTGGAGACATCTGTAATTAATTAAAAAGAACATAATTGTAAGAAATTGTTGATACTTTTTAATTTCTATTTGAGCATTATTAGTATCAAGACATTCGATTAGAGTGAGTAGTAAGTAAATTAAAGAAGAATAAGAAATCAAACTCTTATTAGAATTGTGTAAAATAACATTCCTAAAAAAATTAGTTATCACGTTCATTTGGTTCATTTTGTGCCGATCGTGGTGCAGACAGACCGATTAATTAAAAGCGCAAGCATGTTAAGCATTTTATGAGTTTGATTGGTTTGTGAACAATGTTTTGAAATTCGTTTTATATTTTTAAGTTTATATTCGATGATAACAAATTGATGAATAAATGCATACACTACAATGAAAGGAAAAAATATTCAAATTCCATTAAATCATTAATATATATCACAAGATAATGGAATACTCCAAGTCCTAAATAATGATTCAACGATTTCAAATACAGTTTACCTTAAGTTTTCAGTGGGTTCATAATGATTTCTTGTGTTTTTGAATAAATGAATAAATTTGAAATCAGGCAAATGAATGAAATGAAAAATGATTGATTGGTTGGTTGGTTATAAAAAGCAAAAGTTCAGAAAAAAAAACGACAAAAACTAAAGGCAGATATCAAATACTCTTCATTTTCAATAAAAACGCTCACAGTTTTCTATGCAAAACAATGCTTTTGTTTGGATTTTAGAATGACTTGCTTATGGATTTTAATGAAATATAATTTATGTCTCAATAATTTAAAAAGGTAATATACGAGGGTGGTCCCTAAGTTAGCCAATCTGACGTATAGATGGCAGCAGTAGTGAAAGAGGCAACCTTATAAAACATATGTTTTAAGTTTCAAGGCGCCACGTTGTTTAGATTTTTTTTGTTGGAGCCATCAAAAATAAACGATTTCAGTGAATTTGTAAACATAGCAAAATTTGGTCACCGTTATGTAATTCAATACTTTCATTTGAAAGGCCTAAGTCCAACCAATATTAAAGCCGAACTAGATTATACTCTGGCGGAGTCAGCTCCTTCGTTTACTACTATAAAATATTAAATGACAGAGTATAAACTAGGCAGTACGAGCTGCCAAGACGAACACCGTAGGGGTTGACCATTTGACGTGTCCACGTTAGCAACGGTTAACAAAATCCACAAAACGGTATTGTATGATCATCGGCTGAAGGGTCGTGAGCTGGATGAAGGCATTTCCAAAAGTGCAAGATAGGTCTCGCGTTTGCTCACAAAACAAAAATAGCGTGGTAGGCGGACCATTAAAGCCATTCATAAATGCCATCAATTTACGATTAAGAGGGTGTTCACAATAAAAGCTAAAACTAAAAGCAAAAAAATGTTTCCATACATTTTGTATAAGACGCCAAGTTTTGTCATTAGCCCATCGAATTTCTACATTTAATACAAAATGTATGGCAAAGTATTTTTATCTTTAGTTTTAGCTTCTACTGTGAACACCCTCTAAAACAGTCCGCTGTTTATTTTTCAACCAAACTTTCAAGATATATAGAACCATGCTTCATTAAGAAATTTTTGTAATTAAAAGCGTCCTCTAGCAGATATATTAGCAACCAAAGTTGAAACTTTCACACCATATAAATCCTAGATGGTTGAAAATAGTTTAAATATTTAAATTTTCTATAATTTTGTGAATAAATCTTTATTCAAAAATTTATATAAATAAATTTAAGTTAGCCGATTTTTAAAACCACGATATTCGTTTTAACCATTTTTCAAAATTGTCCTATGCAACCCTGACGATCTAATTTTTATAAGTTTAGAAGTATTTTAATAAAAACCATCCATTATTTATGTTTTGAGTAAAAACGGACTTTGTGTATTTGAAAAGTTCATCATTCGATCTGTCAGATTTTCAAAAATAATATACAATCGATGAACCAATTTCTAGCAGAAAAATACATTTTCATAGTTTTTCATCAACATAATAATCAAAAATATAAAAGATAAGCCTTTTTTATATTTTTAAATAATTTTTGAAAAAAGTTCCATCAAAAAAGGTGAAAAATTGTTTTTTTTTTTCAAATAATTATTTGGCAACTCTGGACAACAATTCTTCACAATTTTTTTATTCAAGATTGTAAACCGCGATGTTGAATAATTTTAAGGTTTTTACATCACTTAATTATATTTTTCCAGTAAAAAAATATAGCCGTAGGAACACTGGGTCAAAAATGAGTCTTAGACAAGAGGGAAGAGGGACTTAATACTTTTTCTTAATTCGATAACCTTGAACCACATTTTTGCTAAGTAATATAACCAATGTTGGATAGTAAATTGACGTGAAATCTTAATGCAAACAAATGTGCTGCGTGAATCCAAGAAAATAATACCAGAATTTTATGGTTCTAAACCAAATCCATTTTATTTTAAAAGCAGACCTATTCTTCTCTTTGGAATGCTTGAATGTTGGATAGAATACAGGCGCTTTACGAAATATACTGTATGTAATCTTAAATCTACAACCGATTAATCTGGAACCAGAAGGAACCACAAGCATCACTATTAATAAAGATGATTGGTTAGCAGTTCTTCACTCTGACCACTAGACCTATAATTCTTTTCCAATGACTTTAAAGCAGAAAGAAGTTAAAGCATCGGTTTTTGTTAAAATCCGGATATCGAGAGATGAAAACTTTTTTATAAATGCCTTCCTGATAAAAAAAAATCAGGATTTAATCATTACAGCCCAACAATTCACTAGAATGTAATTATAATCCAAACAAATTGTCTTAGCTTGGGAAAAGAGCAAAGGACATTCGTGTCCCATTTAGTTGTACAATCGAGTCAACATCATACTATGCTAAGTATAGAGGTCGTAAGAGCCAGTGAAAAACTTCCGCTATATCTAACTAAATGTGTCTGAAGAATTCTAATAGAACTAATAATGACAAGTGATAATTGTAGTTTTTGGGGCATGGGACAGAAAGTACATTATTTGCCCCAATACAGTCCTCGTACCTTCCAGAGCTTGAAACGACTAGAATTTGTCAAGATAGTGTCGAATGCTTTAAAACCCAGAGTCTTTGTTAGGTTTTATAACTGTTCATGCCCTAAACTTTCAAACTTCATCCATAAGATGCGGTATATTATTCCAGAATTGTTCAAGACCACCCCTTCATACATTTATTTTTGCATAAAAAAACTTTCTAAAACGTATTATTGAAAATAAAGCAAATATACTTTTTTTTTATTTAATTATTAAAAATCGAATAAGAAAAGATGTAATCGATTATATAAAAATAACGAATTTACAAAACAAGAACGTGCACAAACGCGCATATCAATTCTATACATTTCAGATCGCCAAAAAGTAACAAAATTGGTAGCAAAATGTATAAATTCGATATAAAGCTTAAAATGCTTGCCTTCTGCCAATGCCGCCGCTGCTGCCTTAGGAACAATGACATCTTCCATTATTGAGCCCAAAGAGTCAGGACGAGCTATATAAGCACCACTGCATATAGGGCAATCCACAGAAGTTGTAGGACTATTAACAACACTTGAGGGTGAACTACCGCTTAGACGATTAGTGGTGGAAAAGGTATTACAGCATAAAGGACATTCGGCTGCTGTTATAGTAGTGGTGGTATTTGTAGTCATATCACCAGCTCTTGAAGTACTACACAAAGAGGAGTTACAATCTTGACATATTGAACAATAGGTAGCACCTTCACTAAAACCACTAGCTTCCAAGGAACAATAACAACTAGAACATATTGAATAGCGGGATTCCTTGCTGGATTGTGTTGAGGGTGCTAGTCTTTTATTATAAACTTTTGCTATGCCCTTAATAACTGCTTTAGGTAATTGTTCCTTTTTCCACCAGTGAGCATACATACCAGAACGAAACATTCCGGTTTCTGATTGATTAGCAGCAGGATTATGCTCGGTAGAAGAGGTAAACATAAGATTGGAGGTAGATGAGGAAGTGGGATCATTTGTCAACATCTCCCGATTACTGGGTGCTAATGAATTTGTTAAAATACTTTGACGATTTATTTGGAATTCTGCAGTAGTTGATGTTAAGGGCGGTGGCAAGGAATTATGTGATTCCTCTTTATCTTTTTGGTACTGTTGCTGCTGTTGTTGCTGAATAGCCTCTAGGAATTTTTCACGAAGTTTGCCACATACATCAAATTGTGTGAGATCATTAGATGTTAAATCATTTGCTTGCGTAGCGCGATTGGAGATCAATTTTAATGAACCATCTACATCGTAATAGGCTTCATAGGTTTCTTCATTTTGTGGAGGATCTGGTGAATTTAAAGTACAACTTCCTACCATTCCCGAATCACTAGATCTAGGACTAGGACATTGTGAACTTTCACAGCATTTACATTTTGATGTAGTAGATCCATCTACGGTATCATCACCAAAATGTCTTCGATTTTGTTCCTGATTTTGAGATTGTAAGTTTCTTTCGGTAACTAAACTAGGATTGGAATTTGTATGCCTATCGTGTTGCTCATCGTTATTGGCTAGAGGAACATAATGATAGCTAATACAACGTTTAATAGAATCTCGTTTTCCTTTGGAATCATTACTGCTACGCTTCGCTTCAATGCATAATTCTGTTTGGGAATTGGAGAAACATTCATTCGATTTTCTTTGTTGTTCTACTTGTGAGGACTTATACATTGAGGGTGGCGCTATAACATCTGTTTCATCAAAATTATATAAAAGTTCGGCCTGTAGTTTATCGGGTGCTTCACGACATGATGCCGGTAAATCCAAACAACTAGAGTGTATCTCTTCTTCATTAAGATTGTTACTCTCAGCGACATCAGCACTTTGATTTTGCATATCACTGCGATCTCTCCAGGTGGGTACATATACCGCGGTTTTGGAACTACGATTAAAACGATTACCCACAAACATATTGGGCATACTATGCCGTTCGGGAGGTGATACCGCCAATTCGGAACATGAATTTTTTATCTTCGCATCATCTGAAAGATCTGCTAGATTTTCACATGCTAAATATGCGGCTCCTAAGCCACGACCATGATAACATGACGATAAATCCGAAGTTTCTGATATTTGTTGTAGGAATGAAGGTTTTAAGTTTACTTCTGTATTTGCATTAGAACCTAATTCTAAATGAGCTTCGGAGGTATGTATGATTATACTTTGTTCAGTAGACTTTCTGGCTATAGCTCTCATAGTTTTTGAGCCAATAACTAATGACTCTTTCTTCATTTCATTGGATTGTTTTATTGAATGATTATCATCACAAGATGAATCTAAATTTATTAAATTTATCGATGAACAATATCTTGGTTTTTGTGGTGTTGTCGCTCCAGAACCATGATCGATAAATGTTCCATTGGACGCATACGAATCAGGCTTATCTTGACTATCAAATTTTATAAATTCAAAATCATCATCATGTTCATGATCCTCATCATCATCGTCATCTCCTTCAGAATCTGTGGGTAATTCAAATGCATCTTGTCTTTCAAGTTCTGTTCTATCCGAAAATCCCGATTCATCTTCACCATCTGTTAACTTTCTCTCCAGTTTCTTAGAAGCCTTGTGACATCGTTTTTTCCTTAAGGGTATACTTTTCATATTAATACTTTGCCGGGACTGAGGATATAATAACATTTTAATAAGTATACTCTTAAGTAATCCCTTTTTTACTAATTTGGCAAAATGATCACTTAAATTAGCATAGGGTGCTGTTGGGGGATAATTACTGGGTGGTAATGTTATACGATATGTTGCTATTGTGGGCGTATTGTAGTAGGCACATAAAGAAAACCGGGTACAATAACCACGAGCATCCAAATTATGAGTTAACTATACAAACACACACACACATTATTTTCATGAGGTAAGTAGTGCGTAAAAGTTTTGGTCGTTTTTTGTTTTTGTGTTAACCCAAAAAAATGTTTAAATTTTATGGTAAAAAATTTAGATTTGCTAAACAATTATTATATACTTACATGATTGGGAGGTGTTGCTATATGGCTACCACTAATGGATGCATTACTTAAATTACTTAGTTCGCGTTTAATGCCTATAGGCATGCTGGTATTAGAGGAAGTTAATAAATCTACCCATTTGTTGGCATCATTGGGACCTTGGCATACGGCAACAATACGATCTATCAGGGGACTATTGATTTCAAAGGCATTTTTATATGTATCCGAATCCTCTAGACGATTAACAATAATACCGGTTAGTGGTAATTTACCCTGAAAATAAAAGAAGCAAAAAATTAATATACACTCAGGAAAAAACTTCATCATATTAATGAAAATTTCATAAATATAATATTTAAGGTAGAAGGACTTAGCGAGTCAGTTCGAGTTTTTTTTTACCTACCCATGTGAAAATTGATTCGTATATGAACATATATGAGCATATATGTTTTTCTATATGATCATATATGGGTCTCATATATGTTCGGATCCGAAATTTGAGGGTATATGGTCGTATATGATCATATATAAATGATTCATATATGTTCATATATGTTCATATATGCTCATATACGACTATATACCCTCAGATTTCGGATCGGAACATATATTGTCATATAATGTCACATATACGTTCATATATTGAACTATATATGGCAAGCTAGAATCATATATGGTCATATACAAGATCATATATGTTCATATACGAATTAATTTTCATATGGGTAGTTATTATTATTTTATTTTAATTTGGGTGTACTAAGCACTAGTGAGGTAAAATATTATTTAGTTTTTTTTCAGATATCACGATTTAATGAACCATTATTTCACCAATACTTAATATAATTCAAACAAGTGACAGCCTGGGACCACGACATAGTGTCAATATGTGCTTTCTCGAGTACTTTAACGATGTTTTCTAACATCCGTATATTTACAAAAATAAAGCAAATCAAACATATTAGCAAGGTTTTTAATTTTAAACATAATTTTAAACAAAAAATGGGATGAAAACATATTTCTAAAAATTTAAATTTTTGTATGAAAGTAGCTCATCATTATTCAAAAACTCCTAAAAAAACACAAAAAAAAAAATTCGATGGCTCAAAAAATAAAAAAATGTCCTCCCATTCTTGTGTTTTTTATGATTCTTTCTAGAAATCTTGAACAGTAAAACTCTTTTAAGACGATCTCGGTTTAGATGAAGCCTCGGTTATAACGAACTAAGATTGAGATGAACCTTCGTTTAAGAACTGTTTTTGACAGTCCCACAAAAAACTGTTCATATCATTTTTCCTTTTTTGCAAATTTTTCCAATTTTTTTTTTTTTTTTGTACAATTTTAACAAATTTTAATTTAAACACACAGAAATTCTTTTTCAAACGTATCAAAAATGATTTATTTATGAAATTAAATTTGTAAAAAATTCTAATATTTTGTGGACAACAAAAACAAAATTTTAAAAAAATTTTATTCCAGTATATACGAGTCTCGATTATAACGAAATAATTTTTTTTTGGTCCCTCGGAGTTGCTCTCGGGTTTTCTGTATTTGGTTTTGTAATGGTTTTTATTTTCAAAATAAAAATTCAATTTTTTTTAGAAAGGTTGAGGTTAAGAAGAATAATAAACGTTTTTCTCTAAAAAATTATAAACACTATTAAGTTTTAAATCAGACTAGACTAGTTTCTGCCTTTTTATGGACAGGCGTCATCGGTGATTTTCTATTTAAAATTGTATTATTATTTGTGTCTTATAATTGTCAGATTGTCTCTATATGATAAATTTTTTAAATAACCTGCGGTTGTAAGAATCAAACTCTTGCTTCTTCTTACATTACAAACGTAACAAAACCAAGTCAGGACTGTTTAACGATCACACCCAAGTATGGCCTCGAATGTAATGCGATAAATTTCAGTTTTCTTTCCTATTAGCATTTCTGTTATCGTTTATTATACTCAGAAGTGACCAACACTAACAAACACAAATTTTCTATTTTTAGATTGTTTGTTTATTTTTCTAATCTCCTCCGTCTCTATTTCACAACGTTACGTATGGTTTTTACGTTCAGTGCAGACAACTTTGCGTTTATGTTGAGACATCGCCACAGGGCAAATTTTATAATGTATTTTAGTACAGTGTTATTTTAACGTCATATAGACAGTCGCAATTAATTTGTAATTAATATCCCAGTAAAATAGTAAAACCCAAATAACTGGTTGCAGAACAACTTATACAGTATTATAACAGGTTCTAATATCTGTTCTGCAACTGGTTCTTTTTATATGGAGTTTGTCCTATTTGCAATAGGTTCTTTACCTCCAAACAAGTACAGGTTACTTTAGAACCGGTTCTAGATCCAGTTATAGAACTGGTTCTAGGGCAGTGACACCTTACATTGCGACTCCCAGGAACCTGTTCTAGAACCGGTTTCATGCAACCGGTGGTAAAAGAAGTTGTTCTAGAACAGGTTCAGAGGTAATCTGTTCTAATAAATTTTGCTGGGATGCGTTTGACAAATTTAATTTAGAAAGGTTGAGGTTAAGAAGAATAAACGTTTTTGTTTGTTTCCCTACTTTTGGATTTTTTTAATATAATGGAAAAAAATATTGTGGGTTCGTGAACCAATATAAGTGTCTCAAGGAGTTCGAGGGCTGCATCTTGACGACGAACTAAATTGATAAAGTGCAAAAAAATAAATTTTGTTCATACCTAGCAAGTACAGCACAGAATTTGAAAAGAAAAAATAATGACAATAAATATAGAACTTTTAAACTATTGCGAATCAAATTGGAAATTGTAAAAGATTAATCTTTTGTAATATTGTGATTGATCCACCCTGTTTTTGTACAGGGTGTATTTACAGGTTGTCATGATTGACTACCTCGTGAATAAAAAATCGTTTGGGCGTGTAACTTTTGTAAATGTGGACCTATTTCTATAAGCAGTTTTTTTGCTTATCTACCAAAAAAAAACTTTAGAAATTAATCGATATGAAAACTAAAAATTCTCAGTGGTAATAGAAAAAAGAAATAGCTAACTTTTTTAAATAAGTTTTCAAAATTAGTTTAGTCGGGAGAAATCCTTAAATTTATAAAAAATTTATATTTTTGGCCTAATGAACATTTATCTTGGTTGAAATCACAAAATTTTGACAAAAAAAAATATTAATTTGAAAGTGTTTTAAAAAAATTGCGCTCTGACATTAGAACTTTTTATGATTTCGGATTATGATCTTAATCTTTTGTATGAATAATTTCATATACGGCTAATAATTAAAGGTAGTACAGAAGATTTTATAAAAAATTACAAATTTTGAAAATAAAAGTTGTTGATACCAAAAAGCGCAACATTCTAATTACTGGTTTTAACTGATGTTAATTTATTTTTAGTTATGTATATTTAGAACTATAATGTTTGAAAAAATCGCTTTAATATAATTTACAGGCATTAAGATAGTTAAAGCTGAGCTCAAACAAAAAAAGCTATTTTAACCTATTTTTATATTTATTGGTTAATTTTTACAAAATTGTTCAAGGTTTTGTTAAATTTTTCATAATTTGTGACATATTTTTCTTATCTTTCGGTATAAAATATATACACTCAGGCAAAAAAGTTTCATCAAACTGATGATATTGCTTCATAAATCGTTTGTCATCAATTATTCATCATATTTATGAAGTTTTCATAAATATGATGAAAAATTTCATTAAAATTTATGATATATGTTTCATAGCCCTGTATCATTTCATAAAAAATTTCATAAACTTTGTGAAAATAAATGTTTGCTTTTTATTGAAATTTTTATTTGAAATTTAGAACAATTATTTGCAATTTAAACATTTTTGAAATTCTGAAACATTATTTAAACATTGTGATTAATATCGAAAACGAAACGATCGGGGTTTCGATACTTTATATTTCACTATTCGTATTATAAAAATTATTTTTGATTGCCTAAATTTTAAGTTATGATTAATCCAAAGCGATGTATAAAATAGTCGAGTTCAATTATATTTTGAAAAAACTAAATATTCTCGATTGAAAAACAGATCGTTTTCGTTTCGATTTTCATCACACTACTGATTTTTATATGGTCTAAATTTTAATTCGAATTTTTCGAATTTTATATGAAAATTTTAGGAAACGTATTATAAAAATTTATAAAACTGCTTCGTTATATTTATAAAATATTTAATATGTGCATATTAATTATAGTATTAATTGCACACTGTCTAAGAAGACGATGAATAAAAATTCAAAAATCCCCAATAAAATATTTAATAGCATTTATAAGGCATTTCATAAAAAGTTATGAAACCTCTTCATCATATTTATGAAACATTTCATATACATGAAGAAGCCTGTCATCAATTTGCACTTTTATTAAACAGCTTCATTATATTTATAAAGTATTGCATTGGACGAAAATCAATGAAGTTTTTTTTCATATTTATGAAGTTTTTCATAATCATGATGAGTTAAAAAAAAATTAACGCAAAAACTATACCTTATTTTGAAAAATTTTAATTTTTTACAAAATCAGTCAGTCAGTCTTGACTTTAATTATTAATACTATGTCAAAATATTTATACTAAATATTAACAACACTTTGTTTCATAATCCGAATACAAAAAAAGTTCTTAAATCAGCGTGCAATTTTTTTAACAAACTCTCAAAGTCATTTTTTTGTTATCAAAAGTTTGAGATTTTCGACCAATGCATGACGTAGGGTGCATATCCAAAAAACTAGTGAAATTACATTTAAATTTTTTTTAAAGCCATATCCTTCAAAAACTATTCAAATTTGTATTGCTTTTTTAACACAGTTCCAAGAAAATTGTAAATAAACATAAATACCTTTAAGGCCAAAAATTACAATTTTTCATACAATTCTTTAATTTGAAGAATTTTTCACGACTAAACTATTCAAGCTAATTTAAAAAAGTTTGTTATTTCTGTTTTCGTGAAGTATTTTTAACACGGAGAGTTTTTTGTTTTCAAATCGATTAATTACTAGTGTCCGACCGAACAGTTCGGCCAGAAAATGCATTTGGTCTGTATTCGGTATTTTAAAGCATTATGGACAAATTTGGCGGATGGAAAAATGTTTATTGGGCTGATTAGATGCTTTTTTGGGCTGATTAGATGCTTTTCAAATTTGAAGAAAAGTCTGTGGTTAAGCAATGAATTCACTGTTCGGCCTCAGAAAGTTCGGCCAAATTGAAAATAGTTCGGCGGCCGAACTTGTAACTTTATAGCTAAACTTCGGCTTTCCTCTTAAATTTTATACACAAAATCGAATTGAATCGGCTCAACAAACATGTTTCCAATACCAAAATTTGTCATCATTGCCTCTAGATATCCAAAAAGCGACAAAATATAGTTTTTTGGCCGAACTGTTCGGTCGGACACTATTAATTACTAAAGTTTTTTTTTTGGTAGATAAAAACAAAACAAGTCATGGCAAATAAAACAAAATTTGTATTTCTAAATTAAAATAACTTTTAAAGTGTAGGTGATAACCTATCACTATTAGCGGTGGGTTTTTATTAGGCCTGTTTGCCGATCTGTAATTTCAGAAATTTCCTTAATAAGATGAGATAAACATCCATAATTATACGATAAATGAGAGTCGATAAAAGAAGTTAAACAAATAAAGTTTTTTAAAAATTTAATTCCTCGACTTTACAGTAACACGTAACAAATAAAAATTATTCACAAACAGAACCGATTTTTCCACATACAAAAAAGTTATAATCTGATGTTATATCCTGTATGCTAGAAGGATGAATTATATACGTTCTTCCTTAGCTTACTAGTCTTAAAAAGAAGTAACAATTATAATTTAATAGTTTTAATTGAAATTTCTTTATATGTACTGTATATTTAGAACTATGTTTGAAAAAATCGCTTTAATATAATTTACAGTCATTAGTGGCCGACCAAGACTTCGGCCAAAAAACGATATTTGTTCGGTTTATTGGTATTTGGAGACAATGTGGAAACATTTTGATATTGCATACATATTTGTGAGCCGTTTTAATTCTATTTTGAGTAAAAAATTTAAGGAATTAAGGACCAAAGTAAAAACGTTTACATACATATAATCATGCATTATTTTATACAAATATATATGTTGCTGCATGCTATTATATGTAAATGCATATATGTATGTATATTTATAAAGCATGTTTTTTTAGAGTGTCACAACTTTGAGTTGGCACCACTGCTTTATTTGACCACCCATTTAACAGCTGATAGTTGCTTTTTGTTTAGTTTGCTTTGAAATTTCATTATGAATCGACTTACACCAGCGCGTTCAAATTGTTGAAATTTTTAATCAAAATAATTGTTCTAATCGTCAAACTCATTGCGCACTTCTTCCATTTTATGGCTGAACCATTTTATGGTTGAATGGGTACGTAAATAAGCAGAATTGTCGCATTTGGAGTGAGGAGAATATACAAGCTTTTGTCGAAACACCATTACATCCACAGAAAATTAATGTTTGGTGCGCTTTATGGGCTGGCGGAGTCATTGGCCCATATGTCTTCAAAAACGATGATGGTCAGAGTGTTACTGTCAATGGTGAACGGTATAGGAACATGATTCGAAATTTTTTCGTACCTCAATTACGTGGCATTAATCTTGCTGATATGTGGTTCCAACAGGACGGGCGCCACAATTGATTTACTCAAAGAAACTTTTGATGAAAAAATAATTTCATGTAATGGCCCAATTAATTGGTCACCAAGATCGCGTGATTTAACCCCATTGGATTATTTTCTTTGGGGTTATGTAAAGTCACTTGTCTACGTGGATAAACCACAAACAATTGAACACTTGGAAATCAATATTCGAAGAGTTATCGGTGAAATATATATTTCCTTGTTTATAATTTTAACTTGTGTCACTCTATAAAAAACACCCTTTATATATATTTTTTCTCGCTAAATTTTATTATCTTATTACATATCGGCCAATATATAATAGTATATGACATATTTAATTATATATGGCCAATCTAATTAATTAGATATAACACAATCTAAAATTATATACTATAACATATCGAGCCCTATCCGCCAGAAAGACGTAAGTAACCATTTTTCCATTTTCGGGTTTTTGATGAAAATATTTATTTTGCGACCATTTGCATCATTGGTCAAAACTTCATAGCTCTAGGAAGTACCGTTACAAAGTTAGACAAAAACAAAAAAGGCGTAAGTGCTTATTCCTATATGACAAACAATAGTTTGTTTACATATTTCCTGACGGCAAAGTGTTACTTACGTCCTTTTTTATTTTACAAATAACTCAAAATCCAGGACACGCTCGATCATGTTTTATTCATCGTTGGATTCGTGATTCAAAAGACTTTAATTTGTTTATCATATGTTTACACTTTTCTTAAACCAAGCAAGAAATAAATCAAAAAAAGTAAAATTGTGTCAAATTAGACCCCCTTGTTTAACCCCTTAAAGTGAGATTTGGTACAAAAAAACAGTTTAGTTTTCTTTATATTTTGGTCTTTTATAACATATTTTAATTTCATTAAAATCCGATAAGCCAAAGAAAACTTAGAAAAAAACTTAAAAATGCCTTTCCTGTAAAATTATGAAATTGTTACTTACGTCTTTTCGGCGGATAGGTCTCGATATAACTAGTGTAATATTCAGAATAATGTATTTTATTTTGGATAAAACAATATATTGACCCATTCCATACTAAAAAAAAATGTAGATCTTATTTTGTATAAAACTATACATATTGCGTCCCGAATTTAAATTTTTTTCGTAAT
The DNA here is from genome assembly GCA_021234595.1 of Delia radicum. NCBI lineage: Eukaryota > Metazoa > Arthropoda > Insecta > Diptera > Anthomyiidae > Delia > Delia radicum. Next base: position 47,584,429 of record CM037854.1, read on the forward strand.
ATCACATTTTTTAATTGATTATTTGTAAAAACCAAACATTTTTTTAGACTATTTATAGTTGCTACCCGCGTTTAAAGTTGGCTTTTGTATTGGGTTTTAAAATATTGGAAAAAAAAAGGATTAAAAGTTTGGCAATGCTGAATATATTATGGAAAACTATTTATAAAAGTTAATTGCATCCACCACAGCGTCCTTTAGGCTGATACAAAAAGTTTTATTTAGTACTTGTTTTAAATTAAATGATGTGGTGAGTCAATTTTTTCAAAAATAAGCTTAGCATTATCAAACTTTTAAGCAAATAGCATTATCAAACTTTTAACCCTAATTTGGAACAAAAATTCAAAAATTGTATTAAAAAAATGAGGAAAGTAAAATTGGCCTTTAATAGAATTATCAGGTATTTGTATTCTATAAGGTTGAACCAACATATTTCCTCATTTGTTTCAAAGTTTTTAGATTGTTCGTTTCCTGAGTTTGTTAATATTAGATGCCTATAACATTTTTAAAAAATTTTGAAAATTAATTCATAGTAGACTTGTTTGAATTTTGTAGAACTGCCAGGAACAGGCAGATAAAGTTTCCAAAATTAACTCCAATTGTGGAAAGATCGTTCCAGATGAGAGTAGCACGGGCTTTTAATCATTTGCCAAATACTTTAAGGCGAGATTTTTGTGATTCGATTAATACATTCAAAAGAAAACTTATTCATAATGTTTCGAATAGATGATAGAAAAGTATTTTATTTTATCAGCAATTAATGGCTGATATAGATTGTAATTTTTGTTTAAGATTATTTGGGATTTATTTTTATGTTTTCTAATTATTTTATAATTAATATTTTTTATTATATATTTATACATTATAAATTTTTATATTTATTTTATTAATTAATTTTAATTATTTATCTCTTGTTATCAAAATATAGAAATATTGTAATTTGTTTTTGAGTATAATTTATGACCGATTATGGCCAAAAGTCTAGGTCATTGGAAATAAAGAAAATAAATAAAAAAAAAATAAAAAAAAATCTTTAATGTTTGTTGATATGCTTTGCTAATGTAAAAGGATAGTATATGATGACATTAGAGAAAAAAACTGCCATTTAAAGTTTTAACTAAAAGTTAAACTGGCAACTATGATAATGACTAGAGAAAAAACAAACACTCTATAAATAGAAATCGTTCGTGGTAAATTTCATTCTAACTCAACACACAGAGTAATGTGGGATTTAAAAGTTACCCAATTTCTTTAACATGTGAGTTAAATAGATGATATTTACGATTAACACTAAAATGGCACGAAGAATGTTGATGAAGACCGTAGTGGGTCAGAAAATGCATTCCATTCATGCTAGTGTCTAATAACTTTTTCTGTGTTTTTTTCTAATAGTCAAAGTAAATTATCATATAAAAATTATAATTTTTCTGTTAATTTAGAGAAAAATTTGTCATGATCTAAAACCGAACAAATAAAATCTCACACATAAATTTATAGATCAACGATAAAATTCACTATTAAACCACTCACCAGGTACAGTGCAAAAATCATTTAATGTATATGCTCGTCATATGTATTAATAAAAAAAATCTTTAATGTTTGTTGATATGCTTTGCTAATGTAAAAGGATAGTATATGATGACATTAGAGAAAAAAACTGCCATTTAAAGTTTTAACTAAAAGTTAAACTGGCAACTATGATAATGACTAGAGAAAAAACAAACACTCTATAAATAGAAATCGTTCGTGGTAAATTTCATTCTAACTCAACACACAGAGTAATGTGGGATTTAAAAGTTACCCAATTTCTTTAACATGTGAGTTAAATAGATGATATTTACGATTAACACTAAAATGGCACGAAGAATGTTGATGAAGACCGTAGTGGGTCAGAAAATGCATTCCATTCATGCTAGTGTCTAATAACTTTTTCTGTGTTTTTTTCTAATAGTCAAAGTAAATTATCATATAAAAATTATAATTTTTCTGTTAATTTAGAGAAAAATTTGTCATGATCTAAAACCGAACAAATAAAATCTCACACATAAATTTATAGATCAACGATAAAATTCACTATTAAACCACTCACCAGGTACAGTGCAAAAATCATTTAATGTATATGCTCGTCATATGTATTAATAAAAAAAAATCTTTAATGTTTGTTGATATGCTTTGCTAATGTAAAAGGATAGTATATGATGACATTAGAGAAAAAAACTGCCATTTAAAGTTTTAACTAAAAGTTAAACTGGCAACTATGATAATGACTAGAGAAAAAACAAACACTCTATAAATAGAAATCGTTCGTGGTAAATTTCATTCTAACTCAACACACAGAGTAATGTGGGATTTAAAAGTTACCCAATTTCTTTAACATGTGAGTTAAATAGATGATATTTACGATTAACACTAAAATGGCACGAAGAATGTTGATGAAGACCGTAGTGGGTCAGAAAATGCATTCCATTCATGCTAGTGTCTAATAACTTTTTCTGTGTTTTTTTTCTAATAGTCAAAGTAAATTATCATATAAAAATTATAATTTTTCTGTTAATTTAGAGAAAAATTTGTCATGATCTAAAACCGAACAAATAAAATCTCACACATAAATTTATAGATCAACGATAAAATTCACTATTAAACCACTCACCAGGTACAGTGCAAAAATCATTTAATGTATATGCTCGTCATATGTATTAATAAAAAAAATCTTTAATGTTTGTTGATATGCTTTGCTAATGTAAAAGGATAGTATATGATGACATTAGAGAAAAAAACTGCCATTTAAAGTTTTAACTAAAAGTTAAACTGGCAACTATGATAATGACTAGAGAAAAAACAAACACTCTATAAATAGAAATCGTTCGTGGTAAATTTCATTCTAACTCAACACACAGAGTAATGTGGGATTTAAAAGTTACCCAATTTCTTTAACATGTGAGTTAAATAGATGATATTTACGATTAACACTAAAATGGCACGAAGAATGTTGATGAAGACCGTAGTGGGTCAGAAAATGCATTCCATTCATGCTAGTGTCTAATAACTTTTTCTGTGTTTTTTTTCTAATAGTCAAAGTAAATTATCATATAAAAATTATAATTTTTCTGTTAATTTAGAGAAAAATTTGTCATGATCTAAAACCGAACAAATAAAATCTCACACATAAATTTATAGATCAACGATAAAATTCACTATTAAACCACTCACCAGGTACAGTGCAAAAATCATTTAATGTATATGCTCGTCATATGTATTAATAAAAAAAATCTTTAATGTTTGTTGATATGCTTTGCTAATGTAAAAGGATAGTATATGATGACATTAGAGAAAAAAACTGCCATTTAAAGTTTTAACTAAAAGTTAAACTGGCAACTATGATAATGACTAGAGAAAAAACAAACACTCTATAAATAGAAATCGTTCGTGGTAAATTTCATTCTAACTCAACACACAGAGTAATGTGGGATTTAAAAGTTACCCAATTTCTTTAACATGTGAGTTAAATAGATGATATTTACGATTAACACTAAAATGGCACGAAGAATGTTGATGAAGACCGTAGTGGGTCAGAAAATGCATTCCATTCATGCTAGTGTCTAATAACTTTTTCTGTGTTTTTTTCTAATAGTCAAAGTAAATTATCATATAAAAATTATAATTTTTCTGTTAATTTAGAGAAAAATTTGTCATGATCTAAAACCGAACAAATAAAATCTCACACATAAATTTATAGATCAACGATAAAATTCACTATTAAACCACTCACCAGGTACAGTGCAAAAATCATTTAATGTATATGCTCGTCATATGTATTAATAAAAAAAATCTTTAATGTTTGTTGATATGCTTTGCTAATGTAAAAGGATAGTATATGATGACATTAGAGAAAAAAACTGCCATTTAAAGTTTTAACTAAAAGTTAAACTGGCAACTATGATAATGACTAGAGAAAAAACAAACACTCTATAAATAGAAATCGTTCGTGGTAAATTTCATTCTAACTCAACACACAGAGTAATGTGGGATTTAAAAGTTACCCAATTTCTTTAACATGTGAGTTAAATAGATGATATTTACGATTAACACTAAAATGGCACGAAGAATGTTGATGAAGACCGTAGTGGGTCAGAAAATGCATTCCATTCATGCTAGTGTCTAATAACTTTTTCTGTGTTTTTTTCTAATAGTCAAAGTAAATTATCATATAAAAATTATAATTTTTCTGTTAATTTAGAGAAAAATTTGTCATGATCTAAAACCGAACAAATAAAATCTCACACATAAATTTATAGATCAACGATAAAATTCACTATTAAACCACTCACCAGGTACAGTGCAAAAATCATTTAATGTATATGCTCGTCATATGTATTAATAAAAAAAATCTTTAATGTTTGTTGATATGCTTTGCTAATGTAAAAGGATAGTATATGATGACATTAGAGAAAAAAACTGCCATTTAAAGTTTTAACTAAAAGTTAAACTGGCAACTATGATAATGACTAGAGAAAAAACAAACACTCTATAAATAGAAATCGTTCGTGGTAAATTTCATTCTAACTCAACACACAGAGTAATGTGGGATTTAAAAGTTACCCAATTTCTTTAACATGTGAGTTAAATAGATGATATTTACGATTAACACTAAAATGGCACGAAGAATGTTGATGAAGACCGTAGTGGGTCAGAAAATGCATTCCATTCATGCTAGTGTCTAATAACTTTTTCTGTGTTTTTTTCTAATAGTCAAAGTAAATTATCATATAAAAATTATAATTTTTCTGTTAATTTAGAGAAAAATTTGTCATGATCTAAAACCGAACAAATAAAATCTCACACATAAATTTATAGATCAACGATAAAATTCACTATTAAAAAATAAAAATTAATGCAGCAAATCGATTTTTGATAAAAAAAAGATTTATGCGGGAACTTTTTTGAAAACCGTATAAAAGTATACTCAATATCATCTTAAATCATCATCATCTTAAATTTTCAAGAAATGTGTTTTTGATGGCAAATATTCAGTAAAATATGCCTCGTCTATGGTATAAATTTCAAAGTGGATGTATTTTTTTGTGAAATTTTATTTTTTTGCAATTTTTATTTCTCTATCTTAAACAATTAATTTTTGTGAATGAAAAATCCTCTATCTCTTCATATAATACAACAATATTTTATCGAAGAAACTCCTTTTTACTAAATTATGCATGCAGATCACGAATCTGGCAAAATTTCTTAAATCGTGTAGGTCGAATTATAGTTTTTAACGAAGAATCCGGGAATCCGGTAGGAAATAATGTGCAATTTAGCTGCATTAGATTCGAGGCCATACTTGGGTGTGATCGCTAAACGGTCATGACTTGGTATTGTTACGTTTGTAATGTAAGATGAGCGCAGGTTTGATTCTTACAGCCGCAGGTTGTTGAAAAATTTATCAAATTATAAGACACAAATAATAACAATTATAAGACACAAATAATAATACAATTTAAATGGGAAATCACTGATGAGGCTGTCCATAAAAAGTCAGAAACTAGTCTAGTCTGATTTAAAAATTAATAGTGTTTATAATTTTAAGAGAAAAACGTTTATTCTTCTTCTTAACCTCAACATTTTTAAAATAATGTTTTGTGTTTATAAGTTTAAACCAGTGACAGGCAAAAGCACTACGCGGCGTTTTTGCTCTCACACCTACATGCGCTCACACATTAAAAAAAATGAAAAACAACAATCAGTCTCGCATGAGCATTCGAACGAACGGGTTCATTCGACGCTTTGTGTTTGAGGTACACTGACAGAATGGATGAATATTTTGAATATGAATTTTTGTTTAATTTTTTTTTATTGAAAGATTGATAGTTTTTAATCAAATATAACTGTTTTAAATCTAAGAATCTGCACATTTTTTTTTTGTTAATTGAAATTATTTTTTTATGTTATTTATTTTTTTGTTATTTAGTTTATTAATCCTTTTTTTTTTTGTTATTTAGTTTGTTTTTTTTTATTTTTTGTTTATTTACTTTTTTTTTTATTAAAAAAACATAAAGTTTATATGAAATACTTTTTTTTGTTTATGTACGTTTTCTTATTATTACTACAAGTTTTGCTAAGTGCATTGAGTAAGAGAGAGGTACAGCTCACTTACACAACTACAAAATACGATTGTATGTGTTTGCCTATCGCTGGTTTAAACAAAAAAAAACTAATTATTTATCAATAATTTCATTATATAAGTGGTTTTTTAACCTATTTACTTAAGAATATTAGGAGAAACACTGTTTTTTTTATTTTTTTCACCTTCTCTTTCGTGACGGAAATTCACTGGACCGAGTGTGCATACAAATTCTAAGAGTGTCTTTATCTTACAACGTACCTTGCTCCAGGCTAAAATTTTTCGAAATCGATCCCTAATTTAATAGCACAACACCACAAAAGAAACTAAATTTCGTATTAATAACTTACCTCATAAATAAACGCACTCATTCTTTGACTAACACTTAAAATGAGTAAAGTTTGTGGAAATAGTACAAAATAACGATCTCGATGATCAGGACCAACAGCAACACTACCCATATGGATAATTTCACCTAATGAACTTAATTCTTGGCCTTGCCAGCCCCTCACAGGGCCAGTTAATACTTGAAGTTCTAATTCTTTTTGTCGTCTAGTGGCAGAGCAGGTGGCCTAAAAAATAAACAAGAAAAAAATCAGAAATTATAATAGAAATTTATAAAAAATATTTTAAATATTTACAGCTATATCTTTGTAAACAGCCACACTACGTTGTGTATCACCCCTATCGGGATGACTACTTTCCATATGTCTTTCCAGTTCTTGTAGCATGGCCGAATATTTATCTAAACGACGAAAAGGTTTCGATAAACCAGTGGTGAGTACTAAAAGGCCAGGAGTGGCAGCACCTTGACGTTCCATATATTTTTCCAACTCATCTCTTAATTGAAGAAAGGATCAATGGGTTAGTTTATAAAGTAAAATTTTAAGATTTTCACACTCACTTATATTTATCTAATATGACAATAGCTTTGGGATGCTGTGCACAATAGGCTTGATGGACTTGTTTCATATATGGTGCCTTATTTAAAAACAATTTACCCACACGATCATTGCACTCTTCCATTTGTGTTAATAACTCCTCGTGTGTTTTAACAATCTCTACAAAATTGCACATTAATTGAGCATACTCATCGGGAGTGAGTCTAAGAATAAAAAAGAAAATTTCGTTATGTTAGAAATTTTTAATAAAAATTAGAAACTTTTAATAAAAATTAGAAATTTTTAATAAAAAATCAAAGAAAATCTATTTAATTTTTAAATTATAGAAAATTCTCCAAGTGTTTTTTAGCATCAAATAGGAATTGGCCGTTGCTCTTCAGGTTTGATTATATTTTTATACACATATCGTCACCCAAACTGCAAAAGGGCGCTACTAACAAAGTTTTAAAACCCGGTTTTATTGATGATTACTTACACTTTTTTGGTTGTTCTGTAAAATATTGAATAATGGATGTTTGAGTGATTATGAAGCACTGCATCGAACTACATTTCTCCACAAAATTGTTTGGTTCTGTGATTAAAACTAGCAGTTATATTAACGATATTGTAAAAATATCTGTGGACGTTTTTTGCATTTTAGGGGACGATATACTCTCTTTTTCTGTGACTTTTTCTTGATTTAAATAAAAAATAATAATTATTTTATTATATTATTTGCATACAACAAATTTAATTTTTTGTATAAATTTGTAATTTTTTATTTTTTTCAGGTTTATCTGTCCAAAAAATGAATTTTTGATGCAAATGCAACTTTCGAATACATTTTACAATATATATCCAAAAATTGCATTTGTCCCAAAAAGTTATTTTTGAGACAGATAAACTTAAATAAATAACGTTTTTGTACTTTTGTGCATTTTTGTAGTGTGTTCTGAGTTTTAAGAACTTTAGAAAATATAAAAATTTCAAATTATACACCAAAAAAATTTTTTTAATGGAAATAATAAATAAAGTTTTCTTCCGAAAACCAAGAAAATTAGATGACATTCGCGTCACAGATAAATCAAAATTAAATTTTTATAGAAAATGCTGAAACATTTTGAAGACGGAAAACAGATTTGTAAATATATCTAAAAATTTCATTTTTTAATTTCATAAATGTAAAAGAAGACAACCGTAGGAATCGAATGGCTTTTGATTTAGAGAAATCCGATAACAACTTTGAAATATATGGCTCTTCATAGTTACATACTTTTGGGATTTTTTGGAATTTTCTAAAAATTTACACCGTCAAAATATCGAGATTTTGTGAAAATTTGAAAAACTGAATATGGGGATGTGTTATATATAGGATCCATAGAGAATATATGTTTAAATGTGTATAAAGAAAATCGGGAGACATGAGGTCACAATATGACAATTTTGTTCTTTCATTGAATATTTCTAAAAAAAAATGTGTAAAGAAAAAATGATCTAAAAATTTTATAATAATTTAATAGAAAGATCTTTTCAGAACCATAAATTTTTATAAAGAAAAATTATATTAGCTCTCAAACCGACCTAAGCATTTTTTCATGACATTTAGACCATGTGTTCGAAAAATAAACAATATGCTATTCTACCAAAACTTTTTTTCGTTGCCTACTTTAGGCGATATGTGCCAAAATAGGTATGGAGCGAATCTCAAAAACTAATCCATATAACTATGTATATGAATAACTTTGGGCATAAATTATTCCTCCTACCAAGATATAACTACAGTCCAAAAATTACACTTTTGCGCTTGTACTTGAGAAGATATGGCGATTGTCGTTTTTCAAAATATGCGAAATTGAGCGAAAACGCACCTTAACTTCAATATACCGCACACCTAGTTCAAAAAACACTCAACTCAAAATTTTTCATTTTTCAGAAATCGAAAAAATATTTGCAACTTTATACCAATTGAAACATAAAGAAAGACATAACTGTTTTTTAGCAACAGTTAACAACAATAAAATAGACTGATATATTTTTTATAGATAAACAAGCGTATTGTGCATAGTTTAAGCATATAAACCAGAAAAATTAAAATTTTGAGTTAAGTCACTTTTGAACTAGGTGTGCGATATATTGCTTTAACGTAAAGGCTTTGCTACTCTTACTACATAAAATATTTCTGCCAAATTTCAAGATAATCCGTCCATACGTTTTCAAGTTAAGACGATGTCTTTTAGAGATATCGTATTTTGAATCCTGTATATCCTTGGACCAAAATAAGAGCTTTGTTGTTCAATCTTACTTTGTGTTTACTATCGATTACTTCTAGTCAAGATAAATATGTTTTTAAGATTTTTAAAAATTGTGCTTATTTTACAATATTTATTTTTGAAGTTTTAACTTTTACACTTTCTCGCTATAAAACTGTGCACTGCACACAAGAAATTACTTTTCAAAATATTTTGTAAATTTAGTTTTCCATCGAATAGGCTTACTTTCTAATAATAAAACACTCATTTGGAGGCGGGCTTGCCGGTTAGAGGGTTAAAAATTCATAATGTTTCTATAATTTTTTTTTTATAATTTTCTGTAATTCTGTAAATTCCCAATGCTTTTTCTTTGGTATTAATGTTAACCAACGCTCTGCTAGTTCTTTGTACCATCGGCGATTCCTACCTGGGTAAGAACATTTCTTAGATTCTGAAATCATTTTTCTTTAGTAAAATTATCATACTCTGAATTAATTTTTCTATAGAAAAAATTCTTAGATTCTGAAATTACCGCATATTACAAAATCATATCTTTCGCAAATTTTGTAAAAGAAGTACTGGCAAAGCACTTTCACATTAACATTAACAAAAAACCTATTAATCATCAATTTTGATCCATTCTTGTCTTTTTAGCAATCAAACACGTGGATCTAGGATCTTTTCCTAACAAGCATCACTTTGAAGACCAAAAATGTTTTATTTGTACAAAAAAAAATTAGTTTCACTCTGGCTCAAGTTATTTTTTGTTATTTTTTATATACACCGAGATTATTTTGATGTTATTTTTATTTATTTATAACGAATTTTCAACCTCCGTATATTTAAAAAATTAAGCAAAGTATTTCGATCTGGCTAAAGATCTCATCAGAACCCGATGTTTTTGAAAAGTATATCGTTTCAGAAAAACAATTTTAGTGACTCTCTGAAAATAAACCGTTAGTGAGCTGGACCATTTTTACAAAAAGTATACTTTTTAGTTTTTTCAAGATATTTTTGTTTATCGTTCCAAGAAACTGTATACAAAAGGGGTATCAAATGAAAGATCTTTTGAAGACGCTCTAAAAAAAATAAATATAACTTTTTCCAAAATGGGCCAGCTCACTAACGGTTACTGCAAAAAATTAAATATTTTGGGAATCCTCATCAAAAATTTCAAAGTTCATATTTAGGAGGCCACTAAAAAATTGTTGTGTTTCGACCCACTTTAAAAAACAGTTGTAAATATTATAAAACAAGTACGGGCAAAGTCCATTTTAAAAACATTAGCAAAACAATTTTAAATCATGTTTTGCCAGTGGTTGCGTTTTTTAAACACCCAGTCAGAAACTGCCAGTGGTGCAAAAAATTAACAGTGCAATTGGAAATACATATATTACCAGCGTTTCCAAAAGGCGTTTTGCTAGTATTTGTTTTACAATAACTTCAGCGGTCAAAAAAAAACATTGGCAAAGCATTGGCTGGAACCACTATGCCAACGTTGGAAAAAATTGTTTTCCCAGTGCTATCCAGTAAGAAATTAACAACGGCTCAAAAGTCTGACAACTGGTAGAGCATTTATTTTATAAAAATTATGCGTAGTTTAAAAAATTTTGTAGTTATAAGGTTCCGAGTGCGATCCAGGCATAATTTTTTTATGATTTCTTTAAACTTTTTAATATTTTTTTATAAAAAAATTGTTTTTTATCATGCTGGAAAAGCTCCTTTAAAAGCAACTTTTGTTTGTTTTTCCAACGTTGGCAAGTTGATTCCACCAAACCTTATGCCAGTGCTGACATATTTGAGCAGCCAACTGATACCCAGCAGTTATCGTATTATGTGTGGTTAGGTATAGGGTTGGAATCCCGGCTCGAAAAAAAAATTAGAAATGGACTTTTTTTTAATTTTATTTTGGAAATCTAGTTTTAGACCACTTATTTCATGGTTTAACCAACATTTTGCCAACGTTGTACATTTTTCCCCAGTGCTTGTCGCACAATTTTTAAACAGATGGACCTTTTGTCCAATGATGTTATAATTTTAGGATTGGGAAAGCACTTGTTGAAAGCACTTGTTGAAAGCAATTGTACCACTTGCTAGAGTGTCTTGCCAGCGTTGACAAGGCACTCAGTCTTTTTCTGACTGGGTAGTTTTAAAATATGAGAAATTCTCTATAGAAAAATTATTTCAGAATGTAACATTTTTTTTATATCGAAATAATTCCAGAATCTGAGAAATTTTCTGCAGAAAAAATTGTTCCGAATCAAAAAATTGTTAGAATATGAGAATTTTTCTATAGAAAAATTATTACAGAATCTAAGAATTTTTCAAAGAAAAAGTATTTTAAAATCTGAATATTTTTTATATGAACAATGATTTCAGAAAATTAAGAAAATTAAAAAAATTAATTCAACGTCTACAAGAGGATGGGGCGATTTGAACATCTTAATGGGCGCTTCGCGTTTCTGATTCTTGGGATTGTACTGAGCAAAAAAGTCCACTAGACCATACGTCTACGGTGAAAATCGAGCTTCCAGATTTTGACTTTTTATCCGTATTTTGTGAAAGTAACAATGTGTGGGATGGACATATCTCAGGAAGTAGGAGGAGCTTATCCAAGAATATGGTATCAATCTCTTAATCTAGCAGATTAATGCATCAATCATATTTGTGGGTGGGGTTTAAGGGGTTAATTTTTAATTTCAAAATAGGTCTTTTTTGCCGTAAAGTCAAAATCTGGAAGCTCGATTTTCACCGTAGACGTATGGTCTAGTGTACTTTTTTGCTCAGTACAATCCGAAGAATCAGAAACGCGAAGCGCCCATTAAGATTTTTTTCCTTCCATACAAATCGCCCCACCCTAGTCTACAATTTTATATATTTTTTTTTTTTTTGAAGAAATTGAAGGACTTATTGTAAAAACTTAATAAGCCACATATACTGTTTTATGGATTTTCGCCGTTTTCTAGACATCTATTGATTAGTATATGATAGAAATGTTGCTTTAACAATTATTACAAGTACCTAGAGTATAATCGTCTTGCAAATGTCATATTTTTGCATATTTTTAATCTTTAAAAGACGAACACAAACTAAATGTGGCTTATCAAGTTTTTACAATAAGCCCTTCAATTAAACGCATATTTAAAAAATGTTTTTCTAAGACAGTACTTCGAATCTGATACGATTTTTTTGTGGAATATTTTTAATTTAAAAAAACTTTTCAATAAATAAAGAGATAAACTTTTTTTAAATTTAATTAAATAAAAATAATTATGAATTTAAATTTTCTTCTGAATTTAAGTTCATAAATATTCTCAATTTATAAAACTTTGTCTAACTTACATTTGTGTTTGTTGTAATGGTTCTAAAAAATTCTCCATCAAACCCTGTATTTCGGCTACATGTGCTCTTTCTGAATCTAGTAGATCTTTTAAAACCACCGATCTATATTCTTGTATCTCTTCGGGTGGTCTTATTGCGTCTGTGATAGGTAGCGGAGCTTTATATTCCATAACATAATTGCTGGGAAACCAGCCAGTCTTTTCGTTTAGTGTACCCTCCCACCAACCACCTTCTTCACGTTGTGTTACAGTGATTAAATCACCTTTTTTGAAACACAATTCATCATTATTGCCACCTTTAAAGGAATACTCGGCCTGCACTATCAGCGGTTGTTCCATTTTGATATATTTTTATAACAATATCGTTTTTATTTTATACTTCACATACAATTAATTATAATTTAGCAATTAATCTGTAAAAATAAGAGTAAAAGAAAATTTATGAATATTTTTAATTTTCTATTGAAATTTGTGTCATCCATTAATTATCTTAAATATTTAAGTGCAACAACAATTAACATTTAAAGTTTTTTCGCATGTGTTTTTTTTTTTGGATTTCTTTTTCTATTTTAAATCTAAAATATTTCCAAAACATGTGTTTCTAAAGAATGCTATTGTTATGATCTCTCCATTATTCACACATTCAAGAAAATATACATTGGTGCTCTCCAAACTAGCACACTCAGCATGAGATTTTCTTTGTCATATTATTATTTTTTTTGAAGAGCTTTTAATGTTTTTATTATTTTAATATATTGAATACAATGTACTAATTATAAAGGGTCCGCCATCTAACGTTTTTTTTCAACTAGTGCTTATTTCGTGAATGGTAACACTTAGCTCATGTCTGATTTCACAGATAATTAGTTTTATCCTTCCGCTGAACGAATATGGTCCGTATGTTCGTTATCTTGTGAAAAAAGTGAAAGAAACTGGCATCCTCATCGATAAACAAAAGCGTGAAAAGCTAAAAACAGTGCGTACACCCGAGAATATTTCTGCTGTGGCAGAAAGTGTGCGTGAAGCGCCATCAACATCAATTCACCGTCGTTATCAACAATTGAACATTTCGGAGACATCATTGAGACGAATTTTGCATAAAGACCTTGGTATGACGCCATACAAAGTCCAATTGGTTCAGAAGTTCAAAAAAAAAAAAAAAGTTATTTGGCGGACCCTTTACTACATGACTTGGCCCCCTCATTTCGATTGTCAAAAATTGTTAATTTTGCACAAACTTTGGGGACTCCTAAAGGATAAGTGGGACCAGATTGAGATTTACCGCCCTCCAAATTTTTATTGCCCCAAGCCTCCCTAACAAATTACCTTTGGACAAATTTACTCTATATTTCACATGGACAGTTTATAAGTGCCAAAAATGCTTGGGCAAGCATACTAGCCTGTGGTCGACAAAAGGTTAAAAGACAAGGTAAAAATATTATGGCAATTAACAGGAACATCGCCAACATTTTCTATTATATATATTTCACCAATATAAAGTTTTTTTTAAATATTTTAAATTGAGAATTAGCTTTAACAAAAATTATATGTGCTGGGTGGGGTAATTTGATGACCACCACTGTATTATGTAAGATAAATGTATCTAAATCGTAGCTCTTTGCTGGTCAATGCCGAGTAATGAAAAATAAATGTGTTTGTGATATATTTTCACACTATATTTACCAACTAATAGTTAATACTTAAAAAAAAAATACATCTCGTCACCTAAAATGCAAAAGGACGTAACTAACATATTTACTTTTTTACAGGAGAAAGCAAAAAACAATATCGTTAATATAACTGATACACTCAAAAAAATAAGTTAGTAGAAAAGTTAGTAAAACATCTCGTATATCAGGTATACTATTTTTCAGCAATTTTTTTGCTAAAATTATGTTTTAAACTAAAATTTTAGTTATACTTATTCAGCACTTAACTGTTTTGAACTAATGTTTTACTAATATTTTAATAATGTTTTACTAATTTATTTTGCTAAAAAAATTGTGTTGATTAGCACATCAAAAGTGTGAACAACAACCAGACTGAAAGATATACTCAGAATGAATTAGATGTCGCGGCATGTCACGATGTAGTAGTGACGAGGAACATTATACTAAAAAGTACAACTCTAGTAAGACATAATATAAAAAAATCAACCATGGAAGATTTTTGTATTTGAGTTTTAATACATGTAACAAAAAAGTGGATTAAAACAACTTAAATTTTGCGTCGTCACCGGCTTGTGAAAGTAATTGTGTATTAATTAAATAAAAGACAAAATAAAATATTTAAATTTAATAAAGATTAAATGTGTATTTGTAAACTAAATTGTTATTCATCTTGTTTTAATCATCTTGTTGGGTCAAATTGCAAACAAATATACAAAAGGTAGACAGACTAAAGCGAGAGACAAAGACATACATCCTAGGTAGATTTTTCTGTTTCCTTTTTCTTATTGCAAAAAAGTATTGCATATGTTATATTTTGTTATTTTTTCGTTTCGTTTCTATAATTCTCTGCGGCATTTGCGTTCCTTTAAAAGATAGCATCATTTAGACAATAATTGATGTAAGTAGTTCAAAGATAATTTCGTTTATGTTATATATAATTATTTCTATTGTTTTTAGATATTACATAAATTCATGTCGTCAATGTAGGAAAATGAAAATTTTTATATTTCGTTATTATAGTAAATTATTTTTAAAAGAATCAGAAAAATATGTTTTATGATTTTCAGCAAATAAATTAACTAAAGTATAATTTTTCTACAAATTTTTTGAGTTTTTTTTTTCAGTCTACTAATATTTAGCAAAAATTTTATTAATTTTTAGCAAGAGTTTTTTAATTTCTAATCTACTAAGTGTTAGCAAAACTTTTGCAGAATCAACTAATTTTGTTGCTAAAAATCAGCTCGCTGATTTTCAGTAAAAGATTTTGCTGACATTAGCAATTTTTTGCAAGCACCCTCCTGGCTAAAATTTTGCTGACTCAGCAAAATTTCTTGCTGACTTTACTAACTTTTTTATTTGAATGTAGTTTTAATCATAGAACCAAATAATTTTGTAGACAAATGTAGTTCTATAAAGTGTTTCATATTTATTCACTCAACCCTACTTCAATATTCTACAGGGCAACCAAAAAAAAATGAGCGAAAACAAAAACATATAAGATTCGAACTTCATTTAAAAACCGCTATTTTTATCGTAGACGTCCGAAATTTTGTGTAGGTCCGAAATTTTGTGAAGCATAATCATCCATAAAACCTGGTTTGGAAACTTTGTTAGTTACGCCATTTTGCATTTTAGGTTACGATATTAAAACAGATTAAGCCTAACTGGAACTGTAACTGGCACATTTGTTGTTGTTGTTGTTGTTCCCATAAAAAATTTCAATTTAACAGTTTGTTAAATTTTAACTGGGCATTCAGTAATCGGGCCCAAATAATAGAAATTTAATACAGTTATATTAGTTTTTTTGTTTTTATATACATCGAGATTATTTTTTTTATTTTTAATTTATAACGAGCTTTCAACCCCCGTATATTTACAAAAATAAAGCAAATCAAACATATTAGCTAGGTTGATACTAGTATTTCGATCTGGCTAAAGATCTCATCAGAACCCGAAGTTTTAGAAAAGCTAGAGCCTCCATAATAGGCAGAACTTTAACAAAAAACCTATTAATCATCAATTTTGCTCCATTCGTGTCTTCTTAGTAATCAAATTTAATTTGTTATTCAAAAAATATCATATTTTATTCCAAAAATCACATTTGTTTGTAAAAAAAATCGCAATTTGTTTTTCAAAAAATAGCAAATGTAAATCAAAAAATACCATTTGAAATTCAAAAATTACCATTTCAATTCAAAAAATATCAAATGAAATTAAAAAATACCAAACGAAATTCAAAAAATTCCAAATGAAATTTAAAAAATACCAAATATAATTCAAAAAATACCAAATGTTATTCAAAAAATATTAATATTATTTTTTGAATTACATTTGGTATTTTTTAAATTAAATTTGGTATTTTTTTAATTAATTTAAATTTGAAATGGTATTTTTTAAATTTTAAATGGGATTTTTTGATTAACATTAACATTTTTTGAAACACAAATGAATTCTTTTTGGTATTTTTTGAATTTCAAATAAGATTTTTTTCTATGGATTTTTTTCTTTCGAATTATAAATAATATTTTTCAAATAACATTTGGTATTTTTTTAATTACAAATTGTATTTTCTGAATTTCAAATTCGATTTTTTTGAAATACATTTGCTATTTTTTGAAAAACAAATGCGATTTTTGAATACAAATGAATAACATATGGTATCTTTTGAATTACAAATGAGGTTTTTGAATTTAAATTGCTATTTTTTTAATTTCAAATAGAATCTTTTGAATTTGATTTGTAAATTTGAAATTACATTTTTGTAATTATTTTGAAATTATATTTGTTATTTTTTTGAATAACGAATGGAAATGGTGTAGTAAATATATTTGACGTAAGATATAAAATGGGTCACAGTGTATGATAGTGACTAATCATGTTGGTTACAAAAATCATCTACAAACTGCACATCTCGCCTTTAATTAGTATTTTCTAGTTTGAATTTTTAGAGATATCGATAGGTTGGCTCTTAGTTTACAAAATAGTATTGATACACTCAGGGGATAAGCTTCATCATATTTATTAAAAGCTTCATAAATATGATGAAAAATTTTATTGATTTTCTTCCAATGTAACACTTCATAAATATGATGAACTGTTTCATAAAAAAACGCAAATTGTTGACAGACTTTTTTATGAAATTGTTCATAATTCGTATTACATATTTAAAAAATAATATGAAGCAGTTTCATAAATATTTATGAAAGTTTTATAAATATACAGTAGAACCTCGATTATCCGGGTTGCACGGGACCGGATTCAGCACGGATAATGGAAAACACGGTTAATAGCAGTTATTTATTTCTCCCAAATTTTAACTCTTTGTATGTAGGTTAAAATAAAAAACAAGCAAATAAATATGAGTGCTCACGGATAATAGATATGAAGCACGGTTAATAGAGAAAAAAAATAATAGCACGGATAACAGAGGTAAACACGGTTAATAGAGGTATAAATCAAACATCCAGCATGCCGGTTAATAGATGTACCCGGTTAATGGAGGCCCGGATAATCGAGGTTCAACTGTATATAAATCACGCAGAAAAACGTTCCTCAACGAAGCTTTGGACGGACTGGAGGAGAAAACCCTTAAGTCAATAAATATTGTACTATCACATCCACGCAGTTATCCCTGGATACTGCCAACAATAGCAACCAAAATCATATTTTCATGTAAAATTAATTATTTGAACAGTAAATTTTATAAAAATAACCAAAAAAAAATACTAAAACACTTCCCCGCATTTTTCTACTTAATATATACCTAAAATAGGTCTAGAGGGCGCTTCGCATCATATCATGGACCATAAAAATGATGTCATTTTTGAAATCTTGAGGCAATTTCCTCTTATTTGAGTACACATTTATATGTTTCTACGTATAAGATAGAAAAAAAAAATATGTTTTAACTCCAGAGGGTGTCATATTTTTTATTTTTTTTTTTTAAGAACGCCCTATAAAGTGCAGTTGTGTCGAAAATCAAGTAGAAAAAACATTAAAATAAATAAAAACAGCTTTGAAATCAAACAAAGTTTGTTTTTCATTTAGCTAAAATGTTTCTGCTTATTTTTGAAAAGCAGAAATGGCATCTATTATGTTGAAATATTAATTTAAGTACGGAAAAAGTTAATTTTAACTAGAATTATATTTACTTTAATAAGATTCATACTTAATTTAAAAATTTTAGTAAAAAAAAGATATTAATTTAAATATGAAATAATAATTAATAGAAGGGGGTCTTTTGGTTTGGAAAATTTTTTTTTTTTGCATATTTTTTAGCTTAAATATTAGAATTCCAAATAGTTTGGAAGATACAGTCATTTTTGTGAAGAAATGTTTTTGCCTCAATGAGCCATTCACTGTGTGCCACATAATTGAACTTAAAACTTAAACGAGTTTTTATCGGAACCACGTTTTTCAATCTAGTACGCAGGGTTTCTCAAGTTCTAGTGCACCGATTTTAATGATATATGGCTTAATTGACACATGGCTTAATTAACGTGGCTATTGTCCAATGTTCAATCATCTGGCACAAAATTGTTAACAATTTGTTTTTTTACACTAGACTACAAAAAAAAAAGGTCAAATATCGATTTTACATTTTCAAACGTCATTCATACTAACTAATTCCCCGTTTTCCGTTTTGCTTTCAGATAAAAGCGCGTCCCGGAAAGCGTACCAACGAAATACGTTTTTTGATAGACCCTACTTTGGAGGCCGAGAACTTTTCAAACAGCCCACGTATTGACAAATTGTTAATTTTGTACAGTGTTGCCAGGTTTGTTGAGCATAAAATCGTCAAGTTTTAAAGAAAAAATCGTCAAAATCGTCATCATATTTTAAAAAATCGTCATAAAATCGTCAAAATAAAAAATATTTTTTATAAGTGGCATAAAGTTTTAATAAAAAAAAGATAAAAGAAAATAGTGTAATTCACATCCCAAGTGATAACATTTTTTCGTTGTAATATAACACGATTTACGACACTTTTCAATCGTTTAAACTTCGAAAATCATGATATTTTAAAACGATGGCGCTTTGTCACTTAAATTGTTAATCACTTCTACATAATTCTGAACAACATTTCAATAGCACAATTTTTAAATCTTAAATTCTTTTTAAAAATTCTGGAAATTCTTTTACAATGTTATTTTTTCAATTCTTAAATTTGGACTTCCTTAACAAATTAAAATTTATGATCAAATTCAAATTGCTTTACATTTGTTGATATACAGTGACAGGATTCTCTGTATGTTATCAATGAATGTTTGCATTAGATCTATGAAACTTCATTGGAACTCGTCCATTAATTTAATGAAAAGTTTTTTTTATTAAATTAATTCATTTTTTGAAACTTTTCATTAATTTAATTTAATAAAAAATTTTATATTATTTATTAAAAATTTTAAACGTATAACGAAAGTTTAATTAAAACAGTTTCAGTAAAACTATGAAGCTTTTTAATCCAGTTTAAAAAATTTTTATTCACATTGTGAAGAAAACATCATCAGTTAAATGAAAAAATTTCATTAAAACTCGTCCAAGGAATTCTCTCTGCGTAACAATAGATTTTGAAAATTTTGATTATTTCATATTTTTAATTCTGGTTTCGGCTTTGATATTTGTAAATACAAATTATTTTATAAAAATTTATAAGAATATTTATAAAAATATAAATTGTGAAAATCTGAAGTTTCACTTTGTGACACTTTTTTTATAGTATTAGGCCTGTTTTTTTTATTGCACTGGACATAGCTCAAAACTTAATTTGTATCTTTTAAATTTGTTTCTAAACGAGGTCTGTTTTTTCGCAAAAAATTACATGCTGTTTCTTATTTAAAATCTTTTTCTTATTTTCATCTAAATATTACACTACAATTGTTTACATTTTTTAATGGACCGTTCTTAGTTTTTATTTGAAATTTTTTATTAGAAGTTTTTCTAATCAGGCTTTCAAGGTCATGGTTTTCAAATGCAAATACACAGAAAAAATTATGGGCCAAAAATATCTAATTAATCGATTGTTTGAATTTTATTGAATTTTCCAATATATTTATAGTGTTGACAACATGTAAACAAAATTTTTAAAAATTTGGCAAACTATTTTTTTTATTTTATATAGATTAAATAATCAAACAAAGGTTTAATTATATGAATATATTATTTAATTTGTAAATAAAAAGAAAAAAAACCGCAAATGGTTAACTTTTAATAAGTTGAACAGTTTAGCGATTTCAAATAAACGCAAAATCGTAGTTATTTCACTAGAGTTTGCAACACTCTATATTCGTGTACGCACGAAAACTTAATTTAGTTTCGTGTTTTATCTGTGGTAATAAAAGTGCACATGTGGATTTAAATAAACCTTATCGAAAAAGGACAATTAAACTATTATTTTTGTAAATAATTAAATTTTCAATAAGTATAAGTGTCATTAAACTATCATTTTAAAGTTGTGTGTGATTTTTTTTAAGAAAGCAATTCAATTACAAGAAAAATTTCAAGACAAGACAAGCAAAACCAAAATTTTGTCTTTACTTTTATTTCTTTTCTTATAATACATTTTTATATTAAAGAGCTTCAATTTTATTATAAATAAAATGTCAATTTAATTTACAAACCTACATTTCTTTTTTTATTTATTGGGGGGCATATAACAAAAATAAAAAAATACGAGTTTTTAATTAAAACTATTATTGTTTTCTTCTCAAGTTTCAATTAAAGTTTTAATCAATTTAACTAAACTTTTTAATTGAGGTTGTAAAGAAAAACAATAACTCTTTTAATTGATATTATTATTATTTTAATTGAAAGAGTTTTAATAAACTGTCTGCAAATTTTTTTAGTTAATACTATCATTTCAGTGGTAGGTGCAAAATCAATTAAAATATTAATTGATTTAACAAAATTTTTAATTGAAACCCGTTTTTAGTTTTTTCTGTGTAATTAAAATGCAAATAAAAAAAAATAATTAATTTTTTTAGTATTTGCATTTTTCCAAAATTTTATTGTTTTTTTTTTTAAGTTTAACGATATAATTAATATAAACAAAAATAGATCCGGTGACAAATAAATATATTTTGCTAACATATTAAACTTTTGTCAAAAAATCGTAATCGTCATTTAGTTATTTTGGGTACTAAAAATCGTCAAAATGACGATAAATCGTCAAACCTGGCAACACTGATTTTGTATTTTTCTTGATGAATTGTAAAACCAAATATAAAAAACAGAATTAAAAAATCTTTTGCGTTTTCTTTCGACAAATTAAAAAAAAAAAAAACAGCTAAAATTCAGCCGTCCAAGCAAGAAGACCCCCTTTACTATGATATTTTTTTTTCTCTGTGTAAATATCTTATTTTGACGGAAGGAAGTCTTCTGTCGGACACTAATAAATTGTGATGTTTTTGTTTTTCTGCCTTTTTCATGTGGCAAAATGCATTTGAAGCATTTAAAGTATAAAATTTGTAAAACCTTCTGCAGGCGTGGTATTACCGCTTAGAGGGCTGAATGTGAAATTTTTTATAAAATTTTCGTTTTCGACGTCTAAATTTATTTAAATGTCGCTGTTAAACTGTTAAAAAAAACTTTAAATTTCTATATTTTTGTAAAATTTATTTTTAGTACTGTTTGCAAATACTACCTAAAATGATGTATTCCGAAAATAACCAATTCCGTTGGTGATTTTAATTAAGCATATGTAATGTAAATTATTTAGAACTAACGTATGCGGAAAAAAATTTCAACAAAATTTGCAACGCTGGAAAAAAAAGTAATAAAGCTATTAATTTTTTACCGTTATATTTGAATAACCACATATTTTCTCATGTTGCTTTGACAATTTTATCAATAAATTGACATTTACTTATTTTAAAAAGTAGACAAAAGAAGAACAACGTCGAGAAACAATTTGTAATTTTTTTAATAATCATCATGGATGATGAGTCATATTTTACGCTAGATGGCAATGAATGGCAAGGGAAGGCACTTTTTCGAAGGAAAGAAACCTACTGATAACAAAATAAAATATTTGGAGCATAAAAAGTTCCCTAAAAAAGTTTTACTATGGCTTGCAATTAGTCCGCAAGGGATGTCGGAACCAGTGTTTTTTGAATCTGGATTGACCGTCAATTCTGAACGATATATTGAGCACTGTTTGCCAAAAGTGAAGGATTTCATAGAAAAGATGCATAGAGGACTAAATGTGATCTTCTGGCCAGACTTAGCATCTAGCCATTACGCTCGAAAAAACGTAGAAGCTACACAGAAAAAACTAAAAACGGGTTTCAATTAAACATTTTATTGAATCAATTAATATTTTAATTGATTTTGCACCTACCACTGAAATGATAGTATTAACTAAAAAAATTTGCAGACAGTTTATTAAAACTCTTTCAATTAAAATAATAATAATATCAATTAAAAGAGTTATTGTTTTTCTTTACAACCTCAATTAAAAAGTTTATTTAAATTGATTAAAACTTTAATTCAAACTTAAGAAGAAAACAATGGAAGTTTTAATTGAAAAATCGTATTTTTTATTTTTGTTATATGCCCCCCATTAAATAAAAAAGGAAATGTAGGTTTGTAAATTAAATTGACATTTTATTTATAATAAAATTAAAGCTTTTTAATATAAAAATGTATTATAAGAAAACAAATAAAAGTAAAGACAAAATTTTTGTTTTGCTTGTGTTGTCTTGAACTTTTTCTTGTAATTGAATTCTTTCTTAAAAAAATCACACACAACTTTAAAATGATAGTTTAATGACACTTGTACTTATTGAAAATTTAATTATTTACAAAAATAATAGTTTAATTGTCCTTTTTCGATAAGGTTTATTTAAATCCACATGTGCACTTTTATTACCACAGATAAAACACGAAACTAAATTAAGTTTTCGTGCTTACACGAATATCTCAACAAAAAGAGTGTTGCAAACTCTAGTGAAATAACTACGATTTTGCGTGTATTTGAAATCGGTAAACTATTCAACTTATTAAAAGTTAATCATTTGCGATTTTTTTCCTTTTATTTACAAATTAAACAATATATTGATATAATTAAACGTTTGTTTGATTATTTAATCTAAATAAAATAAAGAAATAAAAATAAAAAATGGAGCAAAATTGATTATTAATAGGTTTTTTGTTAAAGTTCTGCCTATTATGGAGGCTCTAACTTTTCTAAAACTTCGGGTTCTGATGAGATCTTTAGCCAGATCGAAATACTAGTATCAACCTAGCTAATATGTTTGATTTGCTTTATTTTTGTAAATATACGGAGGTTGAAAGCTCGTTATAAATTGAAAATAACATAAAAATAATCTCGATGTGTATAAAAACAAAAAACTAATATAACTGTAAAAAATATTACTTGAGCCAGAGTACAAACTAAAAATTTTTTATATAAATAGAACATTTTTGGTCTTCAAAGTTTAGTAACGTCATGATGCTTGTTAGGAAAAGACCTAACCACGTGCTTGATAACTAAGAAGACAAGAATGGAGCAAAATTGATTATTAATAGGTTTTTTGTTAAAGTTCTGCCTATTATGGAGGCTCTAACTTTTCTAAAACTTCGGGTTCTGATGAGATCTTTAGCCAGATCGAAATACTAGTATCAACCTAGCTAATATGTTTGATTTGCTTTATTTTTGTAAATATACGGAGGTTGAAAGCTCGTTATAAATTGAAAATAACATAAAAATAATCTCGATGTGTATAAAAACAAAAAACTAATATAACTGTAAAAAATATTACTTGAGCCAGAGTACAAACTAAAAATTTTTTATATAAATAGAACATTTTTGGTCTTCAAAGTTTAGTAACGTCATGATGCTTGTTAGGAAAAGACCTAACCACGTGCTTGATAACTAAGAAGACAAGAATGGAGCAAAATTGATTATTAATAGGTTTTTTGTTAAAGTTCTGCCTATTATGGAGGCTCTAACTTTTCTAAAACTGCGGGTTCTGATGAGATCTTTAGCCAGATCGAAATACTAGTATCAACCTAGCTAATATGTTTGATTTGCTTTATTTTTGTAAATATACGGAGGTTGAAAGCTCGTTATAAATTGAAAATAACATAAAAATAATCTCGATGTGTATAAAAACAAAAAACTAATATAACTGAAAAAAAAATAGTTTGCCAAATTTTTAAAAATTTTGTTTACATGTTGTCAACACTGTATGGATATATTAGAAAATTCAATAAATTTTTTAATTGAATCAATTAAAAAAATTGTTTAAATTGCCATTGATATTCAAACAATCGATTAATTAGATATTTTTGGCCCACAATTTTTTCTGTGTATGGACACACTTCATATACCATAAGTTCATAAAGAGGAAAACCCACCAAATGTCCCTCAATTACGTCCAATCGAAGATTTTTGGGCTAATTTAAAGCGAAGAGTTTATGTTGGTGGCTTTAGACCGAAAAATACAAAAAATCTGATCGAAAAAATTAAAAAAGAACTCCTCAAAATGCCAACATCGATATTTTCTGTTGGAAATTTATGGGTTAACCAATTCAAATACCTACTGTACATATAAAAGTAAATTGTTAAATCTAGTTCACTTTTATGTTTTTGTATTGTATGAAAAAATATTTTTTATTTAATCGAAAAATAAACTTTAACTGCGTTAAAAATTCTCTACAACAATGGTTATGGGCCCTCACCGGCAAAAGTGCAGTTTACGGGGTTTTGGAAATCAAAAAAAAAAAATACATGACCCCCTCCAGAATAAAAAAAAAAAAAAAACCGAAATTATTTTTGGGAGGGGCTCGGCCCCGGGAGGCCCGTGGGAGGCAAAAAACAGGGGGCCATAGTAACAGGGTCGTATGGGTACTCAAATTAAAGGAAATTGTCTCACGATTTCAAAAATGATATTTTTTTTCGGATCCATAACACCTATTCCAAATTAGAGCCATTATTCGACCAATAGTAATATACGAAAAAAGTCAAAAATAAAATTAATTATTTTTTTTATATTCTTAATCTGTTTTAAATATATTTTTGGGGGTTTTTTACTTAAGTTTATCGCATAGCCGGCCTTCGGCCGGGCTTAGGGGTTTTTTACTCCCATCAGTCCAATTCTCGGCTTCGCTGAGGCTTCGCCCCGGTATGCGTAGGAAGTTGCTTTGCTTAGCAAAGTTTTTCTGCGTAACCGGCCTACGGCCGGGCTTAGGGGTTTTTTTACTCCCATCAGTCCAATTCTCGGCTTCGCTGAGGCTTCGCCCCGGGATGCGTAGGAAGTGGCTTTACTAAGCAAAGTTTTTCTGCGTAACCGGCCTTCGGCCGGGCTTAGGGGTTTTTTTACTCCCATCAGTCCAATTCTCGGCTTCGCTGAGGCTTCGCCCCGGTATGCGTAGGAAGTGCCTTGCTAAGCAAAGTTTTCCAAAAAACCCGTTTCCGTTTTTTTAACCCAGGGGGGCCAGGCGCCATAAAACGATTGTAGAGGGCGCTTCGTATCATGGATCCAAAAAAAAATCATTTTTGAAATCCAGATGAAATTTCCTTTCATTAGAGTACCCCCACTTATATGTTACTACGAATACCGGTTTTTTGGCCCTAGAGGGCCCCAGGGGCGTCAGCCCCCTTAACCGAAGATAGAGAAAAATTTTCTTTTTTCATTCTGGAGAGGACCATGTATTTTTTTTTTTTTGATTTCCAAAACCCCGTAAACTGCACTTTAGCCCCCTCACCCATATACGTTTTAATTTTGTTGGTCAGATATTAAAATTCATTCAATTCGGTTCGTCTGACGGTCGTTATTGCAAAAATTAAAAATAAAAAATTGCTGTTTTGTGTGTTAATGGTGTTGTATGTTTGACGTAGAAAAATGTCGGGACAAGCAGCTCAAATAGAAAAGCTTAACGGCGAAAATTATGCGGTGTGGAATATACAAATGAAAAGCCTGTTAGTAACGTTGGATTTATGGGATGCTGTTGAAAAACCAAATGTAAGTCCATCAGCAACTAGTGACACCATAAAAAGGATATGAAGGCGCTTGCAACAATAACGCTGTGTGTAAAGCCTTCGGAAATAATCCACATTAAGGATTGTAAGACAGCTTCCGATGCATGGAATGTGTTAAGCAACTTATACAAAAGGGATGCTCCAGCACGTAATTTCAATTTATTCAAGAAATTGGTAAGATTCAAGTTTTCGAAATCTGAAAAGTTTGCGTCGCAGTTAAACGAGTTCTGTACCGTGGTTGATGATTTGAAAAGTATTAGGATAGAAATGCCGGATGATCTGTTAAGTATACTTCTACTATGTAGTTTGCCTGAAGAGTTGGAGAGTTTTGTCGTAGCTATTGAAAGCCGAGACACGTTACCCAAACTAGAAGTAGTAAAGGCAAAGATTCTTGAAGAAGAACAAAGACAAGGTGAGAAAAATGGTTTCAATTCAGAAAATGTTTTTACAGCAAATACACGCCAAGAACAACGAAATTTGAAAAAAGGTAATGTCAAGAATTTTAAAAATAATCAACAACAGAATTTTAATTCTAAAAATATGAATGATATAAAATGTTTTAAATGTGGCAAAAGAGGTCATGTTAGATCTCAATGTAAATCTTCTTGTAATAGTATGAATGAATCCTTTGCAATGGGTGTTAATGAACATTGTAGTAATGATGACAATGTGTGGATTTTGGACAGTGGTGCTAGTTCACATATGTGTCGTGAATCAAAATTTTTTTCTAAAATTCGAAAGGCATCACATAAAATTAGGCTGGCTGGTAATTACTTCGTAATGGCTGCAGGTATTGGAACCGTGGAACTAAAATCTAATTGCAATATCAATATTTCTTTGCAAAATGTCTGGTATGTACCAAAATTACATTCTAATTTTTTATCAGTTAGTAAAATTGTCGATGCTGGTTATGTTGTGAAGTTTGAAGGAAAAACATCAGTAGTAAAAAATAAACAAAATAAAATATTTTTTTCGGCTAAAAAGAAAAACGACATATATCATGTAAATTTTAAACTGAATACCCAATTGGAAAACTTAAACATGGTTGAAGAAAGTTCAAATAATTTGAAAAAGTGGCATGAACGTTACGGTCATTTAAATGTTAATGACTTATATCAATTATCTAAAAATGATAGTGTACGTGGTTTAAAGGTGAATCCTCCAAAAAATTTTAAATGTTCTACTTGTGCAGTTTGTAAAATTCATGCCAAAAGTTACAATAGTTATTCAAAAGTATACACAACAGATGTGTTGCAACTTGTACACACGGATCTATGTGGTCCTATGAGAAGTAAATCTCAAGGGGGTGCTAAATATTTTATTTCATTTATCGACGATTATTCACGATACATTGTGATTTATTTTCTAGAAAAGAAGTCAGATGCGTTTCAAGTTTTTAAAAAATACAAAGCTGAAATGGAAAACATGACTGGTCGTAAAATAAAATGTATCAGGAGTGATAATGGATTGGAGTTCGTAAATAAAGATTTCTCAAGGTTCTTAACGGAAAATGGTATAGCTCACCAAACTACATGTCCATATTCACCACAACAAAATGGGGTGGCTGAAAGAGCCAATCGAACCTTGGTTGAGATGTCTCGCTGTTTACTAGAAAAAGCTAAATTGCCTCAATATTTATGGGCTGAAGCAGTAAATACAGCGTCCTATATCCGTAATCGTTCATCTACAAAAGTTTTAAAAGATAAAACTCCATATGAGTTATGGGTTGGAAGAAAACCTTCGGTCAAGCATTTCAAGACTTTTGGATGCGAAGCTGTTGTTTTACAAAAAGGAAAAAATATTGGCAAGTTTGAGCCAAAAGGTGTTAAAATGGTGTTCGTCGGATATGAAACTTATACTAAAGGATATAGATTGTTTGATTTGAAAAATCGAAAAATGTACAAAGCAAGAGATGTTATTTTTTCGAAGAAAAGTTTACGGGTGAATCAAATAAAGATGATAAAACTGCAGATTTCTTTTACGCAAATTTTGAAAGTCATAGTGACAATAACGCAAATAGTAGTGATTATGTTGAACAAAATACTCAATCTGAAGTTGGTAGTGATGATATGTCTTCAGTTGAACGAAGTGAATTTGAAGGATTTAGTGATGTCGAAGATCAACCTACAATTCCAGACGTCGAAAGTGATTTAGTAAATGTAGATTTGGAAGAAACATATGTTGATGAACCAAATGGTACAGGTAAACGTGTTCGTGGCCGTCCTCATATACAACGAACTGGTGCAGTTGGTAGACCAAGAAAGGTGTATGTGACTGATTCTGGTCCACAGTTTTTAAATGCTGTAATGGAAAATCCTGAAACCTTAAAGGAAGCATTGAACTCAAAGAATGCGGATCAATGGAAAAATGCTATGCAACGTGAGTATGATTCTTTAATTAAAAATCAAACTTGGGATTTGGTAGACAAACCAAAGAACAAAAACGTATTAAGCTGCAAGTGGGTTTTTGCTTTAAAGCAAAAAGCAGATGGTTCCATTGAAAAATTCAAGGCAAGATTGGTAGCTCGTGGTTGTGCTCAAAAGTACAACGTTGATTATAAGGAAACCTACGCTCCGGTCGTACGTCACTCTACTATTCGGTTAGTACTTGCGTTGGCTGCTAACTATGGATTGCTGGTTAATCACGTGGATATTGTCGCAGCGTATTTAAATGGCGACTTACATGACGAAGTATATATGAAGCAACCTCCTATGTTTGAAAATGAAAAATATCCTGAAAAGGTTTGCAAGCTAAAGCGCTCATTGTACGGATTAAAGCAGGCAGGTCGAGAATGGAACGTAAAAGTAACAGAAATTTTAATTCAAATGGGTTTCCAAAGATGCAAAACTGATAATTGTGTATACATTCAGCGGGAGAAGAACGATGTTAATATAATAGCTTTGTATGTTGATGATTTGTTACTGGCCTGTTCATCCAATCAACAAATGAAAAACATCATAACAAATTTAAATCAGCATGTAGAAGCGGTTGATCGTGGTGCAATCTCATTCTTTTAGGAATGGAGATTGAGCGGGAGGATAGAAGTGGTGTTATTTCTATTCATCAACAACGTTATACAGAAGAATTGCTAAAACAATGGGGTATGTCGGAATGTAAACCGGCTTCAACTCCAATGGCTTCTGGTACTGTATTGGAAAAGTGCAATAATGAAAACTGTCAAGTTCTTTATGATGTTAAAAGCTATCAGTCGTTAATTGGTGGACTGATGTATCTGTCCGTTATCTCAAGACCAGATATTTCACATATTGTTTCTCGTCTGGCTCAATTTTCATCGCATCCACACAATGAACATTTTGTGGCTGCAAAGCATCTGCTAAGATATTTGAAAAAGAATCCAAAAGGTACTTTAACTTATAGTCCAAATAATGAAAAGTTAATATGTTTTACAGACTCTGATTGGGGTGCAGACACTAATGATCGCAAATCCTACAGCGGTTATGTTTTGTTTTTTGGTGGTAGTCCTATTGCTTGGGAATCTAAAAAACAAAATGTAGTTTCTCTGAGCTCAATGGAGGCGGAGTATATAGCTATGTGCCAAGGAACAAAAGAAATTATTTTTCAAAGAAGTCTTTTGCAAGAGATGGGTTTTGTTCAGTGTAGTGATCCTGCAACAACTTTATGTTGTGACAATCAAGGTGCTCAGTTTTTGGTGAAGAATCCCACAGTACATAAACGTAGCAAACATATTGATATTCGTTTTCACTATATTCGTGATAAATATCTTGATGGCAATATTGATATCGAATATGTGGCTTCATCAGATAATGCAGCTGATATTTTAACAAAATCTCTTACTAAAGAAAAACATATTAATTGTTGTAAATTGTTAAATATTTGTTTTTAAATGTAAAATTTGTTTAATGTAAAGGTACTTGAATTGAGGCGGAGATTGTTGGAAATTTATGGGTTAACCAATTCAAATACCTACTGTACATATAAAAGTAAATTGTTAAATCTAGTTCACTTTTATGTTTTTGTATTGTATGAAAAAATATTTTTTATTTAATCGAAAAATAAACTTTAACTGCGTTAAAAATTCTCTACAACATTTTCAACAGCTATGGAAAAAGTTCCCCAAAACTGCCGCAAAGCGGATCGGATGGGACCAAATTTTTTTTTACATTAAATTAATAGTATGTATTGTTTTTTTAAAAAGTGAAATAAAATTTAAGTTAGTTTTAGAAAAAACTACAACATATTACATTTTGTTGCAATTTCATTCCGCATACGTTATTTAGGTATACAATTTTTTCAGTTCTAAAATTTATTAATTTCAGTCATAAAATAAATTACACACTATTACGAATTTTTAGTCCTGAATATTTATTTATTTATTATAACTTTTAACATATTTTTTTATTTTATTCATAAAAATTTTTAATTTTTCTGGCACTTTTAGTTTAACGATCTACACATTCTATAACTTTAATATAAGATTTTTATTTTATTTAAAAAAAATTTTAAATTTTGTCTGGCACTTTTAGTTTAACGATCTGCAATTATACATAACACTAGCAATAATAAACAAGCAAATTTATATAATTTAAAGAATTTAAACATCAAAATAATTTGTTTTCAAGTTCAAGAAAACATACCTTGGACAAAGCAAAATAATTTTAAACAAATTATTGTTTAAAATGTATTATATAGAAGGCATTTTCCAAAGAAAAATAATTATAAATATTTTAACGATGATTTAATAAAAAATCCCAAATATGTTGTCAGCAATTCTGAATACAGCAATAATAATTATATGGTTGCACAAAATGCAATTACAAAAAATATTGAAAAAAAAAACATGAAACGAAAAGATTACAAAGAGTACAAAAACACTGACAAGGAGGGACACTCTAATTGTCAGTGTTTTTTCTTCGACATTAATGAAATTCAGATATGTGATAGAGGAGAAAAAATAAAGAACACTTATTTTTTAACATCTGAATGGTTTAAATGGGGAGATGCAAAAACGTTCGAAACTTTTTTTTTTGTTTTCAGCGTTTTTAATTATTTTTTAAAAATTTAAAGGCACACTCAGAATATTTTTACAGTAACTACATGTAGGCCAATCGTCTGATAAATGTTAATATTCATTTTTAACTGTAACTGTAGTTGTTTTTCTATATATAAATGTAAAATGACTATAGGCCTCATTAGTTGTTACTTTCTGTTGCCGTTCTGTGTCGTTCTGTTCTGTAGGTAATATTTTGTAGTTACTTTTTCTGTGAAAGGAATCAGCTGTTTTAAAAAATAAAAGAAAATTCAATCAAAAACATTCAAATCAGGGATGATACATGCGATTTTAAAATAGTACCAACCTGCATATAAAATAGTACTTTTTCGGCATCCAAAGTATAAAAAAAAATTTAAATATAAATTAACAAACAACAAGTGCATGCATAAATTTGGTTTTACCAATTATTATCTTTGTACCATCCATAATAGTCAATTTGCATCTAATAGTCAATTTCACATTTTTATAAGATTTTTATTATTTACTTTTTTTAAAATCAAAATAAGTTAATAATAATTACAACCCTTAGTGATTGAATTCAATAATTGGTTTAATCGATTAATAATACTCTAATACAATCAACTGTAATCAGTCGCACTCAGTAAATTCATGTGATTGAATTCACAACGTTTGGTTCCAAATTAATTCATTGTTCATATGGGACTGCAAATCGAATTAATAATTATTGAATTTTAAAGGGACCAAGAAATTCATAAATAGGAAAATTTGTAAATCATACTAAATGAGTCATATGAGTATCATGGTACATTTGAAGTTCAAATAGTACTATAAAAAGTACTATAGTACCTACTTTATCATCCCTAATTCAAATATTGACAAAAAGATTTCACAACAAACTAATACATACGCACTTTAGGCTGTCACTTAACGTTGAATTCTATTTTCAACAGATTTGTCCGCAACAGAACTGAACGAAAAAGTGAAAACTAACCACACATACAGACTTTCAATTGAACAGAAACAAAACAGCTGATTCGTAACAGAACAGAACGTACAAACTAATTCTGCCTTATTTCTGACATTCATTTAAAAAAATAACTAACCAAAAATACTGTATTGTAGTAACAGTTATTTTGGGTAGTTGTTTTGTTTTTTTTTTCAGCAAATAACTGTAAAAAAGTTATGACTTGTGCGGTGACGTTAATTGTTAGTAGTTAATCTAATTATTTTTTTCATAGTTTTGCAAATAAAAAAACCTTTTTCAATAAAAAAAAAGGTCCAGATAATAGCAACAAAATCAGTCATTATAAGAAATACGAGTATCTATACTTAGAGTAATTAGTGAGTTCGAATAATTCTTCTAAAAAGTTGTCAGATTATTTGTAGAAAATATTAGCGAAATCATTATTTTGTTAACAAATGGTCTTTAAATAAAAAATTAAATAAAAAAAGTAGAATTTTTACAAAATTTCGTAAGCAAAATAAAAATATGCTTAGTTGTCCAGAATTCATGATATTAAGATTCTATTTAAATTATTGATGAAGGCTACAAAACAAGTTACCAATACTCTCACTTTTTTTAGAAATGTTCTGCTCCTATCAATTAGGGTACTATAAAGATGCCAAAAAAAAAAACTCTATTATTCACTTTTTGTTTAGATTCCATATCTGAACGAAATAATGAGCCGATCACTTTAGCCCTTTCTCCACCCTTGTACCCAACAGTGTACAAATTTTTAAATAAATATAAAAATTTTGATAATGCAATAAAACTTTATATTTTTGTTTAAATATGTTCATTAGAATCAGGGCAATATAGTAGCGATATTTAAACCAAGATAGACTAAGAAACCTAGAATCACAAAATTTGGCATGCAGCTTCATCTAATGACCAGAATAAAGAAAAAGAAAGCCTTTTTGGTTATTCGAGTGTTTAAGTTGTAAAAATGTTCTAAGAATTTTCAAAAATTCGTTTTTCTCCCCCCTCCTCCGCATATTATGGTGGGTAGGAGGGGGAGATTGCCTACATGTTTAAGTGGTAAAAATAGGCTAAGAAGTTTCCGAAATTCGATTTTCGGGCCCACATTGCTTAGGACCCGTAACAAGAATCTGAAGTCAAAATAGAAATATATCCACAAACAAAAAGTCGGTAGTAAAAGGGTAAATATTTTGCACTCATAATTTTACAACCTTCCTTAAGTTAGGTTAGGTCGAAAAGAGGATTCGGAGAAGGGAAATACTTCCCTAAACCGACTCAAGTTCCTGAGGACTTACACTTAAGCCAGATTGTCGGCTTGTTGTGCACTCTAAACAATCGGTTCTATGTCCTATGTCACCTTACTATCACAGGAACTCCGTCGCACTGACGAAACTCCTCAACTTCTTCCATCCTATGCCCCTAAGATATCCCAATGTGGACATTGGGTCACTGGACAGTATTTCGACCCGGATCCCGGCAAATGCCGGGCATTCACAAAGATAGTGTTCCAAGGTCTCCTCGTCTTCCCCACAGGCCCTGCACACTTCCGAGTCCGCCCTACCAATACGGTGGAGATGGGCCCTAAGTGTCGAGTGTCCCGAGAGGATTTCCATCAAAAGACTCAGTTCCTTCCTACTGAGATTAAGAATTTCCCTCGTCTTGTCCTTGTCCGGGTTGCCCAAGAGAATATTTGTAGTCCTGCCAACACCCGCATTTTCCCAGATGGTCCTATGCATGGTGTCAGCCCAGTCCACCAGCTCCGCCTTGAGAGCTCGAAAAGGTTTAGCGTTCTCCAAAGTGACTAATTCCAGGGAAGATCCTCCCCTAGCCAAATCATTAGAAACTTCGTTCCCCGCTATACCACAGTGTCCCGGCACCCATATAATCTCAATGCGTCCCCGTGAAGAGAAATCGTTAATTTCCCCTTTACACCTGAGTATCGTCATTGATCCCACAGAGTCCGTAGATAAAGCCCGGCTAGCCGCTTGGCTATCCGTGAAAATCACAATATCAACGGTCAAGCCCATGATATTCACCTGCTTAATGCACTCCGTAATCGCGGTGACCTCCGCCTGTATTCCTTAAGTTAACTTGACAAGATAAAAAGTTGCGTGTCGTACACAAAAGTTGTTGTAATTGAAAATGTATGTCGGGTTGTTTTCGATCTAATTACTTATTCAAATAAAAAAAATATATGTATTGTCTTTTGTTTTTTCATCTTGAAATATATTATAATAAGATATTATATATGTCATACATGGCCATATTATATATATATATATATATATATGTGTTTCTTATGTTGTAACATATCTAACGATATATTATTATATAATAATGATATAATAGATCTATTGTCATATATAACTTAATATGTAATCATATATGGTGACATATAATAATATAAGATATGCATATATATATGGTGCATATGTTTAATACAACTTGAGACATAATTATACATGACATCAAATGGTACAATATATAATTATGTTAGATGCCACATAATACACAAGATTATCAATATAGTTTGAGACATAATTATATATGGTCCAACATCATAAATATTTTCCATCCGCATCTATATATATGAAATAGAATGTGTGTTTGTTTATTTGTTTGTTTGTACCTTATAGGAGACCAAACCTCGGAACCGATCTTTCTGAAATTTTCACAGCATTTAACTGCGACTCTGGCATGATTAATAGGGTACTTTTTTTCGACCACGCCCACTTTTACGCCCACTTTTATAAAATTATGTATTTGCTCCCATATAGTTTTTAACAGATTTACTTCAAATTGTATACACATTATACTCCAAGCGAGGTATAAATAAACATTTCTTACGCCACGCCCCCTTTCACGCCCCTTTTCACGCCAAATTTTGTTTGAAAGTTTTAAACTTTTTGTTCTCTGTACAAATTTGTTCCTTCCAACGGATTTTTTTTTATTTGGTAGTATATTGCTCTTAATACTGTTAACGTCGCCATATAACTATGAACCACGCCCACTTCACCGCCAATTTTTTTAATTCAGATACTTACTTATACCACTAACAATGTTTGCTATAGAAAATACTTTTTTTGTAATATATTTTTTGATCAATGGTTATAATCTTTAACTTCAAACTCATATGTATATTAGTTCTCATGTAGTGAGTAAACTAGTTCATATGTATGTTTGATGTTTGACATGGGATTGTTACCGCTTTCAAAACGTGTTCTGATGATGGGAACCTAGAAAATTCCCGAAATAGATCTATCAACACATTCCTGAAAGGGTCAAATAATAAATTTGAAAACAAAAAACTCTATAGATTATTTGTTAGGACAATATCCTAATGAAGAAATATAGAGTATGGCCTCGAACTTGAATAATTTTCATTTTCATTGCACAATTAAAGGTCGAAAAAACATAATTTTTATTTTTTTAATAAAAATTATAACAAACTTGTAATATATTTTACCTCAAGTTTTATTCACTTTTTATCTACAGGTAAGGTAGTCATACATTTTTTTATTACCAAATCCCCCTTTTTCGCCCCATTTTACCTTAAATTGTAATTAATCTGCTTTCAATATCGATATATATAAAATGGAATGTGTGTTTGTTTATTTGTTTGTTTGTACCTTATAGGAGACCAAACCTCTGGACCGATCTTTCTGAAATTTTTACAGCATTTAACTGAGACTCTGGCATGATTAAAAGGCTACTTTTTTGACCACGCCCACTTTTACGCCCACTATATACTCCACATTATATACTCCAGCAAGGTAGATATAAACGTTTCATACGCCAGGCCTCCTTTCACGCCCCATTTTGTTTAAAAGTTTTAATCTTTTTGTCCTCTGTATATTTATAGAAAAGTTATTAGCCTTAAATAAAATGTTAGGCAGGACAACGTCTGCCGGGTCAGCTAATTAATACAAATAAAATTTTAAGGCAAAACAAGGTTTGCTGGGTCAGCTAGTAAGATATAATTAAGCTAGTAAGATTATAATTAATTGGTTATATAACCCCATACATAATTATAAATGCGCAGATGTCTAAATTAATAGTAAAATAAATATGGTAAATAATAATTTAATAAATTGTATGTGCACTCAGGAAATTAAGAAGGTAGAAATTACTAAAAAATACAGTCGAATTACAACATATGTAGTCAAAAAGACGATGACTACATTTGGCATAAAAATTAATAACCATGTAGTAATTTTTAACAATTGATAAAAATAACTACAATCGTAGTAAAAGCAATTAACGAAGCGGACAAAAACAACTAACCTTAATGAAATGTATAAACCATAAAAACGAGCAACAAACTAATAAAAACAATGAACATAAACGACTACATAAGTTGTATTGTATTTTTATTTTTTTGGTATTTTAAAAATTTTTTTTAATAAAAAACTATATTTTTTTTTCTTTTAATTACAATAAAAATTTATATTTCCTACATGCTATATAAAATGTAAAGTCAAACAAACGGTATTCCAGTTATGACGATTTTATATGCATTGGAGATACAATGAAACTTTCTAATTATTATTTACAAACTATGAACATATCAATAATAACAAATATAAACTAAACGAGAATTTTTAAAAACTCGACTTAATCTGCTATTTTCAAATAACTAGCAAGCATTAACTGTTTACTGCAATATTACTGTTTTGGTAGTTGTTTATTAAATACTAAAATAACTACGGTACGTTATTTTTGGTTAGTAATTTTTTTAAATGTCTTTCCTTTTTCTCATAAAAAAAAATTACAGAAAAAACAGTTAAAACAACTACTAATGTTTACTAACCGAATGACCTACATGTAGTTACTGTGAGAATATTCTGAGTGTGTATTTTAATGTAAATTTTTTTTTTTTTTTAATTTTAACCAATACTCAGGGGAGGCCCCCTACTCTTGCAGTGCATTGCATTGATCAGGAAAATAGGGTATGGGAGGGAGGAAAGAGGGGGTAGTGTTTGCGGATATTTGATTTAAATTTTTCTAAATTGTAAGTAACAGGGAAGACTTCTGCGGGAAGTTTGTTCCACATACGAATCGTTCGACTAAAAAACGAATTTTCTCTGTAATGCGTTGTGGGAAACACAGGACAATCAACTGCAAACGGATGTGCTCTACTAGATAAGCGAGTATTACGAATAAAAACTCGGGCTCGTGGAATAAGTTCACTTATCTCAGATGAGCATCTCCCATGGTAATATCGATAGAAAAGTGTCACACAACCCACATTCCGACGATGCTCCAATGAATCAATAGAGTTGGATACACTACTGTCATTGATAAGCTTTACCGCCCTCCCCTGAACACGGTCCAGAAGCTTCAGAATAGACAGTGGAGCCCCTGCCCATATATGAGATTTGTATTCCATTTTTGGCCGGATATAGCTGGTATAAATAGTAAGGAGATCGGATGGAGTGAAGTAAGTCTTGCACCGTTTTAGAAAACCGAGACACTTGAATGCCTCTTTCGACACTTGAAATACGTGCTTATTCCAACGGAAATCAAACTGTATTCTCATGCCCAGAACATCAAGAGTATCCGATTCCTCAATACCTATACCATCCATAGTTACAGATGACAATGTTAATTCCACAGCCCGTCTGTGGGTTAACATACATTGGGTCTTGCGTGCATTAAAATCGACCTTATTCACGCGACCCCACTCGGAGATTGTAGAAAGGTCTTGGTTGAGTGTGACATTCATGTTCTGCCGCATGCCCTCTATCTCCAAAGAGCTTGGCCTGTGATCGAATGAAAATGAATGACAAATGTTGCTGTCATCTGCAAAAGAGTAGATAGGATTGAATGTCTGACCAAGAAGGTCATTAATAAAAATAAAAGGGTAGGAGAAAGAACAGAACCTTGCGGTACCCCTGAATTTGGCTGAAACTCGTTTGATGAGACCCCATCTAAAACATCACGTATAGTGCGGTCTCTGAGAAAACTCGTTATAAATCGAGAGAAGACACTACCGACACCAAAAGCAACTAGCTTAGTCACGAGTGCCCCGTGCCACACACGATCGAACGCCTTAGAAATATCTAGAGCATCCACTTTACTCTCACCAAAGTTTTAGTTTTTTTTTCAGTATTTAATAAAACATACAACCCACTGTTGCTGATTTAGTTTTTTTCTGGATTGTAGTATTTGTGTTATGAATTTTAATTAAATATAAATAAATACCATATTAGTTAAAACAATAGTATTGTTCGTCACTTTAACTGCATAAGTAGTTGATTTCAGTTAGTCATTATACGTTATTTATTTTTACTATTTTTACAGGTTGTATTTACTACATTGGTAGTTGTTGTTAAAAATTACTACAATTTTAGTAATTTTTGTGACATATACAGTCCTCGCCTTTTTAACTACATTTATATGTAGTCATTTTAACTGTAATTTTTAGTCACTTCTACTATCTAAATTTCCTGATTGCGTTAAAATCATCGTTTTTACCACATAAATTTTAGATTGGGCTGCTTTTTCTCCTCAACAACATATCAAAATTCTAGCAAAGTCGAATTGAATCACTCTACATACCTTCCTTGCGAATTATTTTTATTATAATTATTTTTAAAAAATACTGAATGTGACAATTTTTGTTTTTGTTTTTTTTTTGTTTTAAACCATTTCCGATCTACACTCTAAAAAATAATATATAAGAAAATTTTCGGTTATAATTTTATTTTTCTTTCAAAAAATATATATTTTTTTCTTTGCTCAAGGTCATAGATTTTTTAATATAAGAAAAAAAAAACTACGATTCAGTTATTATTAGGTGTTTGTAATTATTTTTCTTTTCCCCGAATTGTAAGTTCTAGGAAAATCTATTTTTTTTTTTTTTTTTAATTACAGCATAATTTTTATTTTCATTAATAACACTTTATTTCCTTTTAGATTATATTACCGAACAAAATGACAAACAAATTGAAATAAAAAAAATTATTTCAATCAAACACGAAATCAGAAAAAATTCATATTTTCCGAGTTTTCTTTTTCTTTTTTTTTAATCACATCACGTTCGAGTACACGGAACAACTAATAACGAGAGTGAAAAATTATTTTAGCTATGCTCCCGCCAAAGAAATTTTTTATATAAAAACAGCTACACTCAAGAAAATCAATTTCTTTAAAAACAAGAAAACAATATTCGATTGCTTGATAAACATACATTTAACTGACATTGAACTTGGAAAGTTAATTAAAACTTTCCAAAAAAAATAGGAAATAAGTACTTTAAAAGTTAGTAATATTACCAAAAAAACAAAAAAAAAATAACCAAACTACTTCGATAATTATTTTAAAAATTTGTGATTTTTGTATTTAAAACAAAAACAGTTTAAGTAATAAATTAGTTTTTCATTTATTTTCGGCTTTTTCCCTCTCAGAAAAAGAAAATAGATCAAAAGATTTTAAATAAAGAGAAGAGAAATTTGTTTTTTTTTTAATTTTTTTTTTTGCGGAAGAAACACTGCGTGTCATAGCTATAACGTTAATTTTGTTTATCAATTATTTCTTAAACTACAAAACAGTGAAACAAGCCGACCAAAATAATCGGCGGCGACGGCGTAGACAAATAATCGGCGTCGACGGCGGCTTGGTCGACTTAAAACAACATTTTACATGTACTTTGAAGAGGACAGTACAAAAATTAAAAATGTAAAAAAAATAGTTTAAGGAAGGGCATTACATTCGCGGCAGAGAAAACAGACCTTTTTTTAAAAATTCATAACTCAGTCAAAAACAAAAATTTTTCAAAATTTTTTTTATTTATTATTTATTATTTATTTTTATTATTGTAGAGAATTGAACAAATTACAAGAAAACAAATTCAAAAAAATATATTTTTCACTCCAACATTTTTTTATAGAGCTTCAAACTGGCGGCAGAGAAAAAAACGTGGCCTCGTGGTTGCAGCGCTGGGAGTCGCAAAAATTGTCCGATCTGGAAAAAAATTACTTTTTTAAATCTTAAAAAAATTGGTTATCGTATGACACGAGCTTTTTTTTAATTTTTTTTTTCAATTTTTGGTGATGTTCCAAATTTTAAAGTGTGGTTTTTCAAAAAAAATATTGACTTTAAAAATTCATAAAAAATCGAAAAAAAAAAAAATTTAAAAAAAGCTCGTGTCATACGATAGCGAATCACGTTTAAAAACATACAAAAAAAAAAATTTTCGTCAAAAAATGAACCCGCTAGTGCCGCAACCAGTACGAAAAACATGGTTTCGAGATAAACGCGTTCAAACGCGGGAGCAAGTAAAACAAGTATATACCAGCTGCCGTACGTAGGTAGCGTGAAAATTAAAAATGCGCTCTCACTAATCCGGCTGTAACTTTTGAACCCGTAGGAATTTTTCCATGAAATTTTTTTTCTTAGAATCTTAAGAATATTTACTAAAATACAAAATTATAAAAAAAGTCGATTTCAAAAAACGGCCCATGTCATGTCCCCCCTTAAAGGTTCAGATTTTTAAAATAAATAGATATTTAAAGAGGCCATTAAATAGAAATCCGAGCCTACTTTTTCA
The DNA here is from genome assembly GCA_021234595.1 of Delia radicum. Classification (NCBI taxonomy): domain Eukaryota; kingdom Metazoa; phylum Arthropoda; class Insecta; order Diptera; family Anthomyiidae; genus Delia; species Delia radicum. The sequence goes on from CM037854.1 coordinate 47,625,191, forward strand.
AACCATTTTGGGGATTTTATTTTAGACAAGGATGGATACCGTAACCGCTAAAATACCTATTCACCCATGTTAAGTTTTGTCTCACCTAAGTGAAATACAAAATAAGGGCCTAGATTTTTTTAATTATTTTTGAAAAATAACTTATATAAAATCATTAATAGCATCACAGAAAAAATTATGGGCCAAAAATATCTAATTAATTGATTGTTTGAATATCAATGGCAATTTAAACAATTTTTTTAATTGATCCAATTAAAAAATTTATTGAATTTTCTAATATATCCATAAAGTGTTGACAACATGTAAACAAAATTTTTAAAAATTTGGAAAACTATTTTTTTTTATTTTATTTAGATTAAATAATCAAACAAAGGTTTAATTATATCAATATATTATTTAATTTGTAAATAAAAAGAAAAAAAAATCGCAAATGATTAACTTTTAATAAGTTGAATAGTTTACCGATTTCAAATATACGCAAAATCGTAGTTATTTCACTAAAGTTTGCAACACTCTTTTTGTTGAGATATTCGTGTACGCACGAAAACTTAATTTAGTTTCGTGTTATATCTGTGGTAATAAAAGTGCACATGTGGATTTAAATAAACCTTATCGAAAAAGGACAATTAAACTATTATTTTTGTAAATAATTAAATTTTCAATAAGTATAAGGGTCATTAAACTATAATTGTAAAGTTGTGTGTGATTTTTTTAAGAAAGCAATTCAATTACAAGACAAGACAAGCAAACAAAAATTTTGTCTTTACTTTTATTTGTTTTCTTATAATACATTTTTATATTAAAAAGCTTTAATTTAATTATAAATAAAATGCCAATTTAATTTACAAACCTACATTTCCTTTTTTATTTAATGGGGGGCATATAAAAAAAATATAAATATACGAGTTTTCAATTAAAACTACCATTGTTTTCTTCTCAAGTTTCAATTAAAGTTTTAATCAATTTAACTAAACTTTTTAATTGAGGTTGTAAAGAAAAACAATAACTATTTTAATTAATATTATTATTGTTTTAATTGAAAGAGTTTTAATAAACTGTCTGCAATTTTTTTTAGTTAATACTATCATTTCAGTCGTAGGTGCAAAATCAATTAAAAAATTAATTGATTCAATAAAATTTTTAATTGAAACCTGTTTTTAGTTTTTTCTGTGATAAAAGTTATAAAACAATGTGAACGCAAATCTCTTAGTTGTTAAGAATCTGTAAAATGTGGTGGGTAACATATTTCAAAACTAACTAGAGTTAAATCTTAACCACAGATATTTCGATATAAATTAGAGATGCATAACTACCCAGGCAGAAAAATACAATCGGCACAGTGTTGGTAAAGCGTCGACGACGGTCGGTTAAGCGTTGGCAGAACGTGGGATTAACAATCTTGACAGCATTGTCCTGTTACCCGATTGATAACAGTGGCCAACCGTTGATTTGAACGAACTTGCCACCGTTGGCATAACATTGGTAATTCTAAAAAGTGTGTGCTTTTAAAATAGCTTAAATTATATTAATTTTGAGATATATATATAATAAAACACATTTAAAAAGCAGCAAAACAGTTTGATATTAGTATTATACATATTATTTAAATGTGTGAAATATTAAGAAATATTTAAAAACAATGATTCTAATTGGTTGTAATATTGGTAAAAACAATATTGGCAATGAATTTTTCCGGGTGGTATTGACAAAACACATGTTTTGCAAACGAAATAGTGGCTTCCGAGTTTCGATATTAGTTGTACCTTTAGTAATTTTTAACACATTGGGTTTTACAAAAATATCAGTTGTTTGCCAGTACTACTTTGTTGGTACGGTAGGCAATTTTTAATTAACTTAATTAATTTTGCGTTTAGCTAACAGATATTCTATCGTCATATTTGTTATAATCAGGGAAGTCTGAAACAAAATATATTTGCGGATCAGTGAATTTGCTTTAAAATGGCATCGATTGGTTAGTGCATATTTAGCTATAAATGCATATTTTACCATATTTGGCTTTAACCTATGCCAACTAAGTAAATGGATCAAATTAAATATAAATAACTACTAAGTAGGCATGTTTTTTTTTCAAAATACATGTCAATAAAAGCTTATATTATTCAAAATGAAAGGGGGCGAACAAAATAGTTTAAGAAAAAATGTCTATGACATGTTTGGACGGTATCCTAAAAACGAAATGTTACATCATTTCCTTAAGGAGCGTGCAAGTACCACGTAGCACAATATATTCCATATTCAAACGGTTTGAAAATGGAGTGGCATCAACCACGATCAAATAAAAAGTACGTCTAAAAATTTGACCGCAGCTGAGCTTGATAAATTGAAAAAAGAAGTTAATCAAATTGGGGCAATTTGATTAACTGCTCAAATCGTAAGTTAGCCAGAAAATTTCGCGTTTCCAAGGAAACAATTCGCAAAAACTTACTCCAAATGAACGTGAAAAACTACCAGAGGAAGACAGCATCCAAATATAGTAAAAAAGAATTGGCAGAAATAAACTTCATGAAAAAATTTTTTCAAATAATTTTGTATGATGAAAAATACTTTTCTTTTGCTTGGAATAACGGAAGTATTAATTCTGGATTTTATTCTAATGACTTTAAAAAAACTCCCGAAAAGGTACGGTAGACGGCCAAAGCACCAAAAGTGCTAGTTTGGTCAGCCATTTCGGCAAAAGGTATATCACAACTTTACATCCAGTATTAGAAAGTTATGACTGTTAGCTCGAGAGTTTAGATTAATAAATGTTAAGTAAAGCTGGAAAAATTTATCAGAGATAGACACTCTAAAGAAGACATATTATTTTGGCCAGATTTAGAAAGCTGCAATTAAGACAAAAAAAAAAAAAACGTTAGAATGGCTTAATACAAATAACATATCTTTTGTACCGAAATACGCAAATCCTCCAAACGTCCCAAAAGTACTTCCAATTGAGGACTTTTGGGGTCTTTTATGCGAAAAAGTGTTTGAAAATGGTTGGAAAGCCAAATACACTGAAGAATTGAAGAAAATGATTAAAATAAGTGTAACATAATTGACATGAATGTCGTCCAAAGCATATTTGGAGGTATCAAGCATAAAATACGCCAAATTGAAGATAGTGGTCCGTTGGTTCTCTACAAAAAGTGTTATAAATAATAAGAATACTTTTAAAAAAAATATTAGTTTTTAATTACACACAGAGAAATATGCAGCCATTTGCCAACTAAACTTCGGTTACTATGACCAAAATTCGGTTATTAAGAATTTTAACGGTTGGTACAATTGAACATTAGTTTTCACAACAAAGTTTTGTTAATTGAACTAAATTTTAATTGCAACACCCAAAATATTCAGATATCTGATGTAAATATCATTGTACTAACTGAAGTTGTACACTCAAAAAAATAAGTTAGCAGAAAAGTTAGTAAAACGTCTTGTAAATCAGGTATACTATTTGTTAGCAAATTTTTTGCTAAAATTTTGTTTTAAGCTAAAATTTTTGTTATACTTATTCAGCACTTGACTGTTTTGAACTAATGTTTTACTAATATTATACTAATGTTTTACCAATTTATTTTGCTAAAAAAAAAATTGTGCTGATAAGCACATTAATAGCGTGGACAACAACCAGATTGAAAGATAAACGCAGAATGAAGTAGATGTCGCGGCTTGTCAAAATGTAGTAGAGAAGAGGAAAATGATACTAAAAAGTACAACTCTAATAAGACATATAAAAAAATCAACCATGGAAGATTTTTGTATCTGTATTTCATACATAAAACGAAATTGTGGATTAAAACAAACAAAAAATATATATTGTGTTGTCACCGGCTTGTGAAAATAATTGTCTATTAATTAAATAAAAGACAAAATAAAATATTAATATTAAATAAAAATTAAATATGTATTTTTAAACTAAATGTTTATAGACATTAATAATGTAGTGTGGTAAAATTGCAAACAGTCTGTCTACCTAAAGCGAAAGACAAAGACATACATCTTAGGTAGATTTTTATGTTTCCTTTTATTTATTGCAAAAAAAAGGGTTGTATATGTTATATTTTGTTATTTTTTCGTTAGGTTTCTATAATTCTCTGCGGCATTTGCGTTCCTTTAAAAGATAGCATCATTATATTATATATAATTATTTCTATTGTTTTTAGATGTTACAATAATTCAAGTCGTCAATATGGGAGTGTGAACATTTTTATATCTTGTAACGTATTGTAAATTATTTTAAAAAGAAAGTATAATTTTTCTACAATTTTTTTGAGTTTGAGTACTAATATTCAGCAAAAATGTTATTAGTTTTTAGCAATAGTTTTTTAATTTCTAATCCACTAAGTGTTAGCAAAATTTTTGCTGAATCTACTAATTTTGTTGCTAAAAATCAGCTCGCTGATTTTCAGCAAAAGATTTTGGTGACATTAGCAATTTTTTTGCAAGCACCCTCCTTTTTTGCAAGCACCCTCCTTTTTTGCAAGCACCCTCCTTTTTTGCAAGCACCCTCCTTTTTTGCAAGCACCCGCCTTTACTAACTTTTTTATTTGAGTATAAGTTGTTAAAATTAAAATACACTTTTCAATTCGGTTGTCACTTTATTTTTATGTGTGTACAAGCGTTTTAAAATTCTCCAACTACTAAATTGGCATAAGTTAAATGCATGTTTTTATTACCTATTTGCTTTAAATGCATATTTTTATTGCATATTTTTATTTATTTTGGATATTTTTGTAGAATTTTTCTTAAGTTTTTCGTAAAAAATAAATTTCAATATTTTTTTATATTTGACCACCGAGCATATAGACTAAAGACTAGCTGTTCTAGACCTGTTAAGTGTTCTCTTAAATTTTATATGCAAAAATATGTAAATGCGTATTTGTTAAAATAAATAATTAAAATTCGGTGTTAATTTTGCAAAACGTATGAAGAGAATATATTAAACGACACGAATTAATTTTAAAATTTAATCAAAATTAAAAACATAAACATAAAAATAACCAATTAAAAAACATTTAAGTGCATATTTTTTTAATTTTTAGTGCATATTTTTTTAATTTTTAGTGCATATTTTAAGATTTTTATGCCTAAAACTAAACTAAAAACACTTTTTTAGTGCATGAATTTCCTGTCCTTGTTTATAATTTAATAATCAAATTTATGAATTCTCCATTGGTTTTTCTAAACTCCTAGAAACAGATGACTAAATTTTAAATGCCATTCTTATTTTAATAGACAATATACCTTGCTCTAAGTATTTGTGATTTGTTTTTATCAAACTAATTTAGTACCTTTTTCAATTTATAACGAGCTTTCAACCTCCGTATATTTACAAAAAATAAAGCAAATCAAACATATTAGCTAGGTTGATACTAGTATTTCGATTTGGCTAAATATCTCATCAGAACCCGAAGTTTTAGAAAAGCTAAAGTCTCCATAATAGGCAGAATTTTAACAAAAAACCTACTAATCATCAATTTTGCTCCATTCTTGTCTTCTTAGTAATCAAGCACGTGGTTAGGGCCCTTTCCTAACAAGCATCATGGCGTTACTAAACTTTGAAGACCAAAAATTTTCTATTTATATACACAATTTTTAGTGTTTACTCTGGCTCAAGTAATATTTTTTACAGTTATATTAGTTTTTTGTTTTTATATACATCGAGACTATTCAATTTATAACGAGCTTTCAACCTCCGTATATTTACAAAAATAAAGCAAATCAAACATATTAGCTAGGTTGATACTAGTATTTCGATCTGGCTAAAGATCTCATCAGAACCCGAAGTTTTAGAAAAGCTAGAGCCTCCATAATAGGCAGAACTTTAACAAAAAACCTATTAATCATCAATTTAGTACCATTTATTTTATTTATAATGTACTTAGCATTTTTGCTACCTTTTTATGTACAATTTAAAACATATACAAAAAAACAATTGAAGAATCTGTCAATAATAATGATCAAACATTTGGCCAATATTGCCAACATTTTCCATAAAAATATCGCTAATCTGTTCAAAAATTACTAAAAAAAAAATAGCTAAATTTTTATTATTTTTTTTTTTTTTAATTTAGCCTTAAATCTGAGTTATTAAATCGCTAAATAATAACTCATAAATATAATAATAATTCATAAATATATTAATAACAAGGAAATAAATATAAAGGGTCCGCCATCCAACGTTTTTTTTTTCAACTAGTGCTTATTTCGTGAATGGTAACACTTAGCTCATGTCTGATTTGACAGATAATTAGTTTTATCCTTCCGCTGAACGAATATGGTTGTGTGTACGCTTGAACAACGCTGGGAAATATTGCGACATTACTTTGAAAATCATAGTAATGTTGCAGAATGTGGCAAGGAGTGGCCACAGTCAATGGCGATCGTTATCGGGCCATGTTGAACGAATTTTTGTTCACAAAAATTGAAGAGGAGGATATTGGCAACATTTGGTTTCAACAGGACGGCGCTACGTGCCACACAGCCGAAGCTACACTCGATGTTTTGCGCCCTGTTTTTGAAGATCGCATTATCAGCCGCAGAGCTGATGTCGTTTGGCCATCTCGGAGCTGCGATTTGACACCGTTGGACTATTATTTGTGGGGTGCCGTCAAAGATAAGTGTTACGCCAACAAGCCAGAGACAATTGACGCTTTAAAGGACAATATTCGTGAAGCCATTGGTGAAATACAACTGCACACAATCGATAATGTGCTTAAAAATTGGACCGATCGTGTAGGCTACTGCATGGCCAGCCGAGGCAGCCATTTGAATGAAATTATTTTCCAATATTAACCGGAAGGATTGTACTTTCAAATAAAAAAAGAAATTTGAGAAAATATTCAGTAGCTTTTTTTTATAGCATTTTCAAAAAAAAAAAGTTATTTGGCGGACCCTTTATAAAACACATATATAAAATCCAATTCGGTTCTTTGGCCTACAAAGGCTTTAGAGGAACTGTTTTAACTAATTTCTTGGTTAATGAGGTAATTTTAGAACGTGTTCATGTAATGTTATTTCACAATGTCCGTCCATCTCTATTTCACAATGTTACCAGATTGACGTATGGTTTTAACGTTCAGTGTTGACCACTTTTGCGTTTTTATGTTGAGACAATTATAAACACTATTAATTTTAAATCAGACTAGCCTAGTTTCTGCTTTTGTGTGGACAGGCGTCATCAGTGATTTTCCATTTAAATTGTGTTATTATTTGTGTCTTATTATTGTCAGATTGTTTAAGAATTTGATTATTGTTGTTTAAGAAATAATAAGAAAACAAACACAGTGTATATAAGGTTGATACGAAGGTAGTCCCAAAATTTGCCGACCTAACAAAGAAAACACAACGATACTCTGTTTATAATAAGTACTGTCTAGCTCTTTAAAATAGCCATCAACAGGCAAATCTTTTATCACCGAGACATTTTTTAAAGTTTGGAAATAGAAAATAACCCGATTGAGCTAAATCTGGCGAATAAAGTGCGTGTTGAAGCAATTCGACCTTAAATCCATTTATTTGGGCCATTGCAATAGTGGATATGTGAACTGGTTGTTGTAACTTTATAGAATTTTTAATTTTCCGCTCGGATAAATCCGAATCGTTCTGGCACATAGTCCGATTGCCGTGAGAATGGAATTATACTGAAAATACCACGTCAGTGTAACAGGGGACACCATATCCAAGGTGGACATGGATGGCACCCATCTTGCATACAGCTTTTTCATCTGTAAGTTTTCGGTCAATATGCATTGTATCATTTTAGCCAGCTCACTTACCTTTAGTTGACGATCTTCCAATACCATTTTGTGGATTTTCTTAACCGTTTCTGGCATGGACACCTCAATTGGTCCACCACGTTGGTGTTATCTCGTACGGACTCGTTTAAACTCTGCCACCCAATATTTTATAGACCTAAACGAAGGAGCAGACTCCCCCGGAGTAGAGTCTAGCTCGGCTATAATATTGGTTTGGCTGATGGCTCCAAAATAAAAAAAATACTAAACAACGTGGCACCTTGAAACCTTAAACATATGTTTTAAGGTTGCCACTTTTCACCAAAGTGATTTTTCAAACTATACGTCAGGTCGGCTAATTTTGGGACCGCCCTCGTATAACTTAAGACTTTATCAAAAAAAACAACAAATGTATTTAAATTTTAAAAGATTAAAATATTTTGCCAACAGGCGTATAAAAAAGTTAAAAATTCATATTTTGTTATTCAAAATAGTCAAGTCAATTAGTAAAAAATACAAATTGCTACACTCAGGGAAAAAAGTTTCATCATATCGATGAAACTGTTTCATAAATCGTTTGTCATCATACATATTATGAAGAGTTTCTTAAAAATGTTAGACAAATGTTTCATTAATTTTCATCTCTTCATAAAAAAGTTTCATAAATCTTGTGAACATATTTTCTGTTTGTTTAACTTTCAATAGAAACTCAGAATTTAAGGCAAACATATTTAGCATAAGTCAGCTTTCGTACAGTTCCATCGTTATTAATGAAATTAAAATAATGTCAAACAACACACCTCGACAAGTTTCCTTGGTTTGAATGCCTATATGTGATTTACATACTCTTTGATGCCCTGATTCCAAATTTTGAGAAAACCGCTGATAAAGTTGCCAAAAACGGCTATTTTGAAGCCTTTTATTATACGATTGACGCTTTCTAAGAATTCAAAATGAAGATAATTACTTAGAATACACTTTACTCTTGAAGAAATCGCAATGAAATTTTATTAAAGTAATTGTTAAAATAACGTAAAGATACATTTATCGATTGCCTTCTACAAAAAAAATATAAATACATTTGTTGTGTGAAATTGGGAAAAAAGAATTATAATTTCGTACAATTTTAAAGATAGCTCTGCTAATTTCAGCACTTTTAAGTAGCTTTTTTTGCTATTTTTACAGGTTTATTTATATGAGTCAATTAACTTATTGTTGACACGTGTTGCTTTTTCGACCCAGTGTTTTTAACGGCTATATTTTTTAATGGATAAGGATAACTAAGTGATTTAATAAACTTAAGAACCTTTATTACATTGACTAAAATCGGGAATAACAATTTTTTGAAAGATTTTTATCCAGAGTTACCATAATTATTATTCGAAAAAAATTTTTTTTACCAGTTTTTAAAAAAAATCTTAATTTTATATATTTTTCATTGTTATATTGATGAGACCATGGAATTTTCTAATATATCAATGGCTGGTTCTTATTTAGATACTACCACCCCAGTGGAGAAAAGCATTACATAATTAAATAAAATAAAGGGTCCGCCAAATAACTTTTTTTTTTGAAAATGCTATAAAAAAAAACCACTGAATATTTTCTCAAATTTTTTTTTTTGTTTGAAAGTACAATCCTTCCGGTTAATAATGGAAAATGATTCCATTCAAATGGCTGCCTCGGCTGGCCATGCAGTAGCGTACACGATCGGTCCAATTTTTAAGCACATTATCGATTGTATGCAGCTGTATTTCACCAATGGCTTCACGAATATTGTCCTTTAAAGCGGCAATTGTCTCTGGCTTGTTGGCGTAACACTTATCTTTGACGGCACCCCACAAATAATAGTCCAACAGTATCAAATCGCAGCTCCGAGGTGGCCAATCGACATCAGATCTGCGGCTGATAATGCGATCTTCAAAAACAGGGCGCAAAACATCGAGTGTTACCATGATTACCATGATTTTCAAAGTAATTTCGCAATATTTTCCAGCCTTGTTCAAGCGTATACACAACCATATTCGTTCAGCGGAAGGATAAAACTAATTATCTATTAGTTTAAGGGTCACTTTTATGACCTTTATCAATTTCTAGACGTCAAATAAATTTTGTAAAAAGCTAGCTGACCCGACAAACGTTATTTTGCCTTCAAATTTTATTTTCATTGAAAGTCTGGTTCCGTTACAAGGTCGTGGTGGATTGATATTTCGAAGAAGAATGTACCCGTATCTAAGCAATGCTGTGTAACAAAGCAAAAATTTTTGATATTCACGCAATTTATATGAAAATGAATTAGTTCAAAAAAATCACCACATCTCGACCAAACGAAAATATTTTTAAAGAATTTGTTTTCTAAACCATCCTCATTGCATGTTCTACAAAACGTATTCAACCATTTTTTATTTTATGCAGCCGTTCTCGAGTTATGTAGTGACAATCAAAATGTACACTTCTTTTTATATATATAGATTGTAAAAAATTTTTCCAAAATACCTTTAATTCACTTTAGAACCAGAACAGCTTCTTTTACGACCGGTTGCATGGAACCGGTTCTAGAACAGGTTCCTGGGAAAAAAATGTAAGACTTTACTGTCCCAGAACCTGTTCCATAACTGGTTCTAAAGCAACCTGTTTTTGTTGTTCTTGCAAATAAAACAAACTTCATACAAAAAGAAAATGTAGCTGGAAATGCGCTTACCATCAATGGATTACGATATCGTGATATTTTGACATGTTGATCATCAACAATAGGACAAAAACATTTTCAAGATGTCACGATATCGTAATCCGTTGACTATAAACGCAGCAGGATTTATAAAGAAAAATAGATCAATGACACCACCAATGATATACAAATTGTATAATTTTATTAGTATGAAAACATGTGATGTCGCATTAGCCACACATGATTATATATATATTATATGTATTTTATCAAAACATACACGATTATATTAAAAACATTTTTAGCCGGGTATTGGAAAATATAATTTGATTTTGTTTATACAACAAAAATAAATTTAAAATATTGAACTGCAGACATATTAAAATAAAAATCCTCAATAATAACTATTAAAACACATTTTCATATTTAAAATTAATTATTTTTCTAATATTTTTCAATTCCCGAGTAAAAACTGTTGCATATAATAATACATTATTTTGTATACACTTTTGAGTTTTTTTCTGCCAGTGTTTTTAACCCGACATAATTATATAAATTCAAATATACAATTAATCCTTTTTAATATGAGATTCAGGCCGTTATATTTTTTAAACAAATTTATTATAATTATTGTTCTTTAATAGTTGTAATAAGATGTTGGAAGCATAAACATCGTAGGAATAATTTTTGTAAAAAATGGCAGGAAATATATATAATTCTGATTTTAAATCAAAAGTTTTAAATGATTTTCAAAAGGGACTTTACAAAAAGAAATTTCTATAAAGTACCCCATTCCAAAATCAACGATTTGCCGCATTGTTAATCCACAACATCCACACAACTCATAAAGGTGGAAGACCCCGTATTACAACCGTAAAAGAAGATTGGCAAATCAAGAATTTTTTTACAAAATATCCCAAAGTAGTTCCCAGAGAAGCTAAAACTGAACTTTTAATAGATGCCAGTCTTCCCACCATTAAAAGAAGAGCCCGAGAATATGGTCTTAGAAGTTATAGATGTACAAAAAAACCGTTTGTGTCGGAAAAAAACAGAAAAGCTCGGCTTGACTTTGAACTGGACTCAACAGCAATTGAAAAATGTATTGTGGTCAGATTAGTCTAAATTGAACCTCCGGGTATCAGATGGAAGAGCCAATGTTCGAAGACCACGAGGCGAAAAATTTAATCCCAGATACACAACCGCCACAGTGAAGCACGGAGGTGGAAACATTATGGTGTGGGGGTGTTTTTAGGAAATGGGATTTTCCCAATTCACCGCATTACTAGCATAATGACGGCCACAATCTATAGAGATCTTTTGAGTTCAGTTATGCTTCCGTATGCTGAATGGGAAATGCCACTCTCATGGACCTTCCAGCACGACAACGACCCAAACACACAGCAGGGGTTGTAAAAGTATGGCTGCAGGAAAATTAAATTAATATCATGTCGTGGCCGGCTCAATCTCCCGATCTCAACCCGATTGAGAACATGTGAATGATTGTAAAACAGAATATCGGCAATAAAGTATTCCGAAATGGTGATGAACTTTTCGTCGAGTTGGAGAAGCAGTGGAATGAAATTTGTGACGATTATATTAAAAAGCTCATTGCCTCAATGCCTGAGAGGTGTTCAGAAGTTATAAAAAATAATGGCTATGCTACAAAATACTGAGCGTTAAAACCATTGTTTGTATTTCCTGTTAATTACTTTAAGAGTTGCAAATGTTTTGAACACTGCACTATTGACTTATTTTGTTAAAATTACTTTTTTTTATTTTTGAGAATTTATGAATAATTTTTTTTGTATTTGTAAAATAATATGCTATAACTGAATTTAATAAAAAAAAAACAAAAACTTATACCACAAATCTTTTTGATCAAAAAAATTATAATTACCTAAACCATGATTTCAGTTGCAAATGTTTTGAACACCACTGTATGTTGCAATCAGTATTTAGCAATATACGTTAACACTTACGTCAAATTCAATTGTCATTTTCGTTTGACGTTTAAAAAAAAGGACGTCACAAAAACAAATTTAAAATAATAAGGCAAAAAACAAACAAAAATTATAAAATTTAAAAGAATTTTATAAAAATTATTGAATAATTAAAATAAAATATAAAAATATAACTATTTTGAATTTTAAAAGGAGTATTTTAAAGTAACCTTAAAACAACCTTCCGCCTTGAAATTTATAAAAATATGAGTTAACATAAATGCGTGTTCCCATACCCTTAACATAAGCTCGACAATAAGCATTGTTATACCGTTATTCTGCCGACGTATTTCTCTTATTGCTAATATATTTATCTTAGTTCTAGACTATGAGATATTTAAAAAAAAATTCAATTTAATTTTGAATAAAATTGTACATTAGCCTTGAAATTTATAAAAATATGAGTTAACATAAATGCGTGTTCCCATACCCTTAACATAAGCTCGACAATAAGCATTGTTATACCGTTATTCTGCCGACGTATTTCTCTTATTGCTAATATATTTATCTTAGTTCTAGACTATGAGATATTTAAAAAAAAATTCAATTTAATTTTGAATAAAATTGTACATTAGCCCATGCAAAGTCGCATTAGAAAATTTGTCAATCATATTTTGGATATACAGTTGAACCTCGATTATCTAGGTTGCACGGGACCGGACTCAGCACGGATAATCGAAAACACGGTTAATAGAAGTTATTTATTTTTCCCGAATTTTAACTCTTTGTAAGCAGGTGAAAAGAAAAAACAAGCAAATAAATATGTGTGCTGCACGGATAATAGAGGTGAAGCACAGTTAATAAAGGAAAAAAAATAATAGCACGGATAACAGAGGTAAACACGGTTAATAGAGGTATAAATCAAATTGCCAGCATGCCGGTTAACAGATGTACCCGGTTAATAGAGAGAGGCCCGAGGTTCAACTGTAATTATATATTTCATCAATACACTGGTATAATTGCCTATCTCATTTATATGGAGCTTTTGACAAAACTATTTAAACCGAAGAAACATATTGATTCCTTTCTGGTTCCTAAATTTCTACACCTTATACACAAAAGATGTTGGAACCCTAAACAAAAGAACATGTTCCATTTGTAACATTAGGAGTTTTTTATTTAGTGTTACATTTTTTTCAATGTAAAAAGCTAACTTAACCCATTTTGTACCAAGCATAGATTCCGTGCGAGTTTTTTGACAAAACTTAGTAGAAAGACACGTTGGTTTCCGAGTATGCATTTATAGCCTCATCGCGCCCTCTAGTGGAGATATGATGAATTGAAATTGAAACTGTAGCTTTGTACGCACGTAAGGTGTTAATATTTTTTGAAAAAATTATTTTTTATGTATTAACAAGTCAAGTATCTATCCAGAAATTGAACAAAATTATATTTGTTGTTTTTGCACTATTTTTAAGAATTTTTTAAAAATGTTGGCATTTTCAGACAGTTTTAGAAAACTGTTATTTGCCAACACTAATCGCTCAATTTTATATGTACGTTTGCTGGCTGAGAGAAAATAGTCCATTTTTGATATTAAAAACAAAAACGGGTTAATTTTCTTCATACTTCCATTTTTAAAAAGACGGAAAAATCTTGATTAGAGTAATAAATTTTTTTCATAAAGTACATGTTGAATGAATTTTTTTATGATTTAAAAAGTTTTCTTTTATGTATTTATCGATAAATCACATTTATTACGTCGGTGTTCCTTATATTTTTAAATATTTTTTGAAAAAAGTGCTTTCAAAAAAAGTGAAAATTTTTTTTTTCAAATCATTATATGGCAACCCCGAAATAACAAATTTAAACATTTTTTAAGCCACGTTAGTAGACAAGACTTCAAATTTAAACATGCTTTTTACTGCGTTGTTAGTTCACCTTCCTATCAAAAGTTACAGGCTCTCAAAAGTTGATGTTGCGAAAACGCAACAGGGGTACAAGTTTTAACGTTTTTTCCGTGTTTATTATTAAATGTTGTAAGTTATTAAATTCCATAAAATCTTCATTAGTTTTTTCTCAAACAACTTATTTATTTTTTTGGGTAATTTGAAAAAAATTTGATGAATAAAAAAAAATGCCATTTGTATAAATTTATACCATTATATAAAAACCGGATTAAATTGTATCGCGCCATTATTCGGATGTAATTTAATCTGATATTATCAAATTAAAACTAAACTAATGGAAACCTGTATAATTATATGAAAAATTTTAACTTTTAATTACTTTGATAAAGGAGTTGCAGCAAAAGTAAAGTATGTGGCATTTTTTAAGTACGAGTATAATGAATTCTGGGGACTAAGAAAACAAATTTTTTTTTTTTGAAATTCGACTATAAATGTGGAATTTGCGAGCCGAAACCCAAAATTTTACACCGCGCATAGCACAAGACAAAAAAAAAAATGGTTACTAAATAATAGTTTAGTGTATTAATTTTTTTTTAATCGGGTTGTTTTTCTTTCACTTCCAGCTGTTGCCAACACTAAATTTTGTCGAATACATACACTCATACAAATAACTCTGTTAAAATAGAAGAAAAAGTTACAAAAAGTTTGTTAAAAATTACGTTGCAGGAAAAAGCAGTAAAGTTAGCAGATTGTTTTTGCTAAATATTAGTAAAATAAAAACAACATTTAACCAGTGCCGTAAGACGGCATATTGGAAATATTTTGACATATTTTAGAAAAAGTGTATTCAGTGTTAAAAATCGAGATATATGGATCATAAATGATTCATATAACTACACACAGAGGAAATTTTAGCTATTGGTTAACTGAAATTCGGTAACTACGACTCAAATTTGGTTATTACGAATTTCAGTCGGTTGGCACAACTTAACATTAGTTTTTACAACAAAGTTCTGTTAACACAACTGAATTTTAGTTGCAACACCCAAAATATTCAGAAATCTAATGTATATATCGTTGTACTAACTGAATTTATAGGTTGTTACTATAAAAATACACTTTTCAATTCGGTTGGCACTTTATTTCTCTGTGTGTATGTTTGTATGTTGGACCATATATGTTCATGTGTGTTCCTTACCGAAAAATGAGGCAATCATTCATGTCCATACTTTTTCATAAGTGCACATCAACGAAAATTAAGTTAGTATTTATATGTATGATCGCATACAAATACCTATAAGCATATATGAATCACATATGGAGATATATGGACATTTATGAACTCGAATATCTTCATATGTAAACATGAATGAGTTCATACATGACCATAAATGAATACATATATGTTGATTTTTAACCGGGTTATTATATATTATTAAAAATTCCCGAAATTCGAAATTTCAAAAAAATTTACTTTTAATATCAATTATCTATTTAATATACGCAAAATTATTCAGATATGGAATTCTGACTCCATCGGATATCATTAACCCACTTTAGCCTGGAATCTAAAATGACCCACGAATTTGATAAAAATGCAAAAATGTTTTTTTTTTAATTTTAAAGATTTATTAAAATTCCTAATTTGGAGATGTCGATTGCTAGTTTTTAATATAGAGTTATTCTGTATGAAAACACCAAATCGGCAAAGCTGGCATATCTTAGATTTTACTCAAACTAACTGAAAATGATATTTAGGGTCTGAAAACCCAAAATCCAAGAGGAGTTAATTTTTGCACACGGCACTACCGGTTCACGCAAAATAAAAAAACTAAAAAGTCTTGTTTTTGTGCATGGTGGTTTGAGCTGTTAAAATTTTTCTGCAAGAGATATCTACATGATGAAGGCATCGTTTTAAAGCCGAAGGATTATAGTTTTTTTCAAAAATATAAAATTTGACTTAATTCATACACCCGAAAAATAACGTGGTATTGAAAATAAGCATATTTCATTGGTTTTTTGTGTTTTTCAATGAACTTCAGTGTCGGCGCTAATGAATATAAAAGCATAATAATTCTCAGATACAAATTAGACATGTTGGAGAAAAATACAAAATTAAAATTGGATCAATCTGGCAACTCGTTATGAAAAAATCGTCACTTGAAATTTTGAAATTTTGAAAATTTGCCTATTTCAGGCTACAATTTGGTTATGTTTGTTAGCAGATACAAACTTGAAAATTACAGAGTACTTACTCCCTACTTTTAGCTTTATACCACTTCAAGACCCGTTTAGTTATTTTCACTCCTCTCGGAATTACAGGGTTTTATAGAAAAGCTTTTTTGATTTTTTGTATGTATTTTTATACTTTTCTCAATTGTTACAGTATGAAGTAACAAAGAATAATTATGGACTAAAAAATATAATTTAATAAATTCAGTAGATTTTTTATATTAAAAAATTTTACAGTGGTGGCAGAAAATAGGCACATTAAGAGAACATACTTCATGTAAAGTAGAAAATTTCTGTATTTTAGCTTTTCGTTAAACACCTGTGAGTTCAATGGGAGTGGAAATAACAAAACGGGCCTTAAAGTGTTATAAAGTTAAAGGTATATTTAATTCTAATTGTATAAAAATTACATAGATTCACTAAGTAGGCGGCGATATTTGCTTATTTGCTTGTGAAGAGTCAATCATTTAGTATTTGGTATTTTTCAAACGATCCACAACGTAAAACAAATATATAAAAATATATAATATATATATATATATATATATATATATATATATATATATATAAAAAATATATAACGTATTATTTTCACGCATTCGGAAAGAAGTGTTGCGATTTATTAAAAGTTCATAAAAAAAGAATTCGTAAATCGTTGAAAGAAATAACAGTAAATTTTTGTGATGTAAATAAATATGTAGATCTTATACCAGGCCAAGCAATTTGTTCACGTATCAAAGAATTAAAAAAAAAATAAATCAGAAGTAAATTCTAATGATATAAATGAAGTACTGACGCAGAATTTTGATGATTTCGATGTTTCCTTTGAACCTAATCATGTTGCTCTGGAATCGTTGAACAAGGTATGCTCTATTTTGGACGAATCGTCTATTCCTCCCATCCAAAAATAAATAATAAAAATATACCATGTGCCTATTTTCACCACTGTAAAATTTTTTAACATAAAAAATCTACTGAATTTATTAAATATATTTTGTAGTCCATAATTATTCTTTGTTACCTCATAATACTACTACTTGTTTTTATTTTAATTTCTCTGTATATAACAATTGAGGAAAGTATAAAAATACAAAAAGGCTTTTCTTTAAAACCCTGTAAATCCGAGAGGAGTGAAAATAACTAAACGGGTCTTGAAGTGTTATAAAGTTAAAAGTAGGGAGTAAGTACTCTGTAATTTTCAAGTTTGTATCTGCTAACAAACATGACCAAATTGTAGCCTGAAATATGCAAATTTTCAAAATTTCAAAATTTCAAGTAACGATTTTTTCATAACGAGTTGCCAGATTGAGCCAATTTTAATTTTGTATTTTTCTCCGACATGTCTAATTTGTATCTGAGAATTATTATGCTTTTATATTCATTAGCGCCGACACTGGAGTTCATTGAAAAACACAAAAAACCAATGAAATATGCTTATTTTCAATACCATGTTATTTTTCGGGTGCATGAACTAAGTCAAATTTTATATTTTTGAAAGAAACAATAATCCCTCAGCTTTAAAACGATGCCTTCATCATGTAGATATCTCTAGCAGAAAAATTTTAACAGCTCAAACCACTACGCACAAAAACAAGACTTTTTAGTTTTTTTATTTTGCGTGATCCGGTAGTGCCGTGTGCAAAAATTAAATCCTCTTGGATTTTGGTTCTGGGAACCCTTAGGAACATTTCCACAAAATTTTAACAAAATCAAAAATGGTCCAGCAACAATTTTTCATTTTTTTCGGTGTTTTCATACAGAATGACTCTATAATAATTGTTATTAAAGAAAACAAATAACCTTTCATGTCTACACTATTCTCTTTCCAAAGAAAGCAACATTAATAAATAGCAAGAATTTCCTAAGTGTAGCGTCTCTTTTAAAATTTATAATTTTTTTCAAGTGGACAACAAATTTTTTGATCCATTTAAAGGCTTTATAATCTTGAAGTTATAATTTAAATTAAGTTGCATGGGTCCTTTTTGAGCCCCGGCCAATAAGGGTTAACGATTCTTTGAATAAAAGTAAATATAATTATGGTCTTATCAAATGTAAGTTATATTTTTCCGAAAATTACGAAATATGTTATTCTGCAAGTTTCCTAGTGGGATTTTTGTGGCCAAAGTGTAAAAATTAACTCAATATGGATCAAGTTACATAAAATAATTATTTTTATCAAATTGAGATTTTTATCAATTTAAAAGCTTTACAATCTTGTAGTCATAATTAAAATTAAGTTTCATTGGTCTTTTTTGTCCCCAGGCCACTAAGGATTAAAGGTTTTTTAAATTTATTAAGACTATATTTTAAATTTATTATAGTATTATTAAATTTAAGCGATATTTTTCCGAAAATTATACAAACTTTGATGAAAACATTCAAATTTTGTTAAATTTTTGACAAAATAAGCAATTTTCATAAAATGTCCTGGAAAGGAGTCGCTACAAATACAAACTCGAATTCTTATTTCTTCAATTAATTCTTTTTCTTTAATAACAACTATCATATTATAAAAATAGAAATCGCCATCTTCAAATTAGGCATTTTAAAAAATCTTTAAAATTAATTTTAAATAATTTTTATCAAATTTGTGGCTCATTTTGGATTCCTGGCTAAAATGGGTTAATGATATCCGATAAAGTCAGAATTCCATCTTTGATTAAATTTTAGAATGAAAAAATGAAATAAAAAGTTATTTTTCGAAATTTAAAATTTTTGGATTTTTTAATAATACACAATTTTTCCAAAATGAGCCATATCTTCGGCTCGGTTTAACGTTTTACAAAAAAAAATATATCTTTCACTTGGTACCATTTGTAATAAAACTAGGGGGTGTAATGTCAAATCTATTTTTATAATTTTTTATAAAACTCTTGAATATTTTTAATAGTTACAATATATTTTTTATCATTTTATAATAAAAAACCATTTGCATAAATGTTTCGAAATATTTTCTAAATAAAACGTTTCTAAATAAAACGCAAACATCGCATTACAACCACTTCTACTGAAAAATATCAGTGGTTTGTCAGTACTATTTTTTTTGTTACGGTTGGCAATTTCTACCTGGATGGTTTTGATTATTAAAATATTATTTTAGGACTTTTGTAAATTCGGCAAAAAAAAAATAGTTAAAAATTAAGTATTTCATCTACACCTTTTACAATTGTAATTCAAAACATATCAATTGAAATTCAAAATTTCCATTTGAAATTCAAAAACTCCATTTAAAATTCAAAAATTCCATTTGAAATTCAAAAAACATCTATTGAAATTCAAAATTTCTATTTGAAATTCAAAAAATATCAATTGAAATTCAAAATTTCCATTTGAAATTCAAAAAATATCAATTGAAATTCAAAATACATCAATTGAAATTCAAAATACATCAATTGAAATTCAAAAATTTCTATTTGAAATTCAAAAGTTTCTATTTGAAATTCAAAAATTATTCCATATGAAATTCAAAACATATCAATTGAAATTCAAAAGTTTCTATTTGAAATTCAAAAGTTTCCATTTGAAATTCAAAAATTTCCATTTGAAATTCAAAAGTTTCTATTTGAAATTCAAAAAATTCCAATTGAAATTCAAAAAATATTCCATTTGAAATTCAAAAAATTCCAATTGAAATTCAAAATACATCAATTGAAATTCAAAATATGTCAATTGAAATTCAAAAATTTCCATTTGAAATTCAAAAAATTCTAATTGAAATTCAAAAAATATTCCATTTGAAATTCAAAAAATTCCAATTGAAATTCAAAAAATGTAAACAAATCACTTTAAGAAATTAATACATTAGGCCAACACTTTTTTTGAGTATTTTGGTTTGTCATGGGTGATAAAAACATTATTAAAACTTTTAATGCATTTATTGCAGGAGAGTATACAAGATTTTGTTGGAAAATATTTGTAATAACCTGTCATAAAGCCATAAAATATTTATGCATGCAACTATTGATGTATAAACTAGTGACGTTCAGAGTAAGTGTTTGGATGGATTACTCACTCACGTACTCGCTTGTCATTAATAAAGAGAAACCGCTGAAGTGGGAAACCATTAATTTGAAAAATTAGTTTAACTCTATCATAAAGATCCTGTGGAATGTCATTTTAAAATGGTAGTAAATGCAAGAAAATACCGAGTGAAAGTGGAACCCCTCAGAACTATATTTTACCGGCCCAACAACAAAAACAACAAGAACAATACATAAAAAAATAATATTTCTCTCTTGTTGTTATATAATTTGTTGTTGGGCCGGTAAAAAATTGTTCTGGCTACGTGGCTGCCTCATTTCATCTTAATTAATGAACCCAGAGACATGAAATTCTGGAATAATAAATTTGACTTTGATGAAACTTTTTTAGCCTCCACAATGTAATATATATTGAAAACAAAAATAGGAGTCCCAAAAGATTTTTTAAAATTTAATTTCAAAAATAACTTTTATAGTTCGGTTTTAAAATAATATTGTGAAAACGTCATTTGAATTTTTTCACATTTTCTTTAGAATTAAATTTAAAAAATTTTTTTTTTAAAAGACTTTTATTTATTGATGAATCAAAAAACTTCATTTAAACATAATTTCAAATATGTTTTTCGTTTTTGGTTGGCTGTTTAAAGGCATATTTTAATTTGTTCAATTAAACGTGTCAAAAATTTATAAGAATTTTTATATTTTTTGTTCAAATATTTAAATTTGTTCGAATTATTATAGTTATACAAAATTTCCACTGAAATTAAATTCAAATATACAAATTTTTCAAGTTGGCTATGGAAAACAATTCTTTAAATTTTTATCACCCATGATAAACCAAAATACTTAAAAAAGTGTTGGCCTAATGTTTACATTTTGATTTGTTTACATTTTTTGAATTTCAATTGGAATTCTTTGAATTTCAAATGGAATTCTTTTTGAATTTCAATTAGAATTTTTTGAATTTCAAATGGAAATTTTTTAATTTCAATTGACATATTTTGAATTTCAATTGATGTGTTTTGAATTTCAATTGATATTTTTTGAATTTCAATTGATATTTTTTGAATTTCAATTGATGTATTTTGAATTTCAATTGGAATTTTTTGAATTTCAAATGGAATATTTTTTGAATTTCAATTGGAATTTTTTGAATTTCAAATGGAAATTTTTGAATTTCAAATAGAATTTTTTGAATTTCAAATGGAAATTTTTGAATTTCAAATGGAAACTTTTGAATTTCAAATGGAAATTTTTGAATTTCAATTGATATGTTTTGAATTCCAAATGGAATAATTTTTGAATTTCAAATAGAAACTTTTGAATTTCAAATAGAAATTTTTGAATTTCAATTGATGTAAATTTTGAATTTCAAATGGAAATTTTGAATTTCAATTGATATTTTTTGAATTACAGTTGTAAAAGGTGTAGTCAAAATAGGAAAATTTTTAACTAAAATCTTAAGTTGAACTAAAAATTAGTTAAAAACTTGCAAAGGTTGAT
Organism: Delia radicum; assembly: GCA_021234595.1. Classification (NCBI taxonomy): domain Eukaryota; kingdom Metazoa; phylum Arthropoda; class Insecta; order Diptera; family Anthomyiidae; genus Delia; species Delia radicum. The sequence continues at coordinate 47,647,163 of CM037854.1, forward strand.
TACTGACGGCTTTACTAATTTTTCTACTAACTTGTTTCTATGAGTGTAAATAAAATTTATTTACATTGTATTAGATAGTAGTAGGTATATTTATTTAAAAAAAAAAGAAAATTTGTTTATTTTCTCTGCATTCTTTCTCCGTTAGTATCAATTATTTGTCGATTTGTGTTGTTTGGTCACTTTATTTGACGGAATTTCTTATATTTTCGGTTTCGCATGCTGAGCAGAAATAGCTCAAAAATGTTTTTTGTTTGTTTAAAATTTAATTGGAAAAAAGCCAAAATTAATATATTTTTTTGTTTCTTTAAAAGAAAAAAATAATAAAAAATTAAATAAAGATGATAAAGAACGAGAGAAAAAATAAGTTATTTGGTTATTTTTCATTCAGCACATCCAAAAAAAAAATGCATATATTATGTATGAAATAATATTTATTTATTGACAGAAATAAAATTTATATTATTTTACGCATCTTATTTTCTCGAATGATTTACCGGATGTCAAAAGACATTAGCATTTTCCACAATCAGATTATTTTTATATCATTGTCCCTCTTTATTTCTATTTTCGAATATCTTATGAGATTGATGAATTTGAACTACTTCAACTGCCTGTATGTCTAACTTTTCATTTGATAGTCAATCAGGCAGGCGGGCGATAAGCCAAATATATAGTTAAGGGGAATGTACCCAATTGTGGCCTCTTCCCAAAAGTGGACCTTTCGTTTCATTTCGTGCTGTTGCATGAATATGTCAAAACTGTCAACTGTCATCGAGTTTAATATCCGCTATCATTATTTTTTATTTTAGTGCACACGTTTTTCTTAGTTTTATTGAGTTTTTTTTTTTAACGCAATATGAAGTGTAAATTTTCGTTGACATAAAAAGTGAATAAAAAACAAGTTTTTAAGAATTTGCCAAGTCGGATTTTTGTAAACGGTAAAAATTGTATTACCAATTTTAATAAAAGTAACTGTTTAAATAAAAAAACATAATAAATAAAACAAAAATCTGAGAAATTGTATTTTCAAATTGTTCTCTTTAATAAAGCGTCCGCCATCTAACGTTTTTTTTTCAACTATTGCTTATTTCGTGAATGGTAACAGTTAGCTCATGTCTGATTTGACAGATAATTAATTTTATCCTTCCGCTGAACGAATATGGTCCGTATGTTCGTTATCTTGTGAAAAAAGTGAAACAAACTGGCATCCTCTTCGATAAACCAAAGCGTGAAAAGCCAAAAACAGTGCGTACACCCGAGAATATTGCTGCTGTGGCAGAAAGTGTGCGTGAAGCGCCATCAACATCAATTCACCGTCGTTCTCAACAATTGAACATTTCGGAGACATCATTGAGACGAATTTTGCATAAAGACCTTGGTATGACGCCATACAAAGTCCAATTGGTTCAGGAGTTCAAAAAAAAAAAAGTTATTTGGCGGACCCTTTATATTTTCTTATTTTTTTTTTTTATTTTTTCCAATTTTTAGTCTTTTTTAAATGTTTTACGCCTCACTTTAACTGCTCTCGTCTATTTCAAAATGTTTCAAAACAAACTAAATATCGTTTGTTTGCCGCAATTAAAAGCAGCTTTAAACGATATATAAAACATTTTAATGAACAAAATTAAAGTAAATTTTAATTTAAATAAAAGTTTTCGTCGATTTTAATTCATTTTTTAAACTTTTAGCGAGTTTTTTTAGGCAAAAACATAGTAATGATATGTCATTACCGCATAGGTTACCAACATTACGTATTACATTACTTTAGAATATAAAATAATGACTTACTGATTATGGGTTATAGAAGCACTTATATGGTATTGCAAAATAATGAGTTACTGGTAATTGGTTACATAAGTATCCATTTTATATTTTTCATTCTAATATTGCATTAATTTGTTTTAAAAATTTTCAAAGCTAAAGTTATTTGAAAATTTTGTCAAGATTTAAAAAAAAAAAACAAAATAACTAAAAGATGACCACTTATTTTGTAACTCTTCGGTAACCACTTATTCTATTCCCAATTTAAAAGTAATTACTTATTATTTTTCTATGAGTAACCAATTAGATTCTCACTTTTTTTGTAACAGAGAGGGTAATGACCACCCATGAATTTTGGGTCATCGCGAACATAAGTAACGAGTAAATATCCTGGTAACTAGTAAATTTTTTGTGCGCTACTTACACGCTTAATTACTTGGTTATGTCTGTTTTTGCTGGGATGTTCCCTAATGTGGACTTTTTGATTTGTTTTGAAAATTGTTATATAACTTTTTAAAATTAGTTGCCACAAAAAATTATGTACAGCAGAAAAATGCCCAAGAAGGAGTTGGTATATAAGCTGATTTATTTGGTTTTGAAATATTCCACTTTGGGCCGTTAACTTGTCTCAATAAATTGTTGTCAATATAAAATGATAGTAAGTGGACACGGGTGTTTGGTAACTTTAGAAGTTATAGCTGACCCGACAAACGTTGTTGTGCCTTCAAATTTTATTTTCATTGAAAGGCTGGTTACGTTACAAAGTCGTGGTGGATTGATATTTCGAAGAAGAATGATAGTTGGACTGCACCTACAAACCAAATTTTGTTCAAATACCTTCAAAAGGAGCAGAAATAATGTATGCTGTCAATCAAATGAATGTGTGTATGTATGAGTTTGTGTATTAGGTTGGATTAAAAACCATCCTCATTGCACGTATTGAGGCATTTTTTTATTTTTTGTACCCGTATCCAAGCAATGCTGGAAGCAAAAACAAAGCAAAAATTTTTGATATTCACACAATTTATGTGAAAAAGACTAATGTTCAGAAAAATCACCACATCTGGACCAAACGAAAATATTTTTAAACTATTTTTTTTTTAAACCATCCTCATTGCATGCTCTACAAAACGTATTTAGCCATTTTTTATTGTATGCAGCCGTTCTCGAGTTATAACAATCAAAATGTACACCTCTTTTTATATATAAAGATTAACATGATTTAAAATATTCAAAATATGATTGCTTCATATATTGTAAATTCGCGCGAAGTTTATTCGCCAAATTTTATATTTAAAATCCGAAAAGTTTTTTATGTCACTTGTACTGCACTCAAAAAAGTATGACAGTAGAATTTACTAAAAATGGCTGTTAAAACTACTGTAAATTCAAAGTAAAAAAAGCGACAGAGGTAATTACCCTAAAAACAACAACAAATTTTGCTAAAAAAAATGTTGAAAAACAACTAACAAACGCAGTAAAAATAACTAACAATGTCGTAAAAATAACTGACAGACTTTTACTGCCAACATGAAAGGAATAAGTCAAAATTACTGCTTATTAACAGTTATTTTTCTGTATTTTAATATAAAAAATGTTTTTTAATTCGATTGCAACAATCTTACATAAATTGTTATGTTAAAATTTCAGACGCTAAGCAAAAAGAGAATTATGATGGACGAAAAATAAGTTAATTTTTCAATTAATGAATGAAACTTTTCTTCACAAATTAACGAAAATTACCTTAAAATTAATGAAAGATTTCATACTATTTATGAATCCAGTTTCTATATGAAACCTCTACATTGAGTTTATAATTTTTTTAATTAATAAAATAATATTTTCAATATAATTTTATGAAAATTTGCATTAACTTAATGAAAAGTTTCAATGGACGAATTCTAGTGCAATTTCATTAATTTTATGCAAAATTAAGCTTTAAAGTTCATACTGATTTAACAAAATATTTTGACAAACCCATTTGTTGCTATACCGATTGCCAGAGAAAGGGAAAAATTAAGCTTCCTGTTTAAGCTAAAAACAACTCTAACAAATATTGCTTATTTTTGGTTGCCCTAGTTATTAAAAAACTGAAATAATTATTAAAAAACTGAAATAGTTATTAAAAAAATTAAACAACTGTTTCAAAAATACAGTGTTATTATTCAGTTGTTACAACTGTAATTGCAGTTAGAACAAAAGTGACTCAACTCAAAATTTTTAATTTTTCCGAAATTGAAAAAAAATATTTGCAACTTCATACCAACTGAAACATAAAGAAAGACATAACTGTTTTTTAGCAACAGTTAACAACATCAAAATACACTGATATTTTTGTTATAGATAAACAAGTACACAGAAATAATTATGGGCCAAAAATATCTAATTAATAGATTGTTTGAATATCAATGGCAATTTAAACAATTTTTTTAATTGATTCAATTAAAAAAAATTATTGAATTTCCTAATATATCCATACAGTGTTGACAACATGTACACAAAATTTTTAAAAATTTGTCAAACTTTTTTTTTTTTTTTATTTTATTTAGATTTAATAATCAAACAAAGGTTTAATTATATCAATATATTATTTAATTTGTAAATAAAAAGAAAAAAAATCCCAAATGATTAACTTTTAATAAGTTGAATAGTTTAGTTTTAGTTTCAAATACACGCAAAATCGTATAGTTATTTCACTAGAGCTTGCAACACTCTTTTGGTTGAGATATTCGTGTACGCATGAAAACTTAGTTTAGTTTCGTGTTTTATCTGTGGATTTAAATAAACCATATCGAAAAATTACAATTAAACTATTATTTTTGTAAATAATTAAATTTTCAATAAGTATAAGTGTCATTAAACTACCATTTTAAAATTGTGTGTGATTTTTTTAAGAAAGCAAAAGTTCAAGACAAGACAAGCAAAACAAAAATGTTGTCTTTACTTTTATTTGTTTTCTTATAATACATTTTTATATTAAAAAGCTTTAATTTTATTATAAATAAAATGTCAATTTAATTTACAAACCTACATTTCTTTTTTTATTTAATGGGGGGCATATAACAAAAATAAAAAAATACGAGTTTTCAATTAAAACTACCATTGTTTTCTTCTCAAGTTTCAATTAAAGTTTTAATCAACTTAACTAAACTTTTTAATTGAGGTTGTAAAGAAAAACAAACTCTTTTAATTGATATTATTATTATTTTAATTGAAAGAGTTTTAATAAACTGTTTGCAAATTTTTTTAGTTAATACTATCATTTCAGTGAGAGGTGCAAAATCAATTAAAATATTAATTGATTCAATAAAATTTTTAATTGAAACCCGTTTTTAGTTTTTTCTTTGTATATTCTGCATAGTTTAAGCATATAAAACCGAAAAATTAAAATTTTGAGTTGAGTCACTTTTGAACTGGGTGTGCGATATACTTATATACAACATATACATACAACTGTCATGTAGTAACTGTCAAACTTTTTTGAGTGTGAAATTATTCAAATCGTTAGTAATAAAAATAGTAGTGTCCGACCGAACAGTTCGGCCGAAAAACTATATTTTGTCGGTTTTTTGATATCTAGAGGCAATGATGACAAATTTTGGTATTGAAACATGTTTGTTGAGCCGATTTAATTCGATTTTGTGTATAAAATTTAAGAGGAAAGCCGAAGTTTAGCTATAACGTTAAAAGTTCGGCCGCCGAACTATTTTCAATTTGGCCGAACTTTCTGAAGCCGAACAGTGAATTCATTGCTTAACTACAGACTTTTCTTCAAATTTGACACTCAAAATAGCATCTATTCAGCCCAATAAACATTTTTCCATCCGCCAAATTTGTCCATAGTGCTTTAAAATACCGAATACAGACCAAATGCATTTCCTGGCTGAACTGTTCGGTCGGACACTAAAAAATAGTACTTCCCATATTTGCCAATACCGAACTTTGGCTTTAAAGAATATATCACATTGAATACATTTGGAAACTCTTATAAGACAAGTTTGGTATTGCTGATATTATCTGCCACTATTTTTACTAGGTTGATTTTGGTGTTAAACATTTTGATTAAAGGTTATAACTTTATTAATATATCTTATGTAGGGTGCATTATTATACAATAGCCTTAGTTAAGACTACTAACCATAGACATTTTTTATGTTTAAATTGTATCAATGGTTAGGTGAAAAACTTGGTTTAAATTTTGATAAGTTAATTAATATACATTTTTAACAATGGTTAAGGCTATTTTAGGGGTTAACTAGAGGATAAATTGCGATAAGTTAAAAGGCCTTAGTTTTTTTTGTATATAGCCCATATACCAGATGTACGGTCACATTAGGATACATCCCCTTACTCAATTGCCTGCAATTGTTTATTTGCAACACTATTGTATATTGCAGCAATAAAAACATTTATTATCAGAGCAGCGACTTTAATGCAAACGGATGTTTGTAGTCAGTAGCCCAAAATCGATGTTGACCGAAAAATGGCATCGATATGTTGTGTCACATGTTTGCATATTTTGTTATATATGCATATTTTTGTACATTTTGCTATAAATGCATATTTTGGCATTTCTTGTTCCATATTCTGCATATTTTCAATTTAATTGCATATTTTATAAAAATAAAAATTATGATTTAGTTAAAAATAATAAACAAGCAAGCATTTTCAATCCTGAACATAGCATATAGTTGCCATTTGCTAGACATTAATACTGGATTTAATTTTAAAACCAACGCTTTCGAGTCATAAATCAATTTTTAAAATCCCACAAATTTACAGTGCATATTTTTTGGTTTTTAGTGCATATTTTTTGTTTTAGTACATCTTAAGTGCATATTTTAAGCGCATATTTTCATTTTTTTTCGTGCAAGAAAGTCGCCGCGCTGTTTAGTGCCGTGACGTCTGCCTTTAATTATAAACACTCAATTGTAATTATACATATTTGTTGATTTTAATTATGATTAGTTTATAAATTGTTTTCACCTTGTTTAAATGGTTTAATTAAATTTCGCTATTTTGTTTTGATATATAGTATAATTAGTACTTTACATAAATGATTTAAAGTGTTTATTTGTTTTGTTTTTTCAATCTAGCACGTTTTGGTTGTGTTGAATACGCAAGGCTGCTTACCGTTTCAATTTCCATAAATAATATACAAATACGAGGGCGGATCAATAAGTCCGTTACTTTTCGTACTTCCCTCGTAGTTATATGAAATGCAACACTGCTCCCATTAAGTACCACCTGTTAATAGACTACTGTCAAATTTTAAGCAAGTGCCGTCATTAACTTTGCGTTTAACAGCTGTTCAAAACATACAACCTCGTGGATTTTTTAAAAATGGAAAAAAGTGAATTTCAAGTGCTCATTAAACATTATTTTTTGCAAAAAAAAAAAAACCGTCAATACAACCAAGGAAAAGCTTGATAAATACTATGGGGACTCTGCACCATTGGTTTCAATGGTAAAAAAGTGGTTTACTGACTATCATTGTGGTCGCACAAGTACAAATGACGCTGAACGTTCTGGACGGCCAATTGAGTTCAATACACCCGAAATTGTCGGAAAAATCCACGATATGGTGTTGGCCGATCGAAGAGTAAAAGTGCGTGAGATTGTTGATGCCATAGGCATTTCATATGGCAGTGTGGTTTTGATTTTAAATGATCAGTTGGGTTTAAGAAAGCTGTCTGCAAGATGGGTGCCGCGTTTGCTCTCAATTGACCATAAACGTAATCGTGGCCAATAAGGTGATAGCAACAGTTTTTGGGATGCACGCGGTATAATCCACATCGATTACCTTCAAAAGAGTAAAACAATAAACGGCGAATATTATGCCAACTTATTGGACCGATTTAACGAGGATTGAAAAAAAACTACATCATATTCTTTTTTTTTAAAGAGAATCAACCATCAATCAATCATCAAGAATCAGGAAATTCTTCCTACTTATTAGTGTGTTGCTTTCTTTGGAAATTGGATAGTGGATAGATGAAAGGTGGGGAAAGATCGCCACCTAATGGAGAGTTGGCGAACTTATTGAAGCCTTTTGGTTCATAGCCCTGATTCATTATTTTACTTCGGTGGGGTTAAATGCTATGGGAACACCGAAGGTGCGAGCTGCGATACATATGAGGGATAGAAAACTCATATATATTATTTTTCTAAATTGATGTTGCCGTCACCAGGAATCGAACCCGGGACCATCTGTGTAACAGTCCAACGCGCTAACCATTACACCACACCTATTTTATGGACCTCGAAAAATCCAATTTTTTGGAAGGGATACCAAAATTGGAGAAACGTTGGACTAAGTGTATTGAGCTACAAGGAGATTATGTTGAAAAATAATTTTTTTTTTTTGCAAAAAAAAAACTGTGTTTCATTAAAAAAGTCATGGACTTATTGAGCCGCCCTCGTATCTAATTCAAAATTTATCAGAAAATTTTTAAAAACAAGTAGACTTCGAAGAAAATTTAATTTAAAGTTTCATTTTTAAAATGTAGGTTAGGGCAGCATTTATTTATATGGACAAAATTTTTTTCGAAATTTTAATGAATTTCGCACGGAATATTGTGCCACATGGTGTAAAAAATAAATGATATAAATTTGTAGAAGTGCGGATAACTATTTCCCGTGCCCCAAAGAGGTCAAAGGTCAGCTTTGATAAAATTTTATATTTTGAACAAGATTTAAAATTGTTTTTTTTTCTAGTAGATTTGTAGGAAAATTGCTACAGTTATCCTCTTATGTGTATGTGCTAATGATCAGAAAAAAATTAAATTAACCCTTCTGTGCCCACAGTTGTTCATAAAGTTTTATATTTTTAATACTGTAAAAACCTTAGGCTTTGCAATTTTTTCAATAATCTGTGATGTGTTATCAAAATAATTATGAAAATTTTAGAAACATTAACCTTTTTTCCCCCAATCAGGTCAAAATTGTTTATTCTTCAAATACTTCTTTAAAACCAAATTTGAAATAAAAAATGTACACAAAGCTTCACTTGTTTAATTAAAAGCCATTAACCCTGTAGTTTTGTATTAAGTAAATACCTAAAAAATAAATTATGGGATACTTTACTTATAATCACCTTAAGTTTTGTAAATTAGCATCTTTAGAATAATACAAACTGTCATTACTTAAAATAAATGCTACCTCTAATTCTCATATTTTGAAATTTTTTCGTGGTATTATTGAACTGATTTCTCCTTCGGCGCAATCATGAGCTATTTTCAAGTTTACAATTAAAGCATCGACATATTTTTTTCATTTTTAGTTTATTATATCGTATTATCTTTTAAATGCAAAATACAAAAATTGACGCTTTGAAAATTCAGCGCATGTGTCTGAAGATTTTATACAACCAAAAACAATAGCGATTTGGTGCGATATATTTTCAAATTTAGCTTGTTAGCCCTAATTAAACCCATTTAGTTTTTAATACTTATACTAACGAAGTTTTCGAAAATTTTAAGCTATAGACTACGGTTGTTTTGTATTCAGGTATATTTCCAAAAATTTCAAAATTTATTAATAAAATTATTAGTGTCCGATCGAACAGTTCGGCCAGAAAATGCATTTGGTCTGTATTCGGTATTTTAAAGCATTATGGACAAATTGGCGGATGGAAAAATGTTTATAGGACTGATTAGATGCTATTTTGAGTCTCAAATTTGAAGAAAAGTCTGTAGTTAAGCAATGAATTCACTGTTCGGCCTCATAAAGTTCGGCCAAATCGAAAATAGTTCGGCGGCGAACTTTTAACTTTATAGCTAAACTTCGGCTTTTCTCTTAAATTTCATACACAAAATCGAATTAAATCGGCTCAACAAACATTTTTCCAATACCAAAATTTGTCATCATTGCCTCTAGATATCAAAAAACCGACAAAATATAGTTTTTTGGCCGAACTGTTCGGTCGGACACTAAAAATTATGTCATGTTTTGCTCACTAATGAACAAACTTTATTTAATTTTTTATGAATTAAGATCATAGTATGCATAAGATCAAATTTTATATTGAATAGAAGACTTTTTATATGGAAAGTCCCTTTTTACTAAACACAAATTTTCAATATAATAAAACACTTTTACGACCAGCATATCCCTATGGGGAATGAGGAGTCAATTGACCTAAAAGTGACAGGTTAAAGAAGGAGTTATCACAGGACTGGTATAATTTAATACTGAAGTGGGTTAAGCAGTGTCAATTGTCCTAAAATTACCAATCCTGTGACTGGTAAAGGGATGACATACCACTTAACCAGAATGCTTATTAACAATATCAACATAAACTAGCCGTATAAAAAGTATTTATGAAGCATTTAATAAAAGGGAAAAGGGGCGTGGTACCTCCCATACAACCTCAAATGTGTTTAAAATATTGACGGGAAATTGCAAGGGAGAGTGCCATCTTCCGTACAATCTCAAGGTTTGGATTGTATGAGAGTTACCACGTCCCCTTGCTCTATCCCGCTCACATTGGTTTTAGATTTTTTTATATAACGTTGTGCAAAATTTTCCTCCGACATGCCCCTTTTGCGACAGTCTTGTGGTATGCCCATCTTTGGTTAGTCCTGCGGCATGCCACTATGTGGTTTAAAGCAGGACAAATGACCCCTCCTATAACAAGCCAATGTTAAAGTTGCCAGTTGTTTACATAAGGTAGGGTTTAGCAGAGGACCGGTCTATGGCACTAAGGGACCGATCCTGTGGCACACGCAGGACCGGTCCCATTCCCCATAGGGATCTTTGTTTATAGAAAACCATAATCCATCATATTTCATCTCCCAGTTTCTGCGAATTTTTAAAATATAACACCAAGCATGACTGTATTTTAGTAAAAAAAACTCTCCAATATGAAGTTGTTTTTGATAATTTGATACTTAATATTTTTTAGAACACAAAGTCTGCTTTTTGTTTTATATTGTCTAGATGTCAAAAAATTCAAAAAATCTAAAATTGTATTTCTAGTAGTTACAGGAGTTAAAGTGTTAAAGTTTTTTGTTGTTTATGGAAGATAATTCTCTTTCTCTGGCAGTGAAATTGCATCACTTTTCCGAAATTCTTCCTATTATAGATGTTCATCTTTTGTAGTTGCTGAATAAATTCTATAGTCGAATAAAGCAAAACTAACACATTTTTCATTTCCATAGTAAAATTTCAATAAATATACAAGCCCGAGGTCAGTTTGTTATTATATTTATTTTATTATTTCACTGTTCTCTGGGCAGCATCTTCTAGAAATACGAGTAACAATAATTAAACAGTATAAGCAGACGACACAAGACATTGTTAGAGAGAACCAGTGTAGCAATTTAAAGAAAATCGAAGAACAAATGAACAAATTTTAATAAAATTACTTAATAGAAACACAGGAATACTAAAAGCTGAACTTTTACCTCTTTGGGGCACGGCTAAAAGTTCTCCAATTTGGCTCAAATATTGACCATAACCGTTTTATAACAACTGTGACAATACTCCGCTCGAAAATTACTGAAAATCCAAAGTTTTTAATGCAACCCTAATGTAGGTATATAACATAATAGTAAATTTTACGTATGAGTAATATGGAGTGAGCTTAAATATTAATCATACGCACTAAAAAAAAAAAAGATTTATTAAACTCGGGTTTCATAAAAATTATAAATCTTTTAATTAATGTTAACTATTTGAGAAAAGTTTAATTAATATTTTAAATCTATTAACTCATTAACGTCTAATGGGTATTCAAATACCCAAAAAGAGAGCTATCGTAGAAAAAATCTGGTTAAACCCTTGAAAGGGGCATCGTAAATTGATTTTCAGAGACAGGTAGAGAAGGGAAAAAACTTCTTTAAAAAAATGTTGGTGTACAAAAGTCTGCAAATTTTCCCAGTAGGAAAAACTGTACGAAAATGGCTCTAAAAAATTGGGGAAATGAAAAATCGGAAACCTAGTTTGGAGCTTAATAGTCATATATGACATCTATCTTATTAAAAAAATAGTTTTATGAAATATCCTTACTTGAAATTTCGATTCTTTCCAAGTATAAATGAAGAGGTTTATGTGGAAGATCATTTAAATAATATTTTATTCAAAAATCATGGAGAAATTTTTTAATATCAGTGATTAATTCATAAGTCCGTAATATGGAAAATAAAAAAAAAATATATATACGTAGTTTTGACTTAGCTGCACAACCAACTTCTGCACGAATTTTTGTGCAGGTAAGCCAAAAGCGCTGCTAACTTAAATTGGTTACCTGCCTTAAAGTGCAGGTAAACTAAATTGTTGAAAACTGCAAAGACCAGATATGATTTAATTTATTTTTATTAATTGTTTATTTCATACAATAGAATTTATATAAAAAACAACAAAACGAAAATAAAAAAACATTCATAAAAAATTTTATAAGGTTTTTACATACAAATTTATGTAGGTACAAGCGTTAACTAACCAAACTAACTAAGTAAGCAAAACATAAGAGGCAGCTAACGGCGATCTTTTGTATGAAAATAATGTACAACTGCCAAAAACATGAGGCACTTATTTTAAATGCGCAGGTATACACAGTGCACTTAATGAAGGCAATTGCATACGTAATTTTGTAAAATAACAACGAAACCAAAATTTTGTGCAGTTATGTGAAAAGTGCACGTAAGTAAAAGGCAGTTAAATCAAAACTACTGTATGTTATACCATATCAATCCAAACACCTAAAATTTTGTATGTGTGAAGTTTCATTGATATTGAACAAAGAAATTGAGGATCAGTTTCTAATGGTTTAAACATCTTTTTCACAAATGAATACTTTAATAAATCAACACGGAACTTTCTTCTTAAATTTTCCATGTTAATATCTTTTTTGTTTTTTTTTTTTATAAAATTCCTAGTTGACAATGAATCCCAATGTAGAAAAGCATTACCATATAAGTGGTTATATGAGTACATATTTGGTAACGGCAAGTACTTACAATTGTCATTACAAATATCATTACTTTTATATGGGGATGTCGCTCAAAATAATGGCATTTGTAATGACCAAAATATGTGGTTGCCTATATGCTTATCAGTATGGCCAAAAATAATGAGTCTAAAAATAAATTTAAAAAAAAAATAAATTTAATAAAAAAATTCAAATTTATTAAAATTTTTTTAATAAATGTGTCCACGCGGTATTCGAACCCGGTCCTTCAAGTTGTCAGTCAACCGCTCTAGCAAATGAGCTATATCGACATGTTATACTTGATATATAAAAACATAAATGACTTGCTTGCACAAAATGTCCTTACTTTTCAGCTTACAAAAAATCAAAAATAAGTAATTAAATATGTACTTACTAAAGGGTCCGCCATTTATCGTTTTTTTTTTTTCAACTAGTGCTTATTTCGTGAATGGTAACACTTAGCTCATGTCTGATTTGACAGATAATTAGTTTTATCCTTCCGCTGAACGAATATGGTTGTGTATACGCTTGAACAACGCTGGGAAATATTGCGACATTACTTTGAAAATCATGGTAATGAGCAAGGAGTGGCCGTTACAGTCAATGGCGATCGTTATCGTGTCATGTTGAACGAATTTTTGTTCACAAAAATTGAAGAGGAGGATATTGGCAACATTTGGCGCCCTGTTTTTGAAGATCGCATTATCAGCCGCAGAGCTGATGTCGTTTGGCCACCTCGGAGCTGCGATTTGAAACCGTTGGACTATTATTTGTGCGGTGCCGGCAAAGATAAGTGTTACGCCAACAAGCCAGAGACAATTGATGCTTTAAAGGACAATATTCGTGAAGCCATTGGTGAAATACAGCTGCACACGATCGATAATGTGCTTAAAAATTGGACCGATCGTGTAGGCTACTGCATGGCCAGCCGAGGCAGCCATTTGAATGAAATTATTTTCCATTATTAACCGGAAGGATTGAGAAAATATTCAGTAGTTTTTTTTTTATAGCATTTTCAAAAAAAAAAGGTATTTGGCGGACCCTTTAGAAGTGAAAAAATTATTAGTCTAAAAATAGATTTTCAAAAAATTTTAAGATTATTTCCTTTTATTTAAAATAATGATAAAAATAAGTACTTATGTGTATCGAATTATTTTTTGTATTGAAATAATGAGACAATTAACTAGTTATTATTAAGTGCTTATTATGTGTGTTAAAGTAATGCGAAGAGTAAGATGGTGTCATTACCGGTAGTGAGAAAAGTAATGGCATGTCATTACCGTTTCTACACTGGGAATGTTAAGAATTAATATTTTTTTGTAATTTAAAAATCATAATTTATTCATGAAATGAGTATAGTCCGCATCTACGTACATATGTATGTTTCTATAAACTTTTTATATTGAATTTTTTATTTGGTCTTTGGTGCTGCCGATGTTCTTTTTCCATTACACTAGACAACAGAATTGATTAAAGCAATAGTTTTAATATAAAATGTATAACCAAATTGTTAGATTGTCAATTATTTTTTAACAAAAAACTAAAAATGGTTTCATCATATTCAAAACGATGTTTTGATTTTATTTAAATACACTTTTTTGACGTTAGCTGGAGGACGAGAGTAACCAAATATATTTGCGAGTCAACAAAATGGCATCGATTCGTTAATGCATGTTTTTGCATATTTAGCTATAAAGGCATATTTTTACATATTTTGCTATAAATGCATATTTTCAAATTTTTTGTTACATACACTTAGGATTAGGTGACTAAAAACTTAGGTAAACTACAAAATTGCATAAATTGGAGACCGAACAAAGTGAAATATTTTAAAGTACAATAGTACTTATCATCAACAAAGGAAACTTCGTAGTTATACAAAAGAAATGATATATGTAATTTTTATTTGAACTGCAGTGATTTATACTTGACTTATATAATTTCTATCAACTTTATTAAAAAAAAAATTACAAAGTTGGCATCAATATTCTTACACTAGTTTATTTTTTGCGTGAATAAAATTCAAATTATTGAATTGGTATAAAATAAAAAAAACATCTAACAATCACATTCATGTTTAAAAATATTTTAATGATTTCTTTTTATGATTTATTCTTTGTAGTTTATCTACCTGAGACTTAGTCGAGTAGTGTAAAGCTTCTAAACAAATAAAAAAAAAAAAAACAAATAAAAAATTTACATTGCTATTGAGAACTGCAAGTTACAAATCGTCATTTAAAATGCTAAAAGCCCTAACATCACGTTTTTTTTTGGTAACACATTTTATAAATTTGTTAGCCATACCGCTATTTTTAGTTGTCAAAATTGAAATCATCTTAGGACGTGTAAAATTCAATCAAATTTAAATATTTTAAAAATTTCGGTTTCGAATATTGTCCGCCTTGTTAAAGACTAATGAGGATTCATTAGTTAAATTTATGCAAATTTACACTCTTAAAATTTGTATGCATAGTGTTAGGTTAGGTTAGGTCGAAAAGAGGATTCGGGGAAGGGAAAATACTTCCCTAATCCGACTCAAGTCCCTGAGGACTTACAGTTAAGCCAGAATTTCGGCTTGTTGTGCGCTCTAAACAATCGGTCCTATGTCACCTTTCTACCCCAGGAACTCCGTCGCACTGACGAAACTCCTCAACGTCTTCCATCCAATGCCCCTAAGATCCCCCAAAGTGGATATTGGGTCACTGGATAGTATTTCGCCCCGGATCCCGGCAAATTCCGGGCAATCACAGAGATAGTGTTCCAAGGTCTCCTCGTCCTCCCCACAGGCCCTGCACACTTCCGAGTCCGACTTACCAATACGGTGGAGATGGGACCTAAGTGTCGAGTGTCCCGAGAGGATTTCCATCAAGACTCAGTTCCTTCCTACTGAGATTCAGAATTTCCCTCGTCTTGTCCGTGTCCGGGTGTCCCCAGAGAATACTCGTAGTCCTGCCAACACCCGCATTTTCCCAGATGGTCCTATGCATGGTGTCAGCCCAGTCCACAAGCTCCGCCTTGAGAGCTCGAAAAGGTTTAGCGTTCCCCAAAGTGACTAATTAAAGGGAAGATCCTCCCCTAGCCAAATCATTAGCCACTTCGTTCCCCGCTATTCCACAGTGTCCCGGCACCCACATAATCTCAATGCGTCCCCGTGCAGAGAAATCGTTAATTTCCCCTTTACACCTGAGTATCGTCATTGATCCCACAGAGTCTGTAGATAAAGCCCTGATAGCCGCTTGGCTATCCGTGAAAATCACAATATCACCGGTCAAGCCCATGATATTCACCTGCTTAATGCACTCCGTAATTGCGGTGACCTCCGCCTGTAGTACGGTATTATGGTCAGGAAGACGGAAGCATTTGCGTACATTGAAGTCAGCGTCACAGAAGCCCCCGTTTTCCCATCCAGTTTCGATCCATCCGTGTAAAAGTGGATCTCCGGATGGTTCCCCAAGAAGGTCCCATTTAACCAAGGTTCCCTGTCGGCGATTAACGTGTCACAGAGCGTCGTGACAGACCTCTCTGAAATCCTGTCGCAGTCCCATTCCCCTGGCAACTAGTCCAAAATAGTACGTATTTGTATGCATACTCTGTTCCGTGAATTTCCTACACGAAAGAGAATTGGAAGGAAATTAAAAAGTATAAAAACAGTGTTTTTCTTATAATTCTTAAATAAATCGGTACTAAAAAAACAAGTTTAGTAATTAAATAATTTTTTTTGTTTAAACTTTCATTTGTTTGTTTGTAAACACGATTTTATTAAAATTTTATTTTTTCAACTTCTTTATCGTCTTTCATTTATCATTGAATTATGGCAGATTATCTCTTTTTAAGGGAATTTCTGCAAGAAAATTATAGATTCGCAAACAGGCCTAATGAAACCCATCTGATCGTTTCCTTGTTTAATATACGGGAGATTATATATTATTTTTAAAAAAATATGCTGTTAGGACTTTTTGCATTTTATTTAACGAAATACTCATACAATATTTGTGGCAAAATGAAAGAAAAATATATATTGTATGTAATCGGCTGACATCTGTTGACAGAGACTAGTACGAGTTGAAAAAAAAATGCAAATAACAACTGTGAAATAAGCATCACAAGCAATTGATAAAAAAAATCAGACATACATAGGTACGCCATTTATTCTATGGCGTGTCAATTGAAGTTTTTCTTTTTACAAAAAATAAAAACATAAAAAAATTATCAATTTAAGAAGGCTGGACATTTAGCGTGTTTAAAGAACTAAAGTTACCAAAAGATAAGCAGCGTCGAAACACACAACATTAGTTTTTAGATCAGATTGATAACCCTGGAACAAACAAATTTTCAATAACTAACAAGAAAAGTATTTCGAGCTAAACTTCAAAAATAATTGTGTTCATAACCTCTTGTACACTGCGTATCATAACTATAGCCGAACTTAATTTTTTGTCATATTTAAAGTTTAAGAAATAATTTAATGAAACTTAAATTTTAAAATGGACGAAACACAGCCTATAAATCTATTTCTTAAATATCGTATGAGTAATATGGAATAAACTTAAATATTAATCATACGCACTAAAAAAAAAGGATTTATTAAATTCGGGTTTCATAAAAATTATAAACTTTTTAATTAATGATTTGAGAAAATTTTTATTAATATTTTAAATATATTAACACATTAAGGACTAATGGGTATTCAAATACCCACTTCATTTTGAATCAATATAACGAGTTCAAATCGAAGTTTCGAAAGCTTATTTTCCTTATTTATTTTCAATCAAAACGCCATGCTGTAAATATCTTAATAAACTCAAAAAACGTCAAATTTGAGCCATTTAGCCATTAGCCATTAGCTGGGCACTGTGGTGTAATGGTTAGCGCGTTGGACTGTTACACGGATGGTCACGGGTTCGATTCCCGGTGACGGCAACACAATTTAGAAAAATAATATATATGAGTTTTCTATCACTCATATGTATCGCAGCTCTCACCTTCGGTGTTCCCATAGCATTTAACCCAACTGAAGTAAAAAAGATCTGATAGAGATATATATATATATATATATATATATATATATAGTCATATATATAATTCCATATCACATCATATATCAGGAGATCCGAAAAATGGCATACATAAAATTATCTCATGATATCCAATGGAATCTAATCTAATTTGATCCGAAAAATGGGTCTATCTTATTTGATCAAGTTATATATAATTTGATATAATTTGTGGTTCATAAAATTCTTTTTAAATCCGTGCTTTAATTTTGTTTCACATTCCAAATAATTAAAAAAATACAAGTTTGATATAATTTTTATTAAAAATAAAAATTATGTTTTTTTCCACCTTTAATTGTGAAATGAAAATGAAAATTATTCAAGTTCGAGGCCATACTCTATATTTCTTTATTAGGATATTGTCCTAACAAATAATCTATAGAGTTTTTTTGTTTTCAAATTTATTATTTGACCCTTTCAGGAATGTGTTGATAGATCTATTTCGGGAATTTTCTAGTTTTCCATTATCAGAACACTTCATCACTTACATCTTAAAAAATGTTATTTTTGTATGGAAATCGCGATTTTTATCAATTCAGTAAATTGTGAACAAAATCAAAATTTGTGCACCGATTGCAATGAAATAAAGCTCATTTCATTCGAAATATATTTAACTAAATGTTTATAGACCAATACTGTGATTTTTGTCTCATTTTTATTTTTTATGAATTTTTAAAGAACAAAAAAAAATTTTTTTTTAAAATTGTTATTATTTTCATAACTTCAACGATATCTCTGAAACCACTATGAAAATTTTAAAACAATGTAAGCACGGCTTAAAGATAATATTGTTGGGGAGTTTCGGATTTTTTTTTAACTTAATATGGTGAACCGTTTTCAAGTTATTCCAATATATGTAGCGGAAGTGCCTTAAGTTCTGAACTTCGCGGCCGTGTGAAAGGTCCCTACGGACCTTTTTTGAAATCATGTTTTTTTTATATAAAAATTTTTTTTTTGATTTTTTTTTTGTTTTTATTGTTTATAACTAAATTCTACATGTAGTGGCCGAAGTAGGAGTAATTTCAGTTTGAAAAGGCAAAAAGGTCCCTAGGGACCTTCTCACTCATCGGAGGGTTAAAGTCGAGCTGATAGAAAAAAGCCAAGTGCAGATTTGGATTCAGCGTCCCAAATAACCTTAAAAACAACATTCAGTTCTTAATCAACAGAACCCTTGTTCCCTTGTGTAATTGATAAATCTGAAATACAATTGATAATTTCTAAAATACAATCTACAATTTCTGAAATACAATTGAAAATGGTGTGTGTATACACCAATACTTAACCCTCTAACTGGCAAACGATGTTTTGCAACGAAATTCATACCATGTGCTCCACTCGAAAAACAAATAAGTTCTTCAACAAAATTGTTTATCGTTGCCTAATTTAAGCGCTATAAGCCAAAATATTCTAGGGTGCATTTTGAAAACTAAAGCATATAAAAGAGAAGTTTTAGACAAAAAATATTTATCTTACCAAGATATAACCACGCTCGAAAAACTATTTTTTTTTCTGCTCCTATTTAAGAAGATATCGCGATTTTCGCTTTTCGAAAAAAACGAAATTAGGCGAAAAAGTATCTAAACTTCTATTTATACAGTTCAAATTAAACGCTTTGCTATTAATACTTAATGTATTCTTTCTGCAAAATTTCATAAAAATGCGTCTATTAGTTTATAAGTTAAGACAATGTCCTTTAGAGGAATACTGATAAAATCCTGTGAGTCCTTGGACTAAAGTTAGGACTTATTATTAAAGATAAAGCTTCAATATCACTTATATTTTATTATAAAGAGCTTTTAAGCAATTAAATTGGTTTTTTAGATTTTTGAAAACTATATTTTTTTAAAAATAATTAGTTTTTGAAATTTTATGAAATTTTGATTTTGAAGATTTCTCGCTTCCAAACCATGGACGGCACACGAAAAATTTCTTCGCAAAACAATTAGCAAATTTAGTTTTCTATCGGAATAGGTATATTAATTTCGAAGTATAAAACGCTCATTTAACGCATTTGTGATAAATTTTATGAAGGCTGCCTGAGCAGAGAACGAAGCCGACATTAAATTGTCGCCGGCGGCGGCTAATCAAAAATATACTCGGCGGCGATTAAAAATCGACTAAGCCGACTTATTTATTTGTAATCTAAGCAAATTTTACAAAATTTCATGTTTTCCAATATGTCGTCGATTGATTATTGGGGAGCCGCACCGACGAAAAACATTTTTGCGAGAAAAACAATAAAGAAAGTTTACAACAAAATTATTAAATTTCTACAAGATAGGTTTTCTTTTTTGTTTGCTATATCTATAGATGCATTTATTATAAACAATATTGTTAATTTTTACGCCTTGTTGCACTGAGTATCCAGAGTTATTAACAATTTTTTAAAAAAAGATTTTTTTATTATATGGCCTATAAGCCGTTTTTATCAAAATTTTATTGTTTTTCTTTCAAGTAGGTCAAAAGTTTTTTTTTTCATTTAACCAATATAAAACTAGGTTGTCATAGTGCAAACAAATGCATAAACTTTTTTATTGTTTTTTGTTTTATATGCGTTGCTTATTTCAAATGTGTCAAACCAAGATTGACGAATAATGTTTTTATTTTTCTATAGAAAGTTTGACTCATTGGCCAAAAAGTGGTCAATACACCATACCAATGTTAAGAAATTTGTAAAAATAGGGATACGCAGCACATATGGGGCTGGATATCTTCTAATTGATACGAGGTATATAAAAACGGATTAAAGATTTAGAAAGAGGACACATTAACCATATATAATCAATTCCTAACTCAATTTTGCCAGAAATGGTCTATAGGTCTCACCAATATTCATACGACGATGTGTCTATAACATTTATGTATAGACTACCAAAATGCTTCCAACATTCCGATAAACCCGTTAGGTTTACTTGAACCATTGCCATTTTTTTTTTTATATCATCTTTTCTTTTAAACAAGTCTTCATAAAATGCTATATCGGCAGATTTTGAAACAAATGTATTTACATCAGTAGAAGCATCTGAGTTAGAATCAGAATCAGATGAAATTGTGTGATTAGCTTGCGTAGTGTGAAAAAAGTTTTTTATATTTTTTTGAGCCATTGTAAGATTTGGAAAATTTACTTTTTCTTTTTCTAGTGAAGCGCAATATAACGGCACATTTTGCAAACGCTAGAGAATTCATAATGAAAACCTATGGTTGCTAGATTGGTGGGTACTAAAAGCCGGATGAAGGCTTAGGATTCTTAAATTAATATGATTTTTTAGTTAAAATGAATTTAGATAAAAAAAATATCGGCTAAGCTGATATTGTAGGCTCAGCTGATTTGGTTGGCTAATATTTTGTAGCCGAAATTAGCCGCTCAGGTCGGCGGCGGCTCGAGTACCTGAAAAGTGATCGGCGGCGGCTTAGCCGATCTCCTTCGTTCTCTGGCCCTGAGGCAGTCTTACCCGTTAGAGGGTTAAGGGATGCACCTATAGGCCTTGGAAAGAAGAAAAGAGGATGATTTGTTTGTGAACATTTGAACCTTAAACGTGTTTGACCAAAATTATTTTTAGTTTGAAAACTGAAACATTTCCAGCGTTTTATATTAGGCTAGAATTTAAATTTTTTACGAAATTGTCCAATAAATAATGAAATCTAAATATATATTTGAAGAATATAAATATTTAACTTACATTTATGGAGTTGAATTGCTTCTCCTCTTAAGGCTCTTTAATTTGATTTATGATTTATGCTTAAACTTCTGAAATCTCAAGTAATGTGGCACTTAAAATGTTTACATTAACACCACTTATAGCAATAAAATACACTTTTGTCTTACTTTTATGTATATTTTCAATTAAAATTATGTTTTTTTTTTTTTAAAAACACGCAAACTGGCAGTAAAATATAGAAATCAATCAGCGACTGAATAAAAATTTTGTTAATTTCTTATTATGTTGTTGTTTTATTATTTCCACACATTAAAAATTTTATAGTGGGATGATAGAAATGTACTTGTTTTTTTCATAAAAAATTTAAATAAATTAATATTTAGTTTTGATTTTGATTTTTTATTATTTTTTCACTGTCGACTGCGGCAGAGACTTTATCGGTGTAGCACCAACAAAAAAAGAAAAACAAAAGTAGCAAGCAACACTTATGCACCCAACAGAAAAGTTGCAATGCTCCAAAAGTAAATCTTCAAGATACGTTGCCTTTTGATGAGTAATTTTTCTATTTTTTATTTTTTTTTTGTTTTTCGTATCACTTTTCACTTTACGTTGGAACTCCCTGAATTTATTATAAATTTATAATTATGTGTATGCTTTTTTTACTTCTGTGTACAATTTTAAATATATTTTTTCAACTAATTATTTAACTATTTTTAGAAAATATTTTTAACAAAAAGAATTCACAAAAAACTACACAGTAGAAGAATGATGTGAAGAAGTCGACTGCAAAACCGTATTTGACAGAAGTAGAAACTATTCACCACTTATTCACCTCTGTTAGCAGTGCTGTTTCATTTCACATATTAAAACAAAATCGTAGAAATTGGTAAAAAAAAAAACGTCAACATATTTCTTTACCCGCTATTGCCCGCTATTAAAAAATGTTGGGACAAAAAATTGGTAAAATAGCTTTGTAACCCATTTAGAGAGCGTAATTAATTTACTTGATTAAAGTTAATCCACTTTTTTAATATTTCTCACACTCAAAAAAGTTTTACAGTAAATACATGACAGCTGTTTGTGTAGTAATATTCAGTAGTAGTAGATGTTGCTAAATGCAAATAATACGACTATACAACTATTATGACAGTTATTTAAAAAAACACATGAGGAAAAATACTCTATTTTGTAACAGTTGTTTGATACAGTAATTATTGTTAGTTATTTGAAAACAGAAGATTATGTCGAGTTTTTAAAAATTCTCGTTTAGGTTATTATTGATACCCAGCAAACAATCCGGTCCGTTTATGTGCCGTTTTCGGTACAGCATAGTCGGATCCGGAGTCCGTTTCCGTACCGTTTTCCGGATCAGTATACGGACCAGAAAACGGATTAAAAGGAACATCGAATACGGATTCGAATCCGTTGCAAGTCCGTCAATGACGGACCGTTTACGGACCGTTGGGTCGTGTTAAAAACTGACTCAAATCCGTTTAAAGTCCGTCAAATACGGACCGTTTCCGGACCGTTTTGTCGTGCTGAAAACGGATGATTCCGTTTTTTACGGATATAAAACGGACAATAAACGGATCGTTGAAAATACTTATTTGGTTCGTATTCCAACCATTTTTTTACAAAAAACTCAATGGATTTTATTTTTTTTTATACATATATTAATTTATTTGAAAAAATATTAAAATATACTTCATTTAACTTTAATTAAATACGAAATTCGCCACATCTACTTTTTGTATCCAGCTTAGCAGCATCACGGAACATTTGTGGTCGATAATATTCAAAATCTAAAAGGAAAAAAGAATTTATTATTTTAGTTTCAAGAGATAGTAAGAGTTTTCTTGGAATATATTTTTTTTATTTAAAAAAAAAATTGATACTTACTTTTTCGATGCAGTTTTTTGTTTCCACCAAGAGCATCATTGTTAGTTTGTGGCCCATTATTGAATCAGATATCTACATGTAAAAAATATTAAGTGGGGTTTAAAAACGATGAATTCTATGAACAAATATATTTTTGTTTGCAATCTCATTTGAGCGTTTTAAATTATATAAATACTTACCATCTAACGTATGCAATGCATATTATGCATGCTATCTGAATTTATTTGGCGCCCGATCTTTTATATTCTCTACTTAATTTTATTTTAATAAAACAAATTGAAAAAAATTGTTACCGATTGTGACTGACTTGAAACGGATGAAAATCGGTGAAGTCCGTATTAAACGGCACGAAAACTGATATCCCCAAACGGACTAAAAACGTGTTTTCGAAAATCCGATTAAACGGTCCGAAAACGTACCGTAAACCCCGGATTCAAGAATCCGTACATGCCGGAGAGTCCGTAAAAATGTTTCTTGGGTATGTTCATAGTTTTACAAATAATAACTCGGTGCTACAAAAAACAAAAAATTGCAATCACTTTTTAAGTGAACTGGTGTAGTTTGTAAGTCTAGATGTGTGTATTACAAAACCGGTTTGAGAAGTTTCAATATACCCTCGAGATAATGGTGAACAAGTATATTTTAAGACTGGTACATGTTAACCCAGCAAACAATCCGGTCCGTTTATGTGCCGTTTTCGGTACAGCATATACGGATCCGAAGTCCGTTTCCGTACCGTTTTCCGGATCAGTATACGGACCGGAAAACGGAATAAAAGGAACATCGAATACGGATTCGAAACAGTATAAAGCACGCTAAACGGACCGTTTTCGTACCGTCATGCTGTATATAAAACGGAGGGTACGAATTGAGTGTACGTTCAAAACGTACCGTAAACTGTCCGTCATTTATTTTAAAAACGGAGTGGACTCCGTTTTTAATATACCGTATACGGTCCGAATATGGTCCGTATTCGTACCGTTTTTTTTAAATGGTCCATTTTTATTTTTTTTTATTTATTTTATCTAAATGATTTCTTCTTTTTTTAATTTTAAACAAAAGTTTGGTTTTATTTTTAAATTTTTTCATTTATAAAGATATTAACAAAAATGGATTAACAATTACATTATTAAAAAAGAATATGAAACCACATAAAAATTCAATAAAAATCAATAAAAGGATGTGGTTTTAACATTTTGATTTTTTTTTTTCATTTTATCTCTGGTGTTGTTTAACATCTTCATCATTAAAATTTTCATGAGATCTGCATATCTATATTTAATTGCAAAAACATCTGAAATGCAAGTATATGTTAAAAAAGTGGTACATTTAAAAATAACCAAAAAAATTACCACTAAAAATCATAAATACGTATTCAGCCATTTTTTATTTTATGCAGCCGTTCTCGAGTTATGCAGTAACAATCAAAATGTACACTTCTTTTTATATATATAGATATAGATGAAAATGACTAATGTTCAGAAAAATCACCACATCTGGATAGATGAAAATGACTAATGTTCAGAAAAATCACCACATCTGGACTAAACGGAAATATTTTTAAACAATTTTTTTTATAAACCAGGGGTGCCCAAGGCCTATGCGCTTGGTGCTCATTTGTTTTTGTAAAAACACTTAGCTATAGGCTGTGTGTTTTAATACACATATAGAGCGCTCAGCACTAGCAATACGAAATACACAAACAACTTTGTCTTATTAGTTTTTTTGTCGTTCTTCACTGTATACACGCAAGCGCAAAGCAACAACACTTTCGTATGCTTTGCTGGTAAACATTGAAATATTTTTTTCTTTTTTCTTTGTATGTATTGGTTTTTACAACAAAAAATATTGAATAAAAATTAGTTTTTCTTTAAATGTATTGGTGTTTGCTCTTCCATAAGGAACTTTTGGGCACTCCTGTTATAAACCATCCTCATTGCATGTTCTACAAAACGTATTCAGCCATTTTTTATTTTCTGCAGCCGTTCTCGAGTTATGGAGTGACAATCAAAATGTACATAGATTTTATTATGTATATATAGATTTTATTAATATTTAATTTTATTAATAAATAAAACTGTTTTATTTTTTTTTAAACAAAACACACTCCGGTAATACCGGAAGAAAAACGATGACGGTTGTAACGGAGTTTTAACTGATGAAAATCGGTGTAGTCCGGTTAAACGGCACCGAAACGGATACAGCAAAACGGAGTTAAAACGGATAATTTTCGAAAATTTGAGTAATCCAATTTTACTGTACGTTAATGGTCCGTTTTCGTACAAGCTTCGACGGATACGTCAATTCCGGTCCGTTTTCGTACCGTCAATGCCGGATTCATGAATCCGTTTGTAACGGACAGTCCGTAAAGTTGTTTCTTGGGAATATTTGTAACTCAATCATTTTTCAACCGATTTTGAAATTTTAAAAGATATTGAAAAAATTACTTGGTCTTTTTAAATATGTATACTTTTTTATATTATAAATATAAATATGTAGAGATTTTCTTAATAACAATTGAAATTTTAAATTTTTTTTTAACTTCTACGAGGGTTTTTTCGAATCTTCTTTTAAAGCAACAATATTCCTAAAGTTAGTATTTTCTTGAGTAAATCAAGCATTCATTTGTTGAAGTAGGTGGAAAATTGACAAAGTTATGGTATTTTTCTATATATATAATAATTAAAATTTTAATTATTTTACAACTTTTCCAACTTTTACGAGGGTTTTTTTCGAATCTTCTTTTAAAACAACAATATTCTTAAAGTTAGTGTGAGTAAAATGAGCCTTCATTTGGCAAAATCGGTTGAAAAGTGACAAAGCTATGGTATTTTTTCTATATATACATAGCAATTTTTGTTTTTTCTAATGCATTTATGCGAAGGAGGAAGAAACAAAATTTTGTATGTATAGAAAAAGTATCATAACTTTGTTCATTTTCGACCGATTTTAATAAATAAAGTCCCATTTTACTCAGCAAAACATTAGCTTTAAGAATATTTTAAAAGTTAATGCGAAAAACCCGTCTTAGAATTTGAAAAAGTTGTAAAAAAATCTGAAAATTCAATTATTATATAAATGGAAAAAGTACCATAACTTCCCAAGAAACATTTTTACGGACTCTCCGGCATGTACGGATTCTTGAATCCGGGGTTTACGGTACGTTTTCGGACCGTTTAATCGGATTTTCGAAAACACGTTTTTAGTCCGTTTGGGGATATCAGTTTTCGTGCCGTTTAATACGGACTTCACCGATTTTCATCCGTTTCAAGTCAGTCACAATCGGTAACAATTTTTTTCAATTTGTTTTATTAAAATAAAATTAAGTAGAGAATATAAAAGATCGGGGCGCCAAATAAATTCAGATAGCATGCATAATATGCATTGCATACGTTAGATGGTAAGTATTTATATAATTTAAAACGCTCAAATGAGATTGCAAACAAAAATATATTTGTTCATAGAATTCATCGTTTTTAAACCCCACTTAATATTTTTTACATGTAGATATCTGATTCAATAATGGGCCACAAACTAACAATGATGCTCTTGGTGGAAACAAAAAACTGCATCGAAAAAGTAAGTATCAATTTTTTTTTTTAAATAAAAAAAATATATTCCAAGAAAACTCTTACTATCTCTTGAAACTAAAATAATAAATTCTTTTTTCCTTTTAGATTTTGAATATTATCGACCACAAATGTTCCGTGATGCTGCTAAGCTGGATACAAAAAGTAGATGTGGCGAATTTCGTATTTAATTAAAGTTAAATGAAGTATATTTTAATATTTTTTCAAATAAATTAATATATGTATAAAAAAAAATAAAATCCATTGAGTTTTTTGTAAAAAAATGGTTGGAATACGAACCAAATAAGTATTTTCAACGATCCGTTTATTGTCCGTTTTATATCCGTAAAAAACGGAATCATCCGTTTTCAGCACGACAAAACGGTCCGGAAACGGTCCGTATTTGACGGACTTTAAACGGATTTGAGTCAGTTTTTAACACGACCCAACGGTCCGTAAACGGTCCGTCATTGACGGACTTGCAACGGATTCGAATCCGTATTCGATGTTCCTTTTAATCCGTTTTCTGGTCCGTATACTGATCCGGAAAACGGTACGGAAACGGACTCCGGATCCGACTATGCTGTACCGAAAACGGCACATAAACGGACCGGATTGTTTGCTGGGTTTGTAAATTTTAAGTCGATCTTAACAAATGAAGGCTCAATTTAGTCCAGAAGCGCCACCTTAAAGAATATTGCCGTTTTAATAAAATATTCGATAAAAACCCTCGCAATAGTTGAAAAAGTTAAAAAAATTGAAAATTTGAATTGCTATTAAAAAAAATCTCTACCTATTTATATTAATAATATAAAGAAGGTATATTTTTTTAGAAAGACCATATAATTTTCTTTCAAAACCCGTTTACACACTTAAAATCGAATAAAAAGTGACTGATGAAATAATGTTTAAATGCGCCAGTCGCAAAAAATACTCTTTTACCATTATCTGGAAAATTTGAGTTTATATTGCAACTTCTCAAAACGGTTTTGTAATACACTCAGCTAGTCTTACAACCTATATTAGGTCATTTTACTAGTGATTTTTCTGTGTAGCAGTAGTTTTTACAACTTCTGTAGTCTTTTTATGTTCATTATTTTTATTGTTGTGTTTCTCGTTTTTATGATTTATGCATTAATTATGGGTTAGTTGTTTAGTTTGTTTTGACTACATGGTTAGTAATTTTTATGATAAATACAGTCATCGCATTTTTTTGACCACATTTCAACTGTAATTTTTAGTCACTTTTCAAGTGACCTACCTTCTTAATTTCCTGCGTTTACGATGAGATTCGATTACAAATTAACCACATTAATATAGATGGAAGTTTACAAAAGTTGACATATGCTAAATATGTATTTTCATAAAATCGCTCATTAATATAATTCAACTTCGCTAAATATAGTTGGGCCTTTAGTGTTATCTTTCATTGTAGTTTAGTTAAATATAAATAAAATGGATGTAAAAATAAATTTATTGGTTAATAATAGCTAAAAACTTAAAAAATTTCAGCTTTTTGCTTAAAATTTACTAAAAAAAAAATGTAAATAAACGTAATAAAATTAAAAAATTATTGGAAAATTACAATAAAAAAATTTAAATTAAGTAAATTAAAAAAAATCAAGAAATTTTAATAATTTTTGGAAAATGTTGACCACGAACTTCAATTATAACGATCAAAATTGCCCGGTCCCTACAAGTCCGTTATAACTAGCGCTCGAAATTGTAATGCATTTATAATCGTGTTTTACGTGCACATAACATGCATTTAAACTCGTAATATAAGCATTGAAAAATAAAAAATATGCATTTACTATTTTTTTCAATATTATAAATACAATTCAACTGGTTTTTGACTTCGAAAGTCGTTAAATATTTTGAAATAAGCGTTAGTCATAGTAAGAAGTTTAGTAATGAATTGTATTTTTCTATTATTTTTGTCTTCGTGACAAAAAAAAATTTATCAAAAAGTTTTTTATAAATTTGAAGAAAAAATAATATAAGATATACCTATAAATTGTGTAAAACAAAATATTTGTAAATTTGCAGAAGAAAAAAAATTATAATATATATAAATTGTGTACAAAGCTGATTTTAGTAAAATGCCCATAAATTTTCTTGAAAACATTAATTTTAATACAAAATATGTGAATATATGCATTGATAGCAAAATATTCAACAAAATATGTTAAAATATGTTTTCAAATATTCATTTTTAGCATTATATATAAAGATATGCATTAACAAACCGATGACATTTTATTTCAAATTCGTTTATTCGCAATGATATTTCGTTAATTTTGTCCTCCAGCTAACAACAGCAAACATGTATTTACATGAGCTTCCGAGCCCTGGTTATAACCCTTCATGTAGTAAATTTTCATTTATTGCACTTTGCATAATCGTCTTTCCGTAATATATTACCTCAAAAATCACCAAGTTGACAGCACTGCACATACGAAAAGAACACAAAGAGAAATAAAACTTCAAAAATATAGAAAACTAGTTTCCAAATTTTGTCAATAGATGGCTACGCATATTAAAAACCCCAAAATCGAATAATGCCGCGTTTACAGCACTGAAAAAATGATAATGATATATTCACCACTAAATAAAAAAAAACCTAAAGATGTTCAATTTTAAAGGTACCTAC
The DNA here is from genome assembly GCA_021234595.1 of Delia radicum. Taxonomy (NCBI): domain Eukaryota; kingdom Metazoa; phylum Arthropoda; class Insecta; order Diptera; family Anthomyiidae; genus Delia; species Delia radicum. The sequence continues at coordinate 47,676,691 of CM037854.1, forward strand.
ACTACGGAATATTCTTGGTGCCATATTTTGTGCAAAAGTATTGTGCATCTTATTACACTGTGTAGGGCAAAATGACAATAATATTGCAAAGTGTATGGGTACCTCAAAAGAGTATATTTATTAGAAATAAAGAGTTATTTTTGCTCGCATTAACCACTATATCGTAGTTTGATAATTGAAGTGACCTGTAGACCATTTGATATTAAAGTGAGTTAAGAATTGATTACATGTGATTAATGTGTTCTCTTTCTAAATCTGTAATCCGTTTTTAGATATACCCTACCAATAAGGATATATTCTGCCTATGGATATCTCCTTATGCTTTTCACAACATTCTAAACGTTGGTTTGGTGTACGCGCAACCTTTTGGTCTATGAAGCAAATTTTCTATAGAAAAATATAAATATTATTCTTTACTCAATATTATTAATAATAAATGCTGCGACTGATATACAATACAAAAAAGAAAATCTATCGTATAGAGTTTTAATCAATTTGATATAAACTTTCTTGATCGTTTTTCTCGAAAAAAATTTTTTGTTCAGTACGGCACTCCAATAATCAATCGACGATATGTTCTTTTGGAATATATTTTTTACTTCGCCAATATCAATATGAGAAACGTCAAAATTTTGGGATTAAGGTAAACGCGGCATTATTGTATTAAGAATTTGCCAAATGTAAATAAACAAATTTTGCAAACATATTTTATTAACAGAAAAAAAAGAATGAATCCTTTAGAAAAAATACACGTTTTAGATGAAATTGAAAAAGAAATCATTTTATGTTTACAAAGTGCAGGTGAGTTAATAAAAACCAAGAAGAAAACTACGAAATTAAACCTGGCTTTTGTGATAATTTTAGGAAATGTCCTACAAGAATTAAGCAAAGAAAAGTCATCACAAAAAAATGCCGAAACACAAACCCAACAATTTACCAAATCTCTATCAAATGTGGAAATGAAACTTAGCGAACAAATCAATTATTTAACACAAGTGTCCACCGGCCAGCCCCATGAGGGTTCCGGGTATGCCTCAGCCAAAGTGTTGCAAATGGCTTGGCATCGCATATCTCATGTGCGATCAAGAGTTAGAGAATTGGAGGAAACTAAAGCAAAATATACACATGCTGCTAGGCAACAGCAACAACAGAGACAACAACAACATGCTCAACAGGCAGCAGCGGCCGCCCAGCAACAACAATTGGCTCAACAACAGCAGCAGCAACAACAACAGCAGACACATCAACAGGATACTGGCTCTTCTGGGGCCAGTAGCACAAGTCAGGGTGGGGGTGGTAGTAGTGGGAGTATGATGCCACAAGATGTTACAATGCAACAAAGTGGAGGAAACTAAAAAAATATATATATATTGGAAATAAGATCGTAAATTTTTTCTTTTTATTTCGAATTACTGCACTTGAACTTTGATTATCCGGTCCTCCATTAACCCTGTATATCTGTTGTAAGGATGAACATCACTAGGGCTCATTTTCACCCACAACAAATGAACTTTTTTTTTAACATGAGCTATTTCAAAAATGTTTGGCAACTTTTGAAACTGACTAGATGCCTCTTATATCTTAAGGTTTTGTTGAATTGAGAGAAAAAAAAATGTATTAAACTTTTGTTTGATTCCGAACTCTTTTTTAAATTAAAAAAGTTTAATAAGATTCCAGATTTCATAACCTATACAACAAACTAAAAAAAATACGAATTTAAATAAAGTTAGAAACTGAAAAAACAGCCCAATATTGGAGAGAAAAAAACGTTCAAAATTAAAAAAAGTTGGCGTTTTTTTTTACATTTTAGCGACTTTTTTTGACTATTTTTTTTCTTGCAAATTTTGTTCCATTGAGCATTTTTTTTTAATATTGAAATATTTTTACTATTGAAATTTTTTTAATATTAAAAAAATGTTCAAAATTAAAAAAAAAAGTTGGCGTTTTTTATATTTTAGCGACTTTTTCAATTTTGACGACTTTTTTTCTTACAAATTTTGTCCCATTGAGCATTTTTTTTAATTTTGGAATATTTTTAATATTGAAATATTTTTACTATTGAAATTTTTTTAATATTGAAATTTTTTTAATTTTGAAATTTTTTTTTTAATTTTGGTGATTTTTACAATGTTTTTTGGCGATTTTTTTTTTTAATTTTTGGCGATTTTTTTTTCAATTTTAGAGATTTTTCACAATTTAAGCGAAACTTATTGATTCCATAAACAAATAAAATAAATAAAACAAAAATGTAAAATATTTAATTTTCATAATGTACCCTAAAGTGGACATTTTTTATATTTTCTTACTCTTGATTTTTTTTAAATGTTAGTCTTTTTTTTTTTTTTAAAAAAAGAGATCCAATACTCAGGAAATTCTTCCTATTTATTTATGTGTTGCTTTCTTTGAAAGTTGGATAGTGGAGAGATGAAAGGTGGGGAAAGACGAAGGGCTTCAAACATGGCAACACTGTAATTGCGCGAGATGATAAGTCTTAGAACAGTTGTTGCTCGCCACCTGATGGAGAGTTGGCGAACTTATTGAAGCTTTTTGGTTCATAGCCCTGATTCATTATTTTACTTCGGTGGGGTTAAGTGCTATGGAACACCGAAGGTGGGATCTGCGACACATATGAGGGATAGAAAACTCATACATATTATTTTTCTAAATTGATGTTGCCGTCACCGGGAATCGAACCCGGGACCATCTGTGTAACAGTCCAACGCGCTAACCATTACACCACAGAGCCCACAAAGTTTTGATGCCAAAATATTCTCTGACGTCAGTGTCTTCTATAGTATTAATTTCAGTAGATTGAGCTATCTACAACAATGTTTATTTTTGAATTGAAATAATCTATCTAAAGTACTTTTTTATGTTATAATTACAAATACCTATTTTTTAGGATGTAGATTATCTTTAAACTTAGATTAACCAAGTTTTTAAATGGAATATTGCTTTTGAAATATGATTTATTATGTTCTATTATGATAAAGACCAACAATTTAAACTAGATGAAGTGGTTCCGACAAAGTTTTGTTTATAAACTTGGAAATGGCAGACAAAATTCTTTACCGGTTTAACTAGACCAGGGTGCCGAATTACGGCATTCGTGATCGTAATTTTTCGATCGAAATTAAATTTCTATTTCCGAAAATTAAACATTTTAACGAAATTTTTTTGATCAGGAATGTTGTAGTTTGATCCTTGATTAGAAATAAAGGTAAAACTTTGTGTTTTCATTAATAGTATTTTTGTAATTACTCATTGAAAAAAACTGTTTTCGAACTTTTTCACTCGATCACAAATGCCGTAATTCGGCTCCAGATTTAACTAACATCCCAATAACTCGGCCTAAGTGAAGCAAATGTATTTGTTGCTTTATAATAACTGTTTCGTATCGTATTGTATTGTTGCGAATCTGTGGGTTGTTTTATAACTGCGAGAAGTATTCACATCGAAAATAGCCACATACCATATTTAGAACAGTGCGAGTCTCATAATATAAATATTATACATGAGGCCAGTAAATTTGCTATAAGTTAATTTGACATTATGTGACTCAACCTGTGCTGAACATGGCACAGTTGCATTTTTGGGTGAGAAATCGCATAGTTATAGAACGCCCCACTGGTCTCAGAAAACTCTCAGCTACTCGCTATTCTGAGATATTTGCGATGTAAGCACACAAATGGTAATATTTGAACATAATTTACATTAAACATAATTATCAGTGCTAGTCAAAAATTTTGACCAGCCGGGAATACAGATATTAAAATATGTATTTATTGGATATAGCCACATTTTCACGATATTTGCGATTTTTAATTATTATTTGCAAACTTTGATCTTATCAATAATAACAAATATAAACTAAACGAGTATTTTTTAAAAAACTCGACATAATCTTCTATTTTTAAATAACTCGCAAAAACTAACTGTTTGCTGCAAAATTGCAGTTTTGGTAGTTGTTTTTGAAAATACTAAAATAACAGCTTCAAACAACAGTTGCAAAAATGCAGTATTTTTCTTCAGCTGGTTTTTTAAATAACTGACATTTGTTATTTCATAGAAAAACAACTGTATCTGCAGTTAAGAACAACAACTACCGATTACTACACAAACAACTGTCATGTAGTAATTGTAACCATTTTTTGAGTGTAGTACTGGCAATACAAATACTAGTACACGTTTTGCATATTTTTCGTTTTTAAAAAAAAGAAAATCGCCAATAAAATCGTGTTTTTCCGAATTTCGAGGAAATAAAAATGCCAACCTTTAAGGTGTTCCATAGTTTATGCGTGTAAAATAAAATCGGTAGGATCAAGGTGATAAAATGCCGTCTTTAGTGTAATGGCCGATATATTCCACAAAAATCTGAAGGTTAGTTTTGGGACATAAATTTTTTTGCAAAATTATTGATATAGGCATGTGTGTATTAATGCTATATTTCGCAAAAAATAACGGTGTTTTAAAAAAAATGTCGCTTACACCCTTAATCCAGCGAAGCATTTATATATATTGGATATAATTGTGTAATTTTTTTCTTTTTATTTCTAATTACATTTGTTGTAGAGCCTCATCACACTTTTACACTTTTAAAAAAATTATTTTTTTCCCAAATTAAATAATGAAAATTTGTAGGTTTTTTTTATTTTTAATCTGGTTTTGTTTGATTGCTTCTTTGACCCACACCAAAGTAGTTATTTTCACATACATACCGCACGCACTGTAGTAAAACATTACGTTCATGTCTAATATCAGCTTCCAATAATTTTTCTAACATAGTATTCTGTTTTCGCAGGCGTCCCCTACGGTAATCTAAACCAGATTTTCTTTTAGCTAAAGTTTGTTTGGTTTTCACAGGACCCTCTGTGGTTTTACAACGTTTTGCTAAAGGTTCTTCATGAGTTGGTGAAGGCAAACACTTTTCTGGTTGCGTATCAAAAACTGGTGTACTACTACGTTGTATTGGGGTCTCTTCAGGGGCTTCATCAGAAGAGTTTTTCACCTTTCAATGTAATGGCAGCAGGAAGATTTTCATCATTTAAGGGTTTATTGTTTATTTCATCATTTGCAGATGAAATTAGGTTAATTTCGGGAAGTATTTGCTTCAAACTTTTTCTCTCATTTGTAAAGGATATGTCTTCCACATAAGCTTCAGTTTTTGTCACAGACGAACTATCAATTTCTTCATTATTTAATGGATTCTGAGTTTCGCTGAGACTATCTGTTTCCATATCTACATTAATATCGTCGCTGCTTATAATTGGGGAACTTGCAGAATAAGTATTATCTTGTTTTCCATTATCACAATCATATTCGCTATCATTTTGCTCCATAGAATCATCATCCGATCCATACATACCAACCAAACTAGATAAAGCATTTTGTATTGGAAGTTTCTTTTTATCATTAAAATGTTTATAGTTTTTAATTTGTCCAGTACCTGTAAACATTTTAACTCCACCACATGTCACAATACAAGATTCTTTTTTACTTTGTTCACATTCTTCAACTTTCTTCTTTACTTCCTGCCTCTCCTTAAGCTCCCTTGGCTTCTGATTACGTTTATTTTTACGATTACGTTTATTATTTTTTTGATTTGGTTGTTTTCCCTCTCTGGGCATCTTTTCTACTTCTTCCTTTTTAACATCATGTTGATTTGATTGCGCCCGTTGTCTATCGTTGACCTTGCCAAATCGATTTTTACTAGCCTCTAAACGTTCGCCACGTTTTTGTCGTTGTTCTCGTGCCTTTTGTTTTAAAAGAACATTGGCTATGGTGGGATATCTCTTTTTTCTTTCCTCGCGCCAGGCGGCAATCTCTTCAGGGGTACTTAGTTTTTTGAATTTATCAAATAAGCCCGAAGCATGTAGGGCATTAATATGTTTGTCCATTACCATAGGATGACCTTTAAACAAACATCCTTCCACAGGACATTTTTCATGTTGTGCCCGATGCCGTCTAAGGTCTTCTAAAGATTGCAATTCCAGTTCACAGGGTTCACAATATTGTTTAACGGTAGGTTCTTCTTCTGCTAACTGTTGTTGACCAGTTGCATGGTGTGTTAAATATTTAGGTGGCACTGTTGCTCCATGTTTACCATACATTGGTGGCGGTTGTTTTTCACGTGGTAGTAGTGACATTCCCGATGGAGTTAGGAAATGTGGTTTTCGTTTACAAGCATCTTTGGCATTTTTATTGAAATTCGGTGATGGCAAAGCAAATTTAAATGGTTTTTTCCATTTCAAAACTGCTGAAATTTTTTTTTAAAAGTTTTTACTTCACAGCATGTATGAAATGTTTTGATTTTTACTGCCAGTACTGCCACCTGAAAAAATCGGTTAAAAAACTTAGACTTTTTTAAATATGGCCATCTTTGGGTAGACGAGCTGCCACGTTTTTAATATAGTTTCAATTCCATTATACACAATATTTAACAGTAAAATTTTTTAAATTAATCTCAATTCATAATTTATTATGATTTTTTAAAGAATATAAACTTTGAAACACAAAAATAATAAGGTTATGGTTTAAAATATTTGTGTGAGCAAATATAAGCAACAAAAAAGCGGGACAAATAAAATTGTTTGTCTAAATATACGAATTTTATCAAATTTGAAATTTTCTAGTTAAATTCGCTTAAATTTTACTACGAAAATTAAGTGATGTTATTGTTATAGTAAAAGTTTTAAACTTCCTAAAGATTAAAACCTAAAATCGATCAAAGTTATACGCGCTATATGCACGCAGAAAAAAACTGGGGGAATATTATAGAAGTGATTAGTAATTATACAACTACATAAGTTTGAAATTAGTTTTACAAAGTTATAGTAAAATATTTATACATTTTTGTAAATTTAAAAAACTGCATATATTTGTAAAACTAACTTTAAACTTATGTAGTTGTATAATTACTAAGCACTTAGATCAAGGGTGCCCAAGCCCTAGCAATACGAAATACACAAACAACTTTGTCTTATTAGTTTTTTTTGTCGTATTTCACTGTATACACGCAAGTGCAAAGCAACAACACTTTCGTATGCTTTGCTGGTAAACATTGAAATATTTTCTTCTTTTTTCTTTGTATGTATTGGTTTTTAAAACAAAAAATATTGAATAAAAATTAGTTTTTCTTTAAATGTATTGGTGTTTGCTCTTCCATAAGGAACTCTTGGGCACTCCTGATATCGATTATATTCCCCCAGTTTTTCCTGCGTGTGCAAGTATAACCCGCTTGCTCAAAATATGATTTTTCGCAGAAAAAAAGTGCATCATTAACAAAAATTAGAGTAATAGTTTACAAAGTTTCGAGGTAGATATACAACAATATAAAATTAATTAGAATTTGATCAAAACGCTTAGATATGTGTTCGAAGTGATATACATATATGTATGTATATAAGCCGAATTTTTTTGTATAATATTGCAACGTTTTCCAAGTTTAATAAACTATTTATTTTTGTGAATATTAAGTAAGTATTTAAGACTTTTGTATTCATATATAATATATTACTTACATTCTTTCCAATTTTTCGTTTATCAAAAGCTCTGTGGAATATAATTTTTTCTTATAAAATATACAATTTCTCTTTTAAAAACATTAGTATATGATTCAGGTTTGTATCGCTTGTAAGCTTTTTATATAGGTGTAGTATTAAGGATCATCAATGTAAATTTTACATAGCATACACTTGAAAAAATTACAAAAAAAAAAACATTAAGTGAAATTTAATAAAAACGCAGTTTAGCATGTTAATTTCAACACTAAGTAAATTTTGCAAGGCTTTTATAAAAACACACCAGTTTTTTATAGATGTATGTTTAGTGAGTACTATTTTGGCAGATATGTCACTAAACACAGCAACAATCACTAACAACACTGCCAAACCCTGACTTTTAAGAGATTATTGATATGATTTATAAATTATCTCGTCAAATGAAGTGATTATTGGAAGAAAATTTGTATGGGAAATCTCGTGATAATAAAGAGATAATGCAATTATCTCGAAGATTCCTAAGACCTCGTTCATGTCAATGGGGTACAAGTCACTAAAAAATTGTATCAGTGAACAAAAGTAACAAACAGCATTAGAAACAAATGGAATGACACAACCGATAGTTAGACAAATCGTCTGGTAACATTTTTAGTTTTCAACAATCTGGCATTACAGTTTTAAAGTGACATTTAAATTTTGTTGTCAAAATTGCGGCTTCTTCTTTTTAACGTGCTGTAGTGAATTACACGTGTTTTTCCAAAGCCAATCATATTTTTTACTGAAAAAAAGTATAATTTATTTTAAAAATAATCGTTAAAAACATGGCTGATGTTGTAGAAAAACCAACTGAACAAAGCGAGGAAGTTACTAAGGAAACTCCCATCGTAGAAAACACCGAAGAAACTAAGGTAAAAGAAACTACCAATAATAGTCCGGCAAAAGAAGAAAGCACCACCGAAAAAAGTCCGGTCAAAGAAACTGCCACCGAAGAAAATGGCTCAGAAAAAGTCACAAAAACTGAAGAAAAAATCATACAGCAAGTTGAATATTACTTCGGTGATGCTAATTTGAACCGCGATAAATTTCTATTGGAAACCATTGGCAAAGATGAACAGGGTTGGGTACCTATTAGCGTTTTATTGACTTTCAAACGTTTGGCTTCTCTTAGCACCGATTCCGATGTAATTGCTAATGCTTTAATGAAATCCGATAATGGTTTAGTCGAGGTTAGCGAGGACAAAACAAAGATAAGACGTCATCCCGAAAGACCCATACCTGAACATAATGAAGAAAGGCGCAAGGAAATCATGTCACGTACGGCATACGTTAAAGGGTTTCCTTTAGATACCGATATTGATACATTATTGCAATATTTTGCGGATTTCAAGAAAGTCTCAAATGTTAATATGCGTAAATATATGGATAAACCAACCAAGACTTATAAATTTAAGGGTAGCGTATTTGCTACTTTCGATACAAAGGAACAGGCTGCAGAATTTATTGAAAAGAAAGAGGTAAGATTTGCTTTTTTATAAATATACAAAAAAAAGTTGTTTTTTAGAATTGAGAATTTAGAATTGAGTTAGAATTGAGCTGTCCTTTGGTCCAATTTTTTTTCCTATATATTCTAAACAAAACTAAAAATGTTTTACTTTTAAATTTAAAAAAATTAAAACCAAAAGTTTATTTTTCGATCTTTTATCATAAATTATGATGTGAGCAAGATTATTCAAGTTCAAGATAATTTGTTTTTTGTTAAACAAAAAACCGTGCAATATTTATTTATTACTCAAAAAAGTTTTTGTCCGCTAACTTAAAGCAGACTTTATCTACAGACAGGTCTAAAAATGTTTACACTTTTATACAAATTAAAACAAAACTTATTAAGTTTTTATAAAAAATAAATATTCTTGTTTTGTGCTCCACATCAACATTTTTTTTTAATCAGCCCGATTATGAATATTCCCTCCAGAGTTCGAAAATGTATGTACCACTAACATAACGTTCCTATCAACAAAAAAAACAATACAACGATCTCTATTGTTTCGTTCGTATTTATAAACACAACACAAGTGCTGAAATCGTTTTTTGTAATACAACAAACGGAACAAAAAGAAAATGTTTCTTTCGTCAAACATTATTATTTCGTAGTGGTTATTTTTTAGTGTTCATTCAACTTAAACATTAAAACGCGTTTTTAACGTTGTGGTTGGCAGAATAAAGAAATGATTTTTCTGCATGTTATCAATGTTTTTTTGCATTAGTTTTATAAAAATTTCACTGGAATTCCTCCGTTGAAACTTTTTATTAAACTAATGCAATTATTCATAAAATTAAAGGAAATTTTTTTCACTTGTAATATGACATAAACACTAAGAACGGTTTACGAATAGTTTTGTTCCATTCCATAAACACAACAAAATCAAACTGTTTGAAATATTAGCCAAACAGAACAAAACCGTTTAGTTCGGTCTCTCATCGAAAACTGGTTTGTGAAAGTGTTTGTGTTCTGTTTAGAAATCAAAATGAAAATAAAGAAATGTTCTGTTTATGTTTACTGTGCACAACAAATGATTGTGTTGAGTTTCAGCAAAAAGCAAAACAGAACGATAGAAAAACGTTTGATAGTGTTTAAATTCAAACTCTGATTCCCTCGGATTTTTCCTCTGCGGATTTTATTTTCTCGAAAAAAAATCCTATTCTAAACAGGCGGGAAAAGAATAATAAGGGAGAGAGAATTGAATATTAATTGAATAATTGAATAATTCATACAAATGCCATCACAATTCTACCTATTATTGACATTCATAATACCTCCCTTTTTCCGGGGAAAGAGTTTCCCATTTTCGAAATTTAGAAATTTTAGGGAAAAGTGAAAAAATCCACGGGCAGATTTTTATTAAGAATAGGGGAACAAGGAATAGGGAAAAAATTCTCACTTAATTGTTATTGAGAATTGGGCTGAATATGAATTTCTAACATAATTTCTATTTTTTTTACAAATTTTGTTACAAAAATATAAACATTTATTGCATTATCGAATATATTTATATTTATTTAAAATGTCTTTCATTATAAAATAACGGTCAGCTTTAATACCTGTATTCATTCTAATTCAGAATATTCAGATGAAGATTAAGAACTTTACTTTATGTTTATCATATTTAATTTTATTTTTTGTAAAACTATTGGGCCGTATAGTCAAAAATAAAGTTTACTTTAGGAGTTCTATACTTTAGGTCTACTAAAGATAAAGCTGTTATGACACTGTATAGTTTTTGTATAGTTTCAAGATGTATTGGGAGAAAGAAACAACATTAATGTGCGAATGAAACATATATACAATTTGTAAACAAACAGTTTTGTTTTTTTTTTTTTAACTGACAGTTCCAAAAAGAAACTGACAACAAACTATTTGCCTGTGAGAAATGTCAAGATAAAGTTCAAAATTTTCGTTTGCACTTTTGACAGATATCCCAATTTTTCGCTGATTTATCGATAACAAAAGTATTTGTTTTAACATTTACTACAATTTGGCACTATGTGTTCGTACTCTTTACACTAGTTAAAAAATTGAGTAACAATATATTTGTACTGCTTTAATTTAGATTGTCAATACAAAAACTATACAGTGTCATACGGGCTTAAATAAAAGTATACTTTTATCAGACTTTAAATTTAAAACTAGCTGAAGTAGGTTTTAACCATATTAACATCAGCCGTTTTTTTCGCCAAGGAAATTTTGTGAAAAAAAAAAATAAAATGTTTAAATTACAAAATATTGAAAGGTATTTTGAATAAACTTGAGTATTTAAATGAAAAAAAAACCAAAATATACAAAAAGATACAAAAAGATACACTTCCAGAGGAATTTGTTATTTAGCAGTACCCCAGTTAGGCTCCGTCTTCCTTGACTCCTTCAGCTCCAATAAAAACTTGTAATGTAATCATCACCAAAAGGAAGCAATGATAATCACCCTTATTGTGTATGTCGTATTTAAAATACGACTACGACTGTTTTGTAATAGATTAAAGGAACGTAAACTTATTTTCTTTAATCTATTACAAAACAGTCGTAGTCGTATTTTAAATACGACATACACAATAAGGGTGAATACAATGTTTTCCTTTCAGGACTTGCCATCGCAAACTCTAAAGGCAGTTTTGTAATGCCTTTATTAATAAAAATAAACTTTTCTTTTTGGTTTTTGTTTGTTTTATTAATTAATAATCATATAATTACAAATTATATAGTATTACCCTAACCGAGCACTGGCTACTATGGCTTCGGCGCGTTGTAGCGAAAACAGACCAGTGCCTCTGGTGGGAATCGAACCACGACCCCCACACTAATAAGCCAGCACGCTACCAACTAGCCTACCGGGGCGCACCCTTCTTTTTGGTTATTTTCTTTTTATAGCAAATCTAAAATCAGCTGTTCAATCACCCTTATTGTGTATGTCGTATTTAAAATACGCCTACGACTGTTTTGTAATAGATTAAAGAGAACGTAAACTTATTTTCTTAATCTATTACAAAACAGTCGTAGGCGTATTTTAAATACGACATACACAATAAGGGTGATTGTTGCCACTTGCTTATATTTTAGTACAAAGTGTATGAAAACATTTTGTTCATTTGATGTGACACCCATTTAAAAGCCGTTTCAACTTAAAACTATCTGTATTTTTGACTATTATAGAAAAATAGTTAAAAACTGTTTTTTAATTTAAAATCGCTTTTATAAAAAGTCAACTTTAGTGCGGAACTATGATTATGGGTCAGTGTTTTTCTTATTATTCTTAAATAAATCGGCACAAAGAAAAAAACTTTAATAATAAAACTATTGATAAATAATTATTTTTTTTTGCTTAAACTTTATTTTTGTTGTTGTTTGTAAACACGATTTTATTGAAATTTTATTTTTTCCACTTCCTTTGTCTACTCTCATTTATCGTTGAATTATGGCAAATTATCTCATCTTCATAGGGGAATTTCTCTGCAAGAAAACTACAGATTTGCAAACAGGGCTAATGACATTCCCCTGATTTCATTTCGAATTTTCTTAATTTCAAATAAAAAATCTCCTTTTCATTTGAAAATTTCCCAATTCTCAATTTCATATGATTTTTTTTTAATTTATATTGGAAAATCTAAAATTTATTTAAAAATTCTCATTTTCAATTAAAAATTCTCAATTTCATATAAATGGGGGCAATTTAAAACCCTCATAGTTTTCATCGTATAAATTCTTCTAGAGTTCGAATTAATCGTTCATTTTGGTGACTCGGTCAGTATCGTTCAATTCGAATCAGTGAACTAGTTCGTTCAAATCGTTCAATCGTTCTTTTTTCCTTTGACTTGTGACTGATCTGCGTGTTGTGAAGTGTGTCGCTCGTTTGACAATTATTACGCACTATTCATGTTTTACGAGTTTTTTTCACAAATTTTACTGTACATAGACAACAAGTGTTATAAAATTGCAACTTTTCTAACAAAAATTGATTTATTTTGTGTAAAAAACATTTTATTTGTATGACTATAATTGCTTTTCCTAATTTGAAACAATATTACTACTATTTCATAAAAAAAAAAAATAATTGCTCTTACAAGCAGTTTTAATTGAATGGAGATGCAATTGCTCTGTGAATAAAAAGAACAAAATGAACGATTTAACGAAATGAACGAACGATTGAATGACAAGATCGAATATTGGTGAACGAGTCATATCGTTCAATTGAGTGAGTCGTTCAATTGAACTAGTTCGTTCATGAACGACACAACTCTAAATTCTTCTATATACTACAGATTCTTTAATATGAGGATAACTAGTCTGGAATTCGTTACCTAGACATCTTAAAAGCTTTGTTGTTGTTGCAAGTGCTACGTTTAAGCGCAATTTAGAAAAATAATATATATGAGTTTTCTATCCCTCATATATATCGCAGCGCCCGCCTTCGGTGTTCCATCCCTCATATATATCGCAGCGCCCGCCTTCGGTGTTCCATATCACTTAATCCCACCGAAATAAAATAATGAATCAGGGCTATGCAACAACTGTTCTAAGACCTATCATCTCGCGCAATTGCAGTGTTGCCATGTTTGAAGCCCCTCATCTTTCCCCACCTTTCATTTCTCCGCTATCCCCTTTCCAAAGAAAGCAACACATTAATTAATAGGAAGAATATCCTGAGCTTTGATTTTCATTAAAAAAAAGCGTTTTTTTCAGAGTATTTTTGTGCCGTTTAATGGAATTAAGTTTGGAGAATAGTATTAAATGTGATTTCCTGCGAATAAGTAACCCTAAATCCAATTTAAGATCATAAAACCAGCAAAACAAGCGTTTTTTCTAAATTTAATCGCGTTTTTTTTTTAGTTCTACTATATGACAACAAATTTTTAATGTTTTTGATGTTGTAATATATATTTTGACATGTGATAAATACAATAAGATCTTTAAATTGATGTAACTATAATTATAAACAATCAAAAACTGTATTTTTAATATTTTTAATTTGCCTTAAACTTAAAACCACAATAGTTTTTGCATCATTTTAAGATAAATGATTAACGCGGATGGATTTATAATGCTTAAACATCGGCTAACACACACACGAAGATTATTCTTGTCATACAAAAAAAAAATGTTTGAAAATTTTTGAAATTCCTCATATCAACCTTAAAATTTAATCTAATTTCAATTTTAACTTTAATTTTCCAGCCTGAATATAAGAATAACAAATTAATTTGCAAATGGCAAGAAAAATATTTTGAAGAAAAACGCGAAGAACAAAAATCCAAGACTAACAAAAAGAAGGAAAAGAAAGATAAAGAAGAAAATCCAGCCTTTATATTACCAAAACGTTCAGTTGTATATTTTGAAGATGCCGATGAAGGTGTTAGCCGTGAACTCATACGTGAAGCTTTTGAAAAAATATCACAAGATTTTGAAATTGCATTTATTGACTTTAGCAAAGGTGACAAGACTGGTCATGTACGTTTTACCGAAGAAGATACAGCCGCCAAATTTTTGGAAAAGTTGGAAGAGAAAAAGGTTTGTTTAAACTACAAATTTTTTAAATTATTTGAAACTAACATATCACTCTTTTTCATCTTTTAGATAAAACTTAATGATGATCTATCATTGGTATTGCGTACTCTCAACGAAGATGAGGAACTGGCTTTCCTTGCCAAAGCTGTAGAGAATATGAAAAATCGTCGCAACCATTTAAATCAAAAGAAGGGTCATCATGGTCATCATCATCATCATGGCCGCAAACGTCGTGGCGGTAATAATGATCGTAATGAGGAGAAAAAATCCAAATCTGATGATTAAATTTATTAACACTCCTTCTTATATAACTACAATATATTATAATATTTAATTATTAATCTTTATAATTTATAATTTCATTAAAAAAAGTTATGTTTTTAGGCTCCCCTTCCTACTCATTGAATATTATTTTTTGAAATGACTGTTTTCCGGTTTACCTTTTAATGTAATTTATGAATTCCTTCTTTACAACGCATTTTTATTTTAGTAAAGTTGTATTGATTTTGAAACAAAGAGTTTAAATAGTTTTGTGTTTTTAATTTTATATTCATTTAAAAATACTTATGATCTTTTTTTATATATTTGGTAATTATAGGAATTTTCTTATTTCGAAAAGATGAAATATATATATATATGTAAACATTTAAAATATTTGACTTAATAAAAGAAAAAAAGTGTTTTTTTACAGAAAAACTTAAATTGTGGATTTTTATACCAGTGGATTTTTGTGAGGCGTAGGCAAATGGGCACAAGCTACACTTATTAGGACTTTCGGGCAAGAAAAATTAGAATATTGTTTTGCTACTAAAAATTCAATGCAATATGTTAATTATGTATATATATATTTTTTAAACACTTGTTTTTCTATTAAAATCTTAATTTTAACTTGAATTCCATACCGGGATAATTTAGAACAGCTGTTCCCACCAACTTTTGTTTCACGGACATTTTGATACAGTTCTACTGGTCCACGGACCCCCTAAACCAAATACAGTAAAACTCGATAATTAACACGATATTTAATTAAACCTCTAACGGGTAAGTCCTCATAAAATTTACCACAAATTCTTCAAATGAGCGTTTTATACTTAGAAATTAATATATTCCGATAGAAAATTAAATTTGCTAAATATTTTGAGATGAAATTTTTCGTGTACCGTCCACGGTTTGGAACCGAGAAATCTTCAAGATCAAAATTTCGTAAAATTTCAAATCTAATTATTTTTAAAAAATCTGAAAAAAGTTGACTTAAAACTCAGTATAATAAAATATAAGTAAGATTGAAGCTTTATCTTTAATAATAAGTCCTTACTTTAGTTCAAGGACTCACATGATTTTATCAGGATTCCTCTAAAGGACATCATCTTAACTTATAAACTAATAGACGGATTTTTATGAAATTTTGCAGCAAGAAAACATTAAGTATTAATAGGAAAGCGTTGAAGTTTGAACAATATAAATTAAAGTTTAGATACCTTTTCGCCTAATTTCGAGTGTGGTTATATCTTGGTAAGAGAAATAATTTTTGTCCAAAACTTTTCTTTTATATGCTTTAGTTTCCAAAATGTACCCTGAAATATTTTGGCTCATATCGCCTAAATTAGGCAACGATAAACAAGTTTGTTGAAGAATTTATTATTTGTTTTTCGAGTGAAGCACATGGTATGAATTTCGTTGCAAAACATCGTTTGCCAGTTAGAGGGTTAATTCCTTATAATCGATATTAGTGCAGTAAAACCCGGTTAAGACGAACTCCGAGGGACCAAAAAAATTAGTTCGTCTTAAGCGAGGTTCGTATTAAGCAGGGTTTTTTTAACGATAAAAATATGTATTTATTAAAACAAAAACAAGATTTTTACATAAATAAAAAATAAAATTAGCATTTCATGCATTCACAATTAAAAATTCAATTAAAATTCTTCATTTAAAAAAAAATCTGTTATATTTTTCTGAATGACTGAATTAACGATTTCATTCGTTATAAATTTTTCTATTACCAAAATATGATTGTCAGCTTCTTCGGCACACGATTTTGTTCGAATAAATCACTTGACAAATTTTCAACATCGGCAGGATTAACAATTTCCAACATTTCTTCACCTGATAAAGTATGTGACGTCAAAACATTAGCATTTATATCTAGAAAGTCATCCACGAATATGAAATTCATATTAGGTCTATCCCATTAAACGGATAAAGAGTGTACTCAACATGGTAATTTGTATGAAAACGAGTTTTTCGGACTGTTTAAAACAGTTCGTAATAACCGAGGGTTCGTATTAACTGAATTCGTATTAAAAGATGTATTTTATATGAAAATTGTTGACAAAACGTCGGGACTTTTAAATTAGTTCGTATTAACTGAGGGTTCATCTTAACCGAGTTCGTCTTAAGCGAGTTTTACTGTATTTAATATTTTTTAAATATTGAAAAATTGTTTCATTTGATTTCATAAATACATTGTTTTCGATGCATTTGGGAAATAATTTTGTGAATTTCGGGATTTTTTTAATAAAAATGGCAAATTCTAAGAAAATTTGTCTGTGGGATTGGCAAGAGAGTTCATCTTAACCGTGGGTTATGGAAGTTCGTATTAACAGATCGTCGGTTGAGTCTTGTTTTGCCGTACACTTTTCCGATTTTGCAAGTCCAACATTTTACACTTGGTTTGGGGTTTGAGAAATTGTCAGGTTTGAGAAAAATTATAACCATGTGTTTGTCAAAAATTTTACACTTTTACGACTTTACAAGACCTAAATTTCTGAATTACTTTAGTACAAAAGATAAGTACTATTGACATTATTTTGATGTTCGAGGCCCTACTCTATATTGCTTTATTAGGATATTGTCCTAACAAATTACACAGCCCGACAAAATTAAAAAAATTTTTTGCTTCTATTTTTGCCGTATTTTGTAAAAGAAACAATGTGTGGGATGGACATATCTCAGGAAGTAGGAGGAGCTTATCCAAGATTATGGTATTAATCTCTTCTTTGGAAGATTCTATAGCAGATTAATGCATCAATCATATTTGTGGGTGGGGTTAATTTTTATAAAAAAATAGCAAAATAGCACTATTTTGAAATCAAAAATTAACCCCTTAAACCCCACCCAAAAATATGATTGATGCATTAATCTGCTATAGAATCTTCCAAAAAAGAGATTAATACCATAATCTTGGATAAGCTCCTCCTACTTCCTGAGATATGTCTATCCCACACATTGTTACTTTTACAAAATAAGGCAATTTCTATGGAAAAGTTTTACTTTTTAAATACTTAAAAAAAAACATGAAAACTAGAGCTGGTAGAGACAAACTGATTACGGATTTGAATTCAGCACACCCAAATTAACTAGAATCAGTTGATAAATTCAAAGAAGCAAATTGAGTGTTGGCCTGTGTAATCTATAGAGTTTTTATTTTCAAATTTATTAATTGACCACTTTCAGGAATGTGTTGATAGATCTATTACGGAAATTTTCTAGGTTCTCATCATCACAACACGCTTTGAAACAAGTGTAAAAATTAAAAGGAGAATAAAAACAAAAAGCGTGTATTGTATATCTACCAAAGTTAGATCTTGAACATAACGAACAAGTTTTCAATTTATTGTTTGATCAATGATAACTTCGAGCTCATATTTAGTGGGAAAACTAGATTATATGAATGTTTGATGTTTTGCTTGGGATTGTCACTTCTTTCAAAACGTGTTCTGATGATGGGAACATAGAAAATTCCCGAAATAGAACTATTAACACATTCCTGAAAGTGGTCAATTAATAAATTTAAAAACAAAAACTCTATAGATTATTTGTTAGGACAATATCCTTATAAAGAATTATAGAGTATGGCCTCGAACTTTAACAATTTTGTTAATAAAAACGATTCTTTTGTTTTGATTACTCTTTTAAGTTTTTTTTTATTTCTTTTAGGTTTATTTTTTTTTTTTTTTAATATTTATTGCTTAGTTACTGATGTTTTTTTTTTTATTTGTTTCTGGTAATAGATAATTTTTAAATATTTTTTACTTTAGTTTTGTGTTTTTGTTTTCAACAATTATTTTTTTTTCTTTAAATATATATAACATTAATTTGTTTTTGTGTTGGTTTTCTTTTTAATAATTAATTGGTTTGGTATAATAGTTAATTTTAAGGGTAATTTTATGAATGATATCTTAACATCAAATTACAAATACACGATATATTTATAAAATAAGGTTTTGTTTTTTCTTTCGAATTGAATTGTTAATAATAATTAAATGCAATTAAAATTTACAAAAGAAATTATAATGTAACGAAATGTTTAGCATTATTTCTAAAAGAAAAAACCTTAAATGAAAAGCAAAATGATAATGAATGAAATTAAACATGAAATTAAACGATTTTTAAAATTAAATGAAGTGTTTTTTTTTTTTTTTTGTTTTTTAAATAATTAATTTACAGTTTTAAGGGAATGTTTAAGGTTTTTGTGTTTGTATTGTAAAGACTTAAAAATTGTAAAATGATTATTTATAAATTTATAGAAATGATATTAATTCGAATTTTAGCCATAATTATATTATATTTTTTTCTTCTTCTTGGTTTTTTAAATTAAAATTATAATAAATACAAATTTTTTTTTATATTTAAAAATTTATAAACATAATCTTAGTAAATTTTTAATCATAGGAATATGTAAATTAGTTAACTAAATAGTAATTAAAAATTAATATAAACAAGACAAAATTGATCAAAATTTTATAAAAAAAAAAACAAAACAAAAAGTCCTTTAAATAATTAAGATTTTTTTTTCTATTCTCACGAAATGTACTACGTACAAATAAAGTTTTTCCAAAACATTAAAGATTTTCTAAAAAATAGTTAAATTTTTTTTTAAAAAATTCTTAAAGGCAGCCTAAATTTTGTTTTTAAACAATGTGCGTTAAATCGAGAGATTTTTTAAATTAATCTAAACAACAGATTTTTGAAAATAACGATATTAAGGATTCTATTGTCAAATAACATGTCCGTTCGAAAATGATTCTACGAATTTCAAATCGAAATCATCTTTTGGCAAAAACATTTTTTAATTAAAATTGAATGAAATTATATCATTAGAGCCATCATTACTCGAGCGGATACGTTTCGTAAACGGACTATAACTCTATACAATGTGTAAAAATAGTAACTACATACAATAATGTTGTCTCTGTTTTTATATACTAAACAAATGGTGATGGATTTGCTAAAAGTAAGTTCTGTTGAAAATATAATTTACTTTCCGCAAATCCGACACCATATGTTTAGCATGTAAAACAGAGACAACATATTACAATATGTATGTAGGTACTATTTTTACACATTGTATGGACTTACAGTCCGTTTACGAAATATATCCGCTCGAGTAATGAAGCCTGAAGTTAATATTAGTATTGCCAATTATTCGACTTAGGTGGTTAACCGGTTAAGGTATTATTGGAAAAATCGCCCAAATTGATTAACTATTGTATTTATTCGGTTAGCTTAATTGACAAAATTGACGAATAATCGTTTAATGCAAACTAAATGTAATTCTTTGGTTTTTTTTTTTCTATAAAAATACATATCGCACTTGATCAACAAGAGGGTATTAACTCAAAATTTTATAAATATCACTTTTTTCAAGAAATCAACTAACAACATCAATATCTATCTATTGTAAAAATTTCAACGTATTCCGATTACTCTTTCATCTCGAAAACCACTTTTGAGACCATTTTCATGTTAATGTAAAAAGGTATTATTTTCATAAAAAAGGTATTATTTTGATTTGAGCCTTTATTTAGGTTAAAAATAATCAAACTGTTTTATTTATATTTGGTTGTATTTTGAGTTGATACTGTTTTGTTGATAAAATTTGTTTTATTCTATAAATTTAAATCGATACAATTTCAAAAAAATGGTATTAACTCAAAAAATTGATTTTTTTTGCAATGAGTAGTAAAATTTAAAACAAAAACAATGTATATATATTTTCAAATGGAATTTGCTTATTATGATATGTTTGAATTTTTAAATTCTGTTAAAATGTGGCCATAAACAGTTTTTTGACTCTACTGAAAATTTTAAAATTTTGAGTTAATACCCTCTTGTTGATCAAGTGCGATATATCTGATTTTTTGGTTAAATACTGGTAGCTATTCGAATGCCTAATTTCACCATTTGGGTTATAACTTTTGACTTTTTTTTTTGCAAATATTAAATTTTATCTATCCTATCCTTTATTTCCATAAAAATATAAAGAAACATGCTCGTACACAGAAAAAATGATTGTAAATAAAATTTTAATTTAACTTTTGTTTTGATTTCAAACTAACTTTTAATTCAAAGTTTAATAACATCAAATGTTTCATTTTTAAATTTTAAAAAATGAAAACCAAAAGTTTATTTATCGATCTTTTATCATAAATTATGATGTGAGCAAGATTATTTTTGTTTTACAAAAAAACAAATGATCTTGAACTAGAATAATCTTGCTCACTTCATAGTTTAATACTATCTATTAAATGTTTAATTGAAACTGAAATTTCCAGTTTTTATATCACATAATGACAACAAAGTGAAAAAAATGCAAAATTTACAAAAAATCACCAAAATTAAAAAAGCGTCAAAATTAAAAGAAAAAATTGACGAAAGTGAAAAAGAAATCGATAATATTTGAAAATAAAACTGAAAAATTTAAAAAATTTATAAATAAACCGCTATAACTAAAAAAATCTGCAAAATTAAAAAAAAAAAAAAAAAAAATTAATAAAATCGTCAAAATTTAAATAAAAAAAAAAATTATTAAAATTTAGAAAAAAACTTCAAAAAATTTAAAAAACATACAAAAATTAAAAATGGATATAGGAAAGTTTAAATTTTATTTAGTGGTTTGTTTTTTAAATGTTGGCGTTTTTCAATATTAGCGAATTTTTAAATTTTAGCAATTGTTTTTAAATTTTAACAATTTTTGGCAATATTTTTTAATTTCGGCACTACAATTTGACGATTTTTATTAAATTTTTTCGTTTTTTTTTTTTAAATTTTGGTGATTTTTTAATTAATAAAAAAAAAACTTAAATTAAATTACAAAAAAATTGACAAATTACCAAAAATTAAAATAAAGGTTTTAAATTTTATGTTGGTGATTTTTTTTAATTTTTTGGCGTTTTTTTCAAATATCAGCGGTTTTTCTTATTTTAGATATTTTTTGAAATTTTAACTATTTATGCCGATTTTTTTGGCGTTTTTTTTGACGATTTTTGGGATTTTTTTAAGTAAATTTTGTAGATTTTTTTAAATGTTGTTGATTTGTTTGATTTTAATATTGGAGATTTTTTTTCTCCAATTTTTGCCAACTTTTTCTAATTTTTGTCGATTTTTTTTAAATTCTGGATTTTTTTTTTTTAATTTTCACGATTTTTTTTAATTAATAAAATTGCCATTGCCTGACGATATAATTTTTATAAGTTTAGTAGTATTTTAATAAAAATCATTCATTATTAATTTTTTGAGTGAAAACGGAATAAATTTTGGAATATTTTAGAATTTATGTACTTGAAAAATTCATCGTCGGACAGATTTTCAAAAATTATATACAACCAAATTTATACAACCGATTTTCATAGAGAAATAAATTTTCATATTTTTTCACCAACATAACAATCAAAAATATAAAAGATACGATTTTGTTATAATTTTAAATTATTTTTGAAAAAAGGTCAAAAATTAGTTTTTCCAAATAATTAGTTGGCAACTCTGAATAAATTTTTTTCACAATTTTTTTTATTCAGGATTGTACTTAAGATGTTGAATTATTTTAGGATTTTTAGTTCACTTTATTATCTTTATCCAGTAAAAAAGTACTGGGTCGAAAAAAAACACCATGTCAAAATGAGTTAAAAACCATATTCAATTAAATTTTGAATAGATATGATAAAAAACTTAATTGAATATAAAATCAATGAAATAGTTTAATTTGTACTACAATTTTCTTAATAGAACCGAATTCAATTAAACTTTTAATAGAATTAACAAATATTTTTAATTAAAATTCGATTTCAGTTTTTTTCTGTGTAATATCACTTTTTTGTTATTCTCAAAAAGTCTCCCGCATAAACCTTTTTGAAGTTCGGACAATTTTTTTTGTTTTATTAAAGTAAAAATTAATATTTTGCCAATATTGTAAAGTAATTAGACTCTAACGTATTGATCTTAAAGTTCGCAACAGCTTTTAAATTTTACGATTTATACGTATTTGGATAACAAAAAAAATAGATTTGAGCGGTTATTCGCGATATGGACATTACATTTGGCGGAACATCGAGCACATTACATAAAAAGTAATTTAAAACATTTTGTTTAGTAATGTTGGTCCACAAATGCAACTCTAATGATAAAAACGTGAAAAAATTAATTTTTAGAAATTGCATTTCATGCGGTAGGTTCTTCTTTCAAAATAACCCGAAAAAGTGATTTTTATTATTAATATAGATAGCATTGCACATCACGTGGTGATAGGTAAATCTTATACAAAAAAAAAGTCAAAATCTTATTAAAA
Organism: Delia radicum; assembly: GCA_021234595.1. NCBI lineage: Eukaryota > Metazoa > Arthropoda > Insecta > Diptera > Anthomyiidae > Delia > Delia radicum. The sequence continues at coordinate 47,699,804 of CM037854.1, forward strand.
CAATTGTTCTTGGGATATGGAAGATGTAGAATTCCAACGAATTAATATGCAACTTGACACATGTGTGACATCAAATTAAAACAGATTCAACCTTGTCCAGAAATACATGCAAATATTAATTCACATTTATTTGAGGTTTTTAAAGAATTAAACTAGAAATTAGAAATGTTCCATATAAGTTTCTAAAGCCGATATAGCAAATTGCTTAAAAAAGTTATGAAGAGGCTTAAGGTTCGCTTTCACTCGATTATTAAATTATTTATGAATTTTTCTTGTCATTCTTTTAGCAGTTAAGAAAATTAGAAAGATTTGCGAAAAAATAAAGAAAAAATCCATTTAACCGATTATTCGGGTCGAATAATTATTTAAGTTTTCAATTATTCGAAATAGTGGCTATTAATCGAGGAATCGGTTATTATTAATAAAAATTTGAATAAAATATCCAAAATTAAATCGAATATAAATAAAATTTAATTCCACGCATATTAAAACAAGAAGAATTTTCTCAATTTTCAATGAGAAATCCCAAATAATAAGGAATTTCCAATAAAATAATTCAATTTCCAAATTTTTTTTTAATTTTTGTATTAAAAATACAAAAATTGTATTTTCGGACTTTCCATATTTTCATATATTTGGTTAGAACTATATTCAACCTCGATTCCAAAAATCTTATATGATATTCTATTTCCATTCAAATGTTTTTGGATTTTTTCAATTCTTTTAAAAACACAATGTCTACTAATGAAAGTGGTACACCAGGCGCAACGTTGGGCGCCAAATATGTTCAACCGAAAATTTGTAACACACCAAATCATTTTCAAAAATATCGTTAGTTCTTTGATACATTTAGAATCCTTAATTGATTTAAATAAAATTTGCTTTAAATAAATCTTTAAAACATTCAAAATAATTCAAATTAATCTGCCTAAAATTCTTGTCTAACAGCTAGTAAAAAAAAATTTTATAAAAACGTAAAATGTTTACAAAATTTTAACCTAAATCTTTGCTGCCTCGACACCTTCTATCAATACTATCCAAAAATAAACAAAGAACATAGAGGACATTTAAAAATAGGTTTTAACAAAAAAACTATTTTCGTCTTTAAACATAAATACATTTATACAATACAACAGAATACACAACTAATCCGCTTTATGGGTTTATAGTTAATAATAAAAAAAAAACAAAATAAATCAATTATAAAATTAAATTTCTAATTATCCTTAGGCCCATAAATGGTCAGGTCAGTATGTTGATAACTCTTTTTTTTTCTTGCTCAGCATTTATATTTTATAGAATTCCATTTTTCTTTTTCAATCCAAAAATTGTTTGTTTTTAAAACTAATTCCTTCATTTCCATACAGGCGATAAATCTAATGTGAGATTCTTTATTGTTCGGTTACGTGCCGAAGAACGTTTTTGTTTAGCCGTTCGTGAAATTTCCATAACTAGACCTCGACAGTCATTGCATACGGCTACTAGTTCTCCGCGCATTTTTTCTTGATCTTGACTCAGTTGAGTGCCGGAAGCCGACAGGGTGTAAGCTCGAGAAAATTTACTTCTGCAAAGAAAATAAAACATATAGAAAAATATTAATTATGATAACGAAAAGTTTTCAAATAATTAAATTACTAATTAAATCAATAGCAATTAAAATGCAACTAGGATTTCTTATTAAACATATGCCAACTAACTAATTTAATTGATTTTCCCTACAAAATTGGTGAAAATTCAATTAAAATTTTGATTTTCCATAAATAACACCCAATTAATCATTAAAGATTAAAGTTCATAAAATTCCAAATCAAGTATACACTCAAAAAAGTTTGAAAAGGACAGTTAAAACAACTGTAAATTCAGTTAAAAATTCGACAAAGGTAACTTAACTGTTGAAAACCAACTAACAAATGCAGGTTTGATAACTAACAATATCGTAAAAATAGCTAACAATATTTTTACTACAAAAAACAACTGTAGAAATTGGTAAAAACTACTGTTTTTCAACAGGTATTTTTTTCTGGTATTTTGAAAATATTTTTTAATAAAAAATAGTATTATTTTTCTTTCAATTACAATAAAAATTTATATTTCCTACAACCTACTTATAATGCTAAATCAAAATTCCAAACGGTATCCCAGAATCTTATCAATATTTGCAAACTATGAACAAACAAACAAATGATAACAAACATAAACTAAGCGAGAATTTTTAAAAACACGACATAATCTTCAATTTTTTTAATAGCTAACAAAAGTTAACAGTTTACTTAAAAATTACTGCTTTGGTAGTTGTTTATTAAAATACTAAAATAACTGCATCAAACAGCTGTTACAAAAATACAGTATTTTTCTTCAGTTGTTTTTTTAAATAATTGTAATAATTTAATAATAATTTAAATAATTTAAATGTAACTGACACTAATAGAAAACATATGATTTTCTATTGTTGATTTACTTGAATAAACGTCACTACATTGCTAGGTCTGTCAAAAAAACAGAGTAGTATTTGGAAGATGACAAAGCCAATTGTGACAATTTTTTGTTGTTGTTTTTGTTTTTTCTTTGATATTTTACATTTTGAATCTCGCTCCTAGACGAGGACAAGAAATTCTCATTGAGTTTGTGATTTAACATAACAAATATCTCTAGAAATTCTAATAACAAAGTCCCCTGAAGATTTCCTTAGGCAGGAATGAAATCCGGATAGGGACACGCCTACATCAGATTGCTTTTCACAATTTGTTAAATAAGTTTTGGGACTTTAGCACATTTAATTACTATAAATGCAATTAATGTTTATCCCGATGAAAATAAATTTAAATGTAATAATAGTTGTTTTTTATTATTTCATAGAAGAACAACTTTAATTGCAGTTAAATACACCACTCGCTGATTACTACACAAACAACTGTCCAGTAGTAACTGTAAAACTTTTTGAACTAATTAACTGCATAGTCCAAATAAAACAAACCTTCGCTGGTTGCGCCGGAATAATAAAAAAAAACATATGCAGAGTGGACGTATATATACGTCCTACGCAACAGAATAGAGTTTTGAAAAAACGTATGTACAGAGGAGCACGGTTATAACGAACTCGTAGGGATCTGAAAATTTTGTTCGTTATAAGCGAAGTTCGCTATAAGCGTGGTAAACATTAAAAAAAAAAATAATAAAATGATAGGATTTTTTTTTAATTCCCCTTGTTTTTTAATTTTTCTTTGTAATTTTGAAAAAATTCTTCCATTGAATTACGTTTTATACAATTTTTAATTCTTTTCAGTGAAGTTTCAAGTAAAAAGCTGAAGTTTTTAAAATTTGAAGCGAATTTTCATTTAAAAAACTCGATTTTTTAAGATGTTCGTTATAAGCGTAAACATTTTTATGAACATTCGTAAAAGGGTCCAAAAAATTAGTATAAAAAGTTCGCTGTAACGAACGAAGTCACGAATGCAAAACAGCCGTTTACACGAAATGTGCCGAAATGCGTCCGAATTGTGATTCCGATGATGACTTGGAATGATTTCATACCATTTCACAAATAAAAATTATCATTATGATTTTCACTTATTGTTGTAAGTGCATAAATAAAATTTAGTAAATTCTGACATTTTCTAAATCAGATAAGATTGATTAATCAGATTAAATTGCATTTGCTTAAATCCCATGCCATATATAATTTTTCGTTAAATTTAAGAAAAACTATTTTGTCATCTTGCGCATATATAATTATGTATGGGGATATATAACAATATATAATTATATCTTCTACGCCTAGAAAATATATATGATGTTGGGCCATATGTAATCATATTTCACACTAAATTTTTATTCTTGTATGAAACATGAAATCTTACATACATAATTATAGCTTACATTATTTAATGTCATATATAATTATATATTAAGTTGCATTATAAATATGTCACCATATATAAGACAAATTAGATTACACAAAAAACTATTTTTTATAAGAAAGTATATACTGTTATATCTTAAATTATATATCTTATATTGCACCATATATGATTGCATATAATGTTAAATATGAGAATGTTTTATTATATATGATAATAATAGATCTGATATATCTCATTATGTTTAGCATATATGTATATCTTATATCTAATTTTATAAAGGTCAATATATAAGAAACACATAATAATATATGGCTATGAATGACATCATATATAATCACATGTTACAATATCATTTAAGATGAAAACACTCAAGACCATATATACATTTTTTTACTCGGGCAGTTAAAATGGTTATTAATATATAACGTTATTTTAAAACTTGGGCTAAGAAGATTCTAAGATATTGCACATTGTAGGAAAATTATTACATTCTGAAGCCATTAAGATCTTTTTATTGAAAACAATATCATACACTCCGAAAACGACTTAGCGCTGACTACTACCGAATTTCTTGCCAATAGAATGTGAATCTGTTGTGATTACCGAGGACTTAAAACAACTTATTTGATGGATTTTATCTTTTAAAGAGAACTAATTCGTACAGAAAAACTTTTTAATTTTGGAAAACCCATTAAACCGTGCGATGCATACCCAACTTTTTCTACAAGAACACTCACCCGGGATACGTTTGTACCTACTAGCTTATTTTGGCGTTTTCTAATGTTTAAATGGCCCCAATTTCATTATTTTTTTTTTAAATGCGTATATTAATATTTTACAAATGTTTTAGTTTTTGTTTCATGCAAATATCTGGTTCAAGAGATATAGGCAAAAAAGGTCACGGGCATGGGATTGCCAAATGTTGTGTGTGTTTATGTAGGTGTCGACTTTGGAAGCTCCGAATTGGATCAAATTTCCTAGATCCGAAATCTCTAGCCCTAAGTTAAGCCGTTCCTGAGTTACAGCACTGCAAAGTTGCAAGTGGATACATTTGTACCCGGGTGTGTGTTCTAGGGTTAATTCTAAGATTTATTGGATGGAGAAAAATGTAAGCATTACGTGAACTTTAGTCCAAGGAAATCCCCTAACTAAATAAAAAAACAATCAGAATTTTAGAATGTTGTCATTAAAAATTCCTCACACTGAGATTTTGTTATAGAAAACCCTCAGATTTAAACGTTTTTCATTACAAAAATTTCTTTAGGTTTTCTTGAGACTTTTTCCTAGAAAAAAATATGTGTATTCTCTTTACTTTTTCGTAAAAAATAAAAATCAGATTCTGTGGGCTTTTTTACAGGAAAACTTTAGATTTTCATGATATTCAGGGATTTCTATAGAAAAAGCGAATACTCTTTATGTATTTTCAAACAAAAAATTTCAAATCTCTCAAGCATTTTTTCAGTTAGAACAGCTGAATTTTTTTACACTTAATTTTTTTTTGTGAAAGTTTCAATTTGCGATGGCTTCCCTCCGATTGCGATAACATATAGAAGTGTGATAAGGGGACAAAATAAATAAAAAAGAGCTGCTCATTTTCACGTTTAAGCGTTAACGGGTGGTTTCCGTTCGTAAAAAGAAATTGCATACATTTCAACTTTATATACTTACTTTCTACTGCGCCCCGGTAGGTTAGTTTTTAGCGTGCGGGCTTATCAGTGCGGGGGTCGTGGGTTAAATTCCCACCAGAGGCACTGGTAAATTTTTGCTACAACGCTCCGAAAGCCATAGAAGCTAGTGCTTGGTTAGGGTAATAGGAATTAATAAAAAAAAAATACTTACTTTCTATCCAATGTACTACTATTGGAATGTGGTCGGGAAGCAGGACTATGTACTGGTAAACTTCGTGGTCCTTCCATACTACGTGACATAATACTAAAACGACTATTGTTCGCTGCATGATTTTCCTTACAACTGCTGTAACAACCACCATTTTCCAACATCATCATGGAAGAAGGTTGCTGCTGGTGATGATGATGATGATAAGTGGGGGCACCAGCCGTATATGAACATGTCATCGAGGAGGAAGCAGATGTATCATGAATAGCCTCTACTGCTTGGCCAGCAGCAGCAACTTCAACACCGCCGGCCATAATGCCAGGGGTACTCATATTTGATCTTTGGTGTTTGGGGGAAGATGGAGCACTGCCCACGGAATTCCGAGCCTGGAAAATAAGATTCAATACGACATGGTTTTAAATTTGAATGATCAAATTTCTATGAAAATAATTACCTTACGCTCAGCTTCTGAACCCATAAGCCTCTCAATTAACGATTTTGGAAATGTTTCATCCAATATATTGCCCGTTGAATTGGAGTGCATATAGCGAGCATGATGTGAGGGTGAGGGTGTACTCGAACCAGCGGGACTTGCCAACAATGAGGGAGAAATTAAAACCAATGGAACATTACGAAAGTGTTCCGAAGGAATGCGCATCTGAAAGATGAAAGAAATTAAATTTCTTGAAGAGTTGGAAGAGAATATATTTGAACCCACCTTTGTATAGCATTTTGAACACACTGTACGTTGACATATTTTACATTGTATACCCCAGGGACCAAATATTGAAAATCTTGTACGCAGGCATAGAAAGCATATTTTACGCTTTTCAACATCCTCCTTGACACGTATTCCAACCGGAAGACCTTCCAATTCTGCTTTAGTCATAACCGAACGTATATGAACAATCTCTTCTAAAGTTAAAGAGAGACGATCATCGCCACGTTCGTTCCAGGTCTTCTCATCCATAAAGGATTTGTTCCACGGGCCAAGTGAGGATGAAGAATTGCTACAGCTTTTCCTATCTTCATCAATAGGACTTTGTGAACGTTTTAATTGTTGTTGTTGCTGTTGTTGCTGCTGGTGATGATGGTAATATTGTTGGTGTTGTTGTTGCTCTTGTAGTTGGTTATAATCATTGTGTAGCTGTTTATAAAATTTATTGCATTTACAATTACGGGTTTTGAATTTTCAAAAATACCATTCCCTACCTGTTTGTCTGTGCTCACATTATCATCGCCAACATTAGCATGCGACTCCGACTGTCTTGATTCGGGCCTTGAAGGCGGCATTGAATGCGTTTCATCGAAATTACTTTGACACCCTACGATAGTATGACGTCGTGCTGTAGCCCGTCGAGATTCACATTGTGTAGCCAAATCATAAGCTAAGAATACAAAAATCGAAATGAATATTTATTATTTGATGCCATCCAGTGCTTGAATTGTGATTTTTTTTTTTTTTTAATGTTCTGAGTTTAATGTTTTCCATGGAATAATGTAAATAAAGTGAAATGGTGACATTCTGGAATATTTTATAGGTCTTTGTTTTTGAAATTTCCCTTGGGTTCTAAAGAATTTATAAAAAACCTTTCACAAATTTGGTATTATTTTCTGAAGATAGCTAGATTTTTGGGACTATTTTTTTTAAAGAAAGTTTTTTAGTTTTTTTTTGAATTATTTTGTTCAAAAATTCTTAATTTTGGAAGACTTTTTGTAACTAAACTAATGAATTTTTTCTATAGATAAATGTTTCGATTGCAACGGGGGTTTTCCTTAAGCTAAACGCCAGCTTCTTAGAAATGCATTTTAAAGAAATAATCTTTAATTCTGAGAAGTTTTTTTTCTAAAGAAACCTACTATATGCACAGAAAAAATGTGGTTTCATCAGAGCATGTTCATAAATATAATCCTAACTGATCACATTATGATCACTGCGGCTGATAATATGATACTAAAGGATCATATTATGACAACTAAGACCATACTATAATTATTACGTATTCCAAATCATAATATATGTGTTGCTCTTAAACTATATTTTTGTTCCGTGTGGAGAATACATAATTTTTTACTTTCGGTTTATTCACTTTTCCGCTAACTGAATATATTAAATTCTAATAAGACTTTCTGATAAAAAAAATTGTCAGTTTCTGACTTGTTTTTACAAAAAAAATCAAGTTGTTAAAACTTTTAAATAAATAGTGGGGACTTTCGTGCAGAAATCCAAAAGATTATGATGATATTATGATGTGAGCGAGATTATTCAAGTTCAAGATCATTTGTTTTTTGTTAAACAAAAAACCGTGCAATGTTTATTTATTAATTAAAAAAGTTTTCTGTCCGCTAATTTAAAGCGGACTTTATCTACTGACAGGTCCTTACATGTTTCATTTCGCGTCACCGAAAATCTTCAGAGAACCAATGTAGAATGGGTAGAATATTTTTAACCAAATTTTGAAGGAAAAAGATTAACGCTTTACACGTATTGTTTTATTTACCCGATGAGAAGTAAAAAACTAAATTGGAAGAATTAAACTAATTTTAATCAAAAATAAAACATTTTTTAACTAATAAACATTGTTAGTGTATAGGCTAGAATCTCTAGTCATTGTACACTGTGTTATTATTGTTTATTAAATAAACAACAACACTTTCTGACTATAGTATTAGGACCATAAGTCAGTTTTGCTTTTAATTTTTTAAAATTTAAAAGTAAAACATTTGAAAAATTGCAGAGTACGGCAAAAATTTACTTATGGTCCTAATACTATAGTCAGAAAGTGTTGTTGTTTATTTAATAAACAATAACAACACAGTGTATTATGACCAGAGATTCTAGCAAGGTAAATTTTAACAAATTCTTAGATGCCTTTTGTTTTTTTTTGCTATTTTTTTCCATATGCAATAAAAATATGGATTTAAAACAGAATATGCAAAAATATTGATTCGCAAAAATATTTTTTTTACCCAGTTCTCAGATTTAAGGGGAAAAACATGCATTTGCATGAACTTCCGGTCCCTGGTTGTGACAAGAAGTTGTTTAAATTTGACACTTTCACCGATAAATTTAACATTTGGATATAGTAAACCAAGGCTAAAGTGCACTTTATGGGACGTTAAAAAAAAAAAAGACGGTGGTTCCCTTTAGAATTAAAAGAGAAAATTTTCTGTGCTTTGGACTGACTAGAGGAGAAAACCCTCAATCCAATACATTTTGTACTATCACCTCCACGCGGTTATCCATGGGTAATGCCAACGATAGCAACTAAAAGTCATACTTTCATGTAAAATTCATTATTTGAACAGTAAATTTTACCAAAATAACCAAAAAAAAAGAAACACTAAAAAACTTCCACCCCATTTTTGTACTTGAAATATACTTCGAATAGCTCTAGAGGGCACTACGTATCATGGATCATAAAAATAAAATATAATTTTTGAAATCTTGAGGAAATTTCATTTGAGTACCCACACTTATATGTTTCTGCGCATACCGGTTTTTGGGCCGCTATAAAAAAAAATACTTTTTTAATTCCAGAGGGAGTCATATTTTGTTTTTTTTTTTGAGGAACGCCCCATAAAGTGCAGTTTTGCCGTAAACCAATCATAAATTCGTTACCGAAAATCGCAGATTTGTTCGGTTAAAAAATTTAATATAATAAATTTCAAATAAATTAATTTTAGAAAAGAGACTTTGAAAAAACTTCCTTGATTCAATGGTTAATGCTAATGCATTTTCATGATTACACAAGCAATTATCAGGCGACTTTGTATTGTGATTCATAGAGCTAAATTTTGTTACACGAGTATTACTTCATTTGGGGCCTATTGGGCCAGATCGCCTGGGCAGCGACAGGCGAGGCTGTTTATATCTCCCTCTGGGGAGAGGTCGCGGAAACTCTTGTCTATGACGAGGGGCGAACTAAGGACCGTGACGGGTTACCTCACGGGACACTGTGGCCTAAGGTATCAATTGTACAAGATGGGACGATCCTCTACTGATACGTACAGGTTTTGTGAATTGGAACCCGAGACCTCAGAGCATGTTCTCTGCAAATGTCCGAGGCTCTCCGACAGGAGGGTGAGTTATTTTGATTGTCGAATAGTGACGCCATCGGACGTTTGGAACGGTTTACCTGGTAGGATAGTTGGCTTCGTAGGGATCCTGAACCTATAGGGTGTATTCGTTGGCAGCCCAAAATACCAACTTCCGGTAGCTGTGCATAGTGCCACTCTAGTCTAATATAATCTAATTACTTCATTGGCGTAACAAATATAACATCAACTCAATCTACAAATTAAATGAAAAAGTCTCAGTTTTCGATACATTATTGATAAATTTACTCAAGCCAATTATGTTTAAGCCTTAAGAAAATTAGGAGAAAAATCCTTTGATTCTAAAGCATTTTTATGGGAAATTCACAAATTTCAGATAATTTTTAACTTTGAAAAATTCTCCTTTAATATTTTAATTTTCCCTCAAAATATCCAGTTTTTAAAAATTTTCAGAATGCCACCTGTTTTTTAAATAAAATTATGTAGTTCTAAAAATGTAAAGATAAATCATGCAAAAATAAATTTTGAATTTAAAATTAAACAAAATAAAACCAAAAAACTTTTAATGAAATACAAATGATAAAGCTGTAAGCATTTGAACACAAAAGAAGCATAGCAAAAGCAGTTAAATGGAAATGATATGGCAGAGACCTACAGGAAAAATAAATGCCAAACAATGCCAGCACACCCATCTTCATTAAGGATACAAATTACAAGGTACGAGTACGAGTACGAGTAGAGAGAGAGAGAAAGAGAGCGATACAAAGAATATAAATATTTTATGTAAATGTGTGTATGCTTGAAAATGAAAGTTAAAACAATAGATTTAACTGTCATACGACGAGACAAGAGACATGTAATGGTTGTATTTTTTATATCGTATATGAACGTCTGAACGACTGACTGATTGAATGTGTTATTTTTTGAAATTTATAATCATTTGAATATACACATATATTTACATTCTAAGGCGTTGTCAAAGAATCTATGATAATCATCCTTTGTATAGGGATCCTCTAGTTTTTCTATTTAATTTTTGTTTTTATATTTGGAGTAGTAGACAGAAGACATCGTACGTAGTAGTAGTAGTAGTAGGAGCAGTGGAAGTAGTAGTGGTAGTAGTAATTAAATGGTGTTGCCAACATCAAGGATATGGTGTTGTTTTTTAAATTTTTAAAAATTTCAATATCAATTTGTTTTATAAAATATTGTAGTATTTGTTAGGTTTTACTTTTGAATCTACTTAAGAAACTACTAATACATTGCAATTATATTTTGGTAACACACAAGGAACATCTTTTTTTAAACAACGAAATTAAAATCATGCCAAAAATTAAACATGTTGGAAATGTTTTTAAATTTAAAAATTAAACTTTTTTTCAAAAACTTTTTCCTTTGAAAATACCAATTATAATCTTCTTTTAAATCTAACGACTAGTTTTATGATTTTTTTTTGTTCAAAAAGCTATTTTTTTTTTTTTTAATTAATAAAGTTAGGAAATCTACATTTTTTTAACAACTACCAAGCAAAACCCACACAATTAAATGCCTTAAAAAAAAAAGAGTAAAATAAAAAAATTAAAAAAATAAAAAAATATTAAAAAAAAGTATTAAAATAGTAAATCTAAAAATATTTGAAATAATAAAATAAAAATATTTAAAATAATAAAATAAAAATTTAATAATCTAAAATATGGGTAAATTAGAAAAATATAAAATCAAAATAATACTGGTCAACAAACATTTACTATGTATGTAAAATTTAATTTTCAGTCATTTCTAACGACAGAAATTTTTGAGTGTATCTACTTAAGTCTGTCAAAACAATTTATACACAGCAAAAAATCCTTGCGTTATATATACGAAAATCAACGTACATTGTACGAAATATTTCGTTGTTTCGCAACACGAAATGTTGGTGTAAAATATACGAATACGTACGAAAGTATTTTGTACAATGCACGAAATAAATTTTCTTTTTTACGAAATATTTTTTTTTTAAATAAAGGGTCCGCTAAATAACTTTTTTTTTTGAACTCCTGAACCAATTGGACTTGGAATGGCGTCATACCAAGGTCTTTTTGCAAAATTTGTCTCAATGATGTCTCCGAAATGTTCAATTGTTGAGAACTGCGGTGAATTGATGTTGATGGCGCTTCACGCACACTTTCTGCCACAGCAGCAATATTTTTGGGTGTACGCACTGTTTTTGGCTTTTCACGCTTTGGTTTATCAATGAGGATGCCAGTTTCTTTCACTTTTTTCACAAGATAACGAACATACGGACCATATTCGTTCAGCGGAAGGATAAAATTAATTATCTGTCAAATCAGACATGAGCTAAGTGTTACCATTCACGAAATAACCACTAGTTGAAAAAAAACGTTAGATGGCGGACCCTTTATTACGAAAGAATTGTTTTTGCCAGCGCTTCAAAATGGTAAAATCATAAAAATCAATAAAATAAGGATGGGGATATCGGATCAAAATATATGAACATTTTTATTCAATATAAAGGGTGTTTTTTATAGAGGTATATAACTTTGAAATGGAATAAAACAAGGATGAATTTTTTTAATTGACATAAAATATACTTTATTCGAAAGATAATCTTCTGCTGGCTCGAACGTAGTCTAATCTGGAGGTCCAATTTTCGATGATTTTTTCCAACATTTGTGGTCGTATATTATCAATAACGCGGCGAATATTGTCCTCCAAGTGGTCAATCGTTTTAGGCTTATCGGCGTAGACTAGCGACTTCACATATCCCCACAGAATATAGTCCAGCGGCGTTAAATCGCACGATCTTGGAGACCAAGGCTAGGGTCAGAAACCTGAAACTATGCGGTTACCAAATGTTTCCTTCAATAAATCAATTGTGGCACGAGCTGTGTGACATTTAGCGTCGTCTTGCTGAAACCACAGCTCCTGCACATTATGGTCGTTCAATTGATGAACGAAAAAGTCAGTAATCATGGTTCTATAGCGGTCACCATTGACTGTAACGTTCTGACCAGCATCGTTTTTAAAGAAGTACGGACTAATGATTCCACCAGCCCATAAAGCACACCAAACAGTCAGTTTTTCTGGATGTAACGATGTCTCAACATACACTTGAGGATTATCAACACTCCAAATACGGCAATTACGACGTATCCATTTAGCCAAAAGTGAGCTTCATCGCTAAACAAAATTCGCAAAATTCGTGCGCGATACGTATTTTGAACAGAACCGTGATTTTCAAAATAAATTTGCACAATTTGGAAGCTTTGTTCAGGCGTCAGTCTATACATGTTGAATTCCAAACCAAACTAAACATAAATCACTTGAGAGCTGACAAAATGGCCGCCAGTTAAAAAAGTGTTGCTAACTTAAAGTTCTATACTTGCATAAAAAACACCCTTTAGGAATTCAGTACAATAAAAATTATACCATTAGACAAATCTCAAAATGTTGCACATAGTTATTTTAAATAATTAATTTCCTAAAATTTAATCACAATTTTTTTTATGTATTTTACGAACAATTATGATACGAAATTTTTTTGTTAGTTTCGTAAAAACACAAAGGCCTTTTACACATTGCGTTTCGTAAAATAAAATAAACATTCATACATACAGTTTACTCGCGATAATATGAACTAATTAAAACCAAGCCAGTACACTTTTGCAAGATTGTTCATATTTGCGAATGTCATCTAATTTACCTTTAAAAACGTTTTTTCCAATAAAAATAAAAGTTTCTTATGTTAAATTTTTTATTTATTGTTTATTGGATTAAAACAACAAGTAATTTTTGAAAAAGAAACAAAATTTAAAAGTTATTTCGCGAAAAATACGTTAAAAATACAAAAATAAACTGTTTATAGTTTAAAGCTTTGGCACTAAGTTCATATTTTAGAGTAGTCAATGGTAGAAAAAAAAAATGTTCATATTTTGGGGTGTTCATATTTTCGCGAGTGCACTGTATATTAAGAAAAAAGTGGATACGAATAATTTCGCTGGTTTCGTAAAATTTTAAATGGCTGCACTACGAAAGTTTTTTTTTTCGTAAATAGTTGCAGAGTTTTTTTTCGGTGTAGATTGTATTAAATTTGAAATAATTTTCTCAAATCTTCTAGGCATGAGCGAGCGAAAATTATTGCAATATAATTATAAACACAATTAGCGTATGATCGATATTAATATTATGCTTAGAACAATAATATTGATCATACGCACTGTGGGATTAAGGTTTAAATGTAGCAGAGAAAATTAATGCCCCTAACATTTTTAATACAAATAATAACCCTGCGTATGATCTATTTTAATTATATATATAACAATAATATTGAACATACGCACCGTGGGATGAAAGTTTTAATGCAGGAATTTAAAATAACGACTTTTTAACGACATTTTTTTTACATATTTAAACAGAAATTGTGAACGTTCTATAAAAGCTAGAATGAAAATTCAAACACTCTTGGAATCTTTTAACTTTAAGCTTTTACATTTTACATTTTTGTATTTCTAAAACTTTTTTCATATCAATAATTGTCCATAAAAAAAATGTGGGTAAATTTTTTTGAAAATGTTTAACTTTTATTTTGCAATAGAATATTTGGTAATGAAGGTGTTGCAATCTAATTTTTCACCAACAGTGTAGGTATCCCTACGCGGACCGGCAGATCTTAATGAAGTTGTAGAGAATACAAATTTAAAGGACCCGTGTTTTTTTTTTAGCTGCCCAATCACACACAGAAAAAAGATTTCCCAATTTTGTTCAATTAAATTGATTTGTTGAAAAATTTAAAAGCTGTCTATTAAAAATTAATTGAATGAATTAAATTATTGCTCAAATTCACAACATGCTTGACATTTGTTAGTTTATTGCTTGATAAAATAACAAGATAACACCAAAATATTGTTGTTTTTTTGTTATATTTATGTATGTATGTATGTAGTTGTTTTTTATAAATATTTCTGTATTAGCAATTAATACATATTTTAAATTCGTTTTAAAAATCATTGTTAGATTTTTAAACAAGGATTTAAAAAAAACCCCCGTTTGGGATTTATATTCAGTTAAAGTTTCAGCTTTGATTGATAATAATTAGGAAACTATTATTTTCAGCTAAAATTTTATTAAAAATTACTAAATCTACAAAATATTTAGCGGAATTAAGTTCTTTTAACAAATTAGAAGGTTGTTTACAAGAGGCGTACGAATTGTTGTATGTGTTGTATAGTCATATCGAAAATATATTTTGTGAATTTTCGTATTATATATAATTATATCCGAAAAATGAGAACATCCAATTGATCATATTCGATCTAATCTGATACAATTTGACATTATTTGTTACAATTAGATCTAATTTGATAAAGTTAGATATAGTTTGATACAATTGTATCCAAAATTTGTCCTCATCAAAATGTATAAAATTAAATATAATGTGATACATTTGCATTTAATTAGATACAATTGTATAAAAATATATGCAATTACATATGTGACATATGTAATCATACATAGATAGATATGTAATTATATATTTCTACACATTGCACTATATGAAGTGTAATATAAAGAAAGATATAATTTTATATGAATATATATTTTGCAATATATCATTATAAAAAACTGTATAAAGTAATATTTAACTACATCAAAACTATTTTACTTTGGTATACCTCAATATATTATAGTACCATACAACATTTGTACCTATGTTAAGTGTACTATGTTCAAGTGTGCTAACAGAGAGAAAAACCAACCCAAAAAACCAAAATCTTCTTTAAATTAAAAAAAAAATTTACCATCTCTATTTTTACAATAGAACATATACAACGCTTATTACACCTTGTAAAACCCCTGTGTGTTGTAAGTTTAATAATTTGAAAAAGAAAAGTTGTGATATAAAAAAAATTTTTTTTAGTCCGAATTTTTTTTTTTTACAAAATTATACATGTTTTATTTTAAGTGTGTTTCTAAGCTTACAGAAAAAAAGGAATCATAGTTAAATCACTTACTATATCATATTTGCTGTAATATCTTTTTATTAACTATTATTTTTAAATTAAGTACTAATATTATTAAAGTAAGAGTAAAACAATACATTGTGAATGCTGTGATTGACAAAACCCCACTTAGTACCACACTCATCGACCGTTGCTCAACTCGCTAAGAGGTGATGTTACGAGCCGTAGCCTGTTGTATGGCTGTGGGTTTGAAACTCACTACGACACAAATTAAAAAGGTTTTTTATACAGAGGAATTTAACTATTTAAAATACTTGTGCGCCCCGGTAGGCTAGTTGGTAGCGTGCTGGCTTATCAGTGCGGGGGCCCTGGGTTCGATACCCACCAGAGGCACTGATCTGTTTTCGCTACAACGCGCCGAAGGCCAAAATAGCTAGTGCTCGGTTAAGGTAATAGTATATAATTTGTAATTATATGATTATTAATTAATAAAAAAAAAAAAAATACTTTGTTCAATTGACCCATAATTTAACCACTGATAAGTCCTTGAAGGGGAAGAAACTGCGGTAGTCTGGTATATCCATTATGTCCGTTAAATTTTTCAATAAAAATGTTTTCTTCTCCTTCTTCATCCCGAAAAAATCAAACTTAAACATAAAAAACCTTCAGTAATTAATTGTAATAAAATTAATTACGATTGTCATTATATGACGGTTACAAACACTTTACCCAAGCGTGGTTATAGTTAAAATAAACATTTCAGTATTTGGCAATTTATTTAATATATTAAATGTAATGTATATTAAAGCTCTTCATTGAATTGGCAATTTTCGTGGTTGAAAGAATATAAAAAAAAAATTGTTTGAAATTCCATTTTCAAAATAAATGTTAAAGAGTATCTTTTCCAAGTTTTTAAGTTCTATCTTAAATTTTTAATTTTTTTATTATTAAATTATGTGATTTTAATATTTTTTATTTTTAATTTTTTTTTAATACATATAAAGTGCTTATTGTAAAAACTTGATAAGCCACATTTATTGTATTATGGATTTTCGCAGTTTTCTAGACATCCATTGATTAATATTTAATAGAAGTCATGCTCAAACACTTACTGCAAGTACCTAGAGTATAAAAGTCCTGTAAAAGTAACATTTTCTGCATCTTTTTAACCTTTTAAAGGTAAAAACATACTAAAAATTAAATGTGGCTTATCAAGTTTTTACTAAAAGCCCTTCATATATATACTTAAGTTTATATTATTTTTATTTGCCAATTCGCTTCAACAATAAGTTTGTTCGCTTACTCAAAAATTTGTACAAATTTGTAAAAGTTTTTACTGGAAGGTGTTCGTTTACACAAATACTCAGTAAAAAATAGTAAGAAGAGAGAGTAAAGTGACAGGTTGTTGACAAAAAACTTACAAGTTTTTACTGGATAAATTTTTACCAGTAAGAATTTGTAAGAAGAAAAAAACATATTATTGAAAAAATATGTTTGTATTTTTAGTAAACAAAAAAAAAAATATTAAATTAAATTTTAATTGTCAATGAATTTAAAGTGCAAAATATTAAAGAATTAACTATGGAAGAAATTAAAAAAACATTCTAAATAATTTCTGGTCGACAATTTGAATTAACTTTTATCTTTTCCATAACGACCAGTTGATTTTTTTTTTAATATTTGGTATTTAAAATCAGCTGTTTTATATATTTTACCAATTCTTACAAATTATCCGTTCGTTTGCTTTTTTGTAAATTTGTCTTACTCTCTGTAATTTTGTACTGAGTAATTTTTACTGGACTTTACTGGGAAAGTAATCGAACACACTTAATGTCTTTAAGACACTACACATTGTAAACCAATTATCATGAATAAAGAACTAAATTATAAAAAAGAAAAAAAAAAACGAGGTTTTATTTTTTCCATTTTTTGTAGTAAATCCCCCACTGTGCAGTGTCGAGTATTTTTTTTATTTTTTTTTTTAATGAGAACCAACACTCAGGAAATTTTTCCTATTTATTAACGTGTGGCTTTCTTTGGAAAGGGGATAGTTTAGAGATGAAAGGTGGGGAAAGATGAGGGGCTTCACATATGGCAGCACTGTAATTGCGCGAGTAGATAAGTCTTTGAACAGTTGTTGCTCGCCACCTGATCGATAGTAGAAGAACTTATTGTTTATATCACCCATTTGCTGCAACAACGGCATAACTCAAAATTCGCGATTTTTGAGTTAATAATATAGAAATATTGGCAATATCATGTTCTATCTTGTGTAAAATACTCATTTTGATATCTTGTATACAGAACGTGTGAGACGAGTATATGCCGTTATTTCTATTCCTATGTTTCGCTCTTCTTTTACTCACAACAACGACACATCGTTAGTTACGCCACATTCGTTAAGGTTTTTGTTTTCGGAAAGAGCGACATAATTTGAGTTGTGCCTTTATAAGTGGAAAGGTAAAATGTGTTTTATGTAGTAAAAATTCTTATATACTGGCATATTTGTGTTGTGACTGTTTTGTTGAAAAAAATCATCTGATTATAACTAGCTATAACACAAAATATGCCATTGTTGTTGGAAAAATGTTTATCATAAACTTTTTTTTTCGCATTAAGAACGAAACATTTTAGTTCACTACACTACTATCAATGAACTTTAGCAGCAATAACGTCATGACTCAAAGTATAAACAATTTTCCATCTAAAAACAATTATTAAAAATGTTTTACTCTACTTTTTTCTATACGGATATAATAAATATAAGTTGATTTACAAGATGATATCAAAATATTAACATTTATTCATTTTTCCTCAGAGCTATAGTCAATTGAACACTTAAAACGCATTTATCTCAAAATCGAAAATTTTGAGTTATGCCGTTCTTGCAGCAAATGAGCGATATGTAAATTTTGCTTACTAACAATTGAATTTAAAAACAGTGTGTATGATTAATATTATTATATATTTAGAGCAATAAATTGATCACACGCACTGATTTTTTGGGAGATGTAGAAGTTTTGGAAAATTCAACAACTACCACTAGAAATATGGAAGAAAATTAATTGGAATTTGAGAAAAAATAATATTCTCTATGTCATTTTTGCCATTATCAATTTTTTTTTTTTGTATTATTAATTATACATATAAATGTTGACCAGTATTATGTAAATAAATATTAAAAACAAATTAAAGAAATTATTAAATAAATAAAAAAACTCAAATTTCAGTAAATATTTTATAAATAAAAAAAACCTACATAACCATGTTATACATTTGTACGAGTACGATAACAACGTATAAAAATAAATATTTATATAAACGCTACTACATATTTTTTATTTGGCTTTTATGTAGAGGTATAAATGTCACTTATGGCAAATATTGCTACTTACTTGTACGACGCGTTACACGTGTCGTGGGTAGTTGATGATGATGTTGTTGTTGGTGTTGTTGCTGATGTTGTTGGTTGTTATTATTACTGCTGGTATTTATATTTTTATGTCCTTTTGACGCAGCCATTATATCACTGCTCATCATATAACCACCTATTGGATAGGGAGGCATTTTCGGTTGTGAACACACACCGATGTTATGTCCAACGCCAACACCACTACTGCCATGACCATGTATTGTTGTTGATGTTGAGGAAGATGTGGAGGCCAAAGAAGTCTCATCGAAACAAGTATCATCGTCCTAATGAAGGAATACAAAAAGGATACGAGAAAAATAATAGAAATTTAAGTTTATTTATTTAAGAGTATGAATTTAATTTTGTTTTGTTGCGTTTTGAAATATTCATGAGATTTTTTGTTGTTGAACATTTGGGTTGTTGAACATGTTTTTGTATATCCAATCAAGTTTTATATCTTTTCAATATCTCTGGTAGAGATTTATATGTAAATTTTGTTTTTGTTATCCGTTTCTTTTTTTACTCTAATTTATTTTTGAGTCATTCCAGAAATTGTCGATACGGTCATCGGGCAATTGTCGATACAGTCATATGGATATCGTTTAAAATTAAACACATCGATATTCAACGTTCCTATATGATATATCTGTTGTATTAAGTTTTTAAAAATACGGTGCAGTTCGCGTTGAATAGCGGTTCAATATTCGGTATTTTTTTTATCAAAACTGAGAGAAATACCTCATGTTTAAACTGCTCTAACCTTTTAATTTTTTATCAGATTTTTTGATATCTTATACCTCATATGAAAGATTGGATCTTCTACTTTTGGATATTTGTTAGATATTCATGCAATCTGTTTTGAGAAAGTTTGCAAAAATGAAAAAACACTAAATTTTTCTGCTAATATTTCAAAAACTCCATCTTTGATTTTTCTTAAACAATTTTTAGTAGTAGATATTGTCTTGTACATCCAAGCGCGGATCCAGGGGAGGGTAAATGGGACATTTCTTCCCCCAAAAAAAATTTTCTCAATACAAAAATATAAAAGTTAATATAAAAGTTTGTAAAAACTCTAACTTCCCTCTCCCAAATTGCTTATTCAATTACAAATTGATAGCTCTTTAATTGAATTATTTTTTAATTTAATAATAACTCATTTGATTAAAAAGAGATCAATAAGCAATACCCTCTGAAAAACAAAAAAAAAAATTTTTTGTTGCCATACCAAATGTTTTTTTATAGAAGGGTTGTTGCCATACCAAATGTTTTTTAACAGCTTGAATTTTATAACATTGAATTTAAACCGACATGAAATTCTCATTTAGTTGACAGATTTATTTATACTTATGTGAACAAATTCACAAAGAAATTAGTTTTTCTTTCTATTGAAGCGTAGTCGTTATGGCAACATTTTTTTTTGGATATTTTTTTTGCAGAAATTAGCCATTTTGTTGAAGTCAGAGTATTTTTTGTTTTGTTTAAAATAATTTTTAATTTATTTTTTGCATTTTCTTTCTGTTTAAAAAAAAAATAAAAATTTTTATATAACGAGATGAAACTTTAAAAATTACATTATCAATTTTATGATAATGTTTTAGAATAAATAAATATTCCGATTGAAACAACTGAAACTAAATTATTTAACTTAATAAAGTAATAAACCTAATAAGAATTAATATCTAATATAATTGAAATGAATTTAAAATATTTATTACTAATACCACTAAACATAAACATTTATAAAGAACAACTACATAAATATTACAAAAAACTACAGCAATGTGTTGATGTTTTCAACAAACCGATTACATTGAAAAAGGTAGGGAACTATTTTTTTGTGTGCAACATATCTCTATGGGCTCAAAAAATATTTAAGTAAAATGTTGAATTTTAAAATTATCAAAACTCACGATCCATAGTCTAGGGTACACTTTTTAAATTGTCTTTGGTGCTTTGAATCCAAATCTGTATTCCTCCTAGTCATAAAGTTTTTGAAACATTCTAACCTACAAATGCAAAAACACGTTTTTTGTCATGTTCGGAACTTTACCATACCGCGATTATTTTCTCTTATTTGTAACTCGTCACGGATACTTAAACTACTACTCGTAATTATCAAAATACTTTTTGAAATTAACAGATATCTCTATTTGTTTTCAGATAAACCGATCGTTGAAATTAAGTAATTTAGTTTCATATCACACTTGATCAACAAGAGGGTATTAACTCAAAATTTTTAAAATATCACTTTTTTCAAGAAATCAACTAACAACATCAATATCTATCTATTGTAAAAATTTCAACGTATTCCGATTACTCTTTCATCTCGAAAACCAGCTTTGAGACCATTTTCATGATAATGTAGTGATTACCTTTATTTCAACAAAAAGGTATTATTTCGAGTTAATACAAAAGTTCAAATAGAAATGAATCGTATATTTTCATAAAAAGGTATTATTTTGATTTGAGCCTTTATTTATGTTAAAAAAAATCAAACTGTTTTATTTATATTTGGTTGTATTTTGAGTTGATACTGTTTTGTTGATAAAATATTCAAAATAATACCAAAAAAAAATCGATAAAATTTGCTTATTATGATATGTTTGAATCTTTAAATTCTGTTAAAATGTGGCCATAAACTGTTTTTGACTCTACTAAAGATTTAAAAATTTTGAGTTAATACCCTCTTGTTGATCAAGTGCGATATAAGTATAGATTGTTGCACTGGTTATTTTTGGCAACGGAGGAAAAATTAAGATATCAAGTAAATTCAAAAAGCGCTTTGAAAATTAAGAGTACTGTCAACATATGCTGTTACGAGTTTTATATATATTCGCTGTGTAGTAACAACCCGAATATGACGGAAAATTGTGTTTTTTGCACTTTAAGAATACAATATCATAAAAACTTGATAACTTGGAAGAGTTCTGTGTTCAGATTTGGAATCAGAGCGCAAAGGTATACTCTCCTTTTAAAAAGTTTACTTTAAACTATTGGTTTTGAGTTTTGCGAAATTGAAAATTCGTGTGTATTGAAATAAATTTAAAATTTAACTTTTTTTAGAAAATATGACGAAATTTTTTTATTCAAATCTAAATTTTTGACATATTATACAAGACAATATTATCTATGAAAACAAATTGTTTAAGAAAAATCGAAGATGTAATGCTAGTGGTATAAAGAATCACGCACAGAACACTTGTTTACCAGCGTTTCCAAAAAGCGCTTTGCCAGCAATTGTTTTACAATAATTTCCGTCAGAAATTACCAACGGCTTAAAAGTCAAACTGGTAAAGCATTTATTTTACAAAAATTATGATGCTTTGTTAAAAAAAAAGTTTGTAGTCTTAAGGTTCCGAGTTCGAGTCAGGTTTCAGGCAATCATTTACTTGCGTTTTAATCTATCAAGTATTACTTGTCTCGTTAACTCAGTGGTTAGAGCTGTCAGCTGCCAATCTGATGGCCAGGGTTCGAATGCCGACGGGACCAACACAATTATTCATGAACTTTTTTAAATTTTATTTTAGAAAGCAAATTTTTAGACCACATTTTTCATGGTTTTATAAACATTTTGCCAACGTTGGACGTTTTGTTTCTCTGTTTGAACACAGGTTCCTTTTGTATAATGATGTTATTATATTGGGCTAGGGAAAGCACTTGCTTGAGTGCGTTGCCAGCGGTGGCCCGTTTGTGTTTTTCAGACTGGATAGTTTTTAAAATATTCGCGAAAAAAACAGCGTCTTTAAATTTTTGAAAACTTTCTGGAAAGAAACTGTATTATTTTCCAATACGTATCTTGAACTGGAATATAAAACCTTTATATGAAATAAAATTTAAAAAAAATCAGATAAACATTAGCGCCCGTACTCATAAAAAATCTTAACTCAGATTTCAAATGCATTTTAGTTTAAACACATTTAAGCCTTTAAACTGTATTCATAAATGAATATTAGCTTAAAATACCTATTTTAAATCTTGTGTAAAAGTTAATTTTCGTTTATGAATATAGTTTTAAGGCTAAAATTTGTGTTTTAACTAAAATGTGTTTGAAATGCTGTTTAATATTTGTATGAATGCGGAGGGAGGGTATTTTTTCTTAGTTGTGCTTAAAATGTCGAACTTTGAGATGCGATAGAACTCGAACTACACCGAATTTCGACAAACTTAATACAGCATATATATCATAGGAACATTGAGTACATTTGCTCACTTTAAATTATATCGAAACACATCCATTCCAAAAACGACTAAAATCGAATGAAAATTTTTTTGGATTGTCCCTTTAATGCTTTTAGACATCATCTTAAAATGAACTTGACTTGAATGAAAAAATAAACCTTTAATGTTCTTGTCTATATCAACAGTTCTCTGTAAATCACATTAAAATTGACCGAGTGATTTCAAATTTTATTAATTTTTTGTACACACATATTCAATGGAGCACATAACAATTCTCCATATTCAGTTTTTCAAAAACTCGCGATTTTTTGACTACATATTTTAATTTTCGAAAAAATCAAAAAAACTCCAAAAGTATATAAATTTGAAGAGCTCTATTGTCAAAAGTTGTTTTTGGCTCTATCTGATTCAAAAAGCATTCCATTCATATGGTTGTCCTCTTTCACACGTATGCAATAAATAAACATACTTATTTAAAATGTATTTATGGAGCATATGTCATTTGTAGATGCATTTTTGAAATTGTTTTTCTCAAAATTTTTTGAGCGTGCAAAATTTAAATTTTTCTCATCTAATTTTCTCAATTTTTTCAAAAAAAAAAAAAAAAAATTCCTTATCTATTATTTCCAAACAAAAAATTATATTTTTTGTATAATTTTTATATAATCAACAGGTTTTAATACCGTTTAAAATAAATTCTTTGGGTTTATCTGTCAAAAAATGCATTTGTGTTGCAAAATCAATTTTTTAAAGCATACTTCAATAAGCATCTGCATCAAAAACTTATTTTTTTGATAGAAAAACTTAAAAATATTACTTTCAATTTATAACGAGCTTTCACCTTCGTATATTTACAAAAATAAAGCAAATCAAACATATTAGCTAGGTTGATATTAGTATTTCGATCTGGCAAAAGATCTCATCAGAATCCGAAGTTTTAGAAAAGTTAGAGCCTCCATAATAGGCAGAACTTTAACAAAAAACCTATTAATCATCAATTTTGCTCCATTCTTCTTAGTAATCAAGCACGTTACTTAACTTTGAAGATCAAAAATGTTTTATTTATATAAAAAATTTTTAGTGTTTACTCTGGCTCAAGTAATATTTTTTACAATCATATTAGTTTTTTGTTTTTATATACATCGATATTATTTTTATGTTATTTTCAATTTATAACGAGCTTTCAACCTCCGTATATTTACAAAAATAAAGCATATTGGCTAGGTTGATACTAGTATTTCGATCTGGCTAAAGACCTCATTAGAACCCGAAGTTTTAGAAAAGCTAGAGCCTCCATAATATGAGGAACTTTAACTAAAAATAGGTATTAATGAGCAATTTATCTCCATTCTTGTCTTCTTAGTAATCAAGCACGTGGTTAGGGTATTTTCCTAACAAGCATCATGACGTTACTAAACTTTGAAGACCAAAAATGTTCTATTTATATAAAAAAATTTAGTTTTTGTATTGTTAATAGTGTTTTCTGAATTTTAAACTGTTTACAATCCTGTTGAAAATAAAAAAATCACAAATTTTTCAGGAAAAAAAGTTATTACATTTATACTGGAGGTAATATGAATTTATATGCCCTTGTTAAAATAAATGGTTTTGTAGTAGAAAAGTAACCAGTTACGGATCTTAATTTTTTATTCTAGTTTTAAATGTCTTTATAGCCTAGTCGAAAGAAGTTGTTATTTTAAATTTATCTCCAATTTCGTATAAAAGCACTTTAATTTTCGAGACTAGTGTAAACGCTTTATTTACCATTCGGTGACGTCAATTGCATATAAGTTACTCGTACAATACCAACACTTAAAATAAACTAACCCAGAAGGGAAAACATGTATAATATACATGAATAGTTATTTTCATGTTGTATGTTTGGAAACTCATAAATTCTTTTAATATCCATGTGTCCAAATTGTGAAAATTACATTTCATTTACACCCTTTTGGTCATTTGCTGTTTATTTACGAGATTCTTGTACATATTTTACAAATAACAAGCACATTTTAAGGATATAAAAGATTCAAGTCTTTTAAACTTTAAAGAAAAGTTATTTTGATATTTTATGCGTTGTGGTGTAATGGTTAGCGTGTTGGACTGTTACACAGATGGTCCCGGGTTCGATTCCCGGTGACGACAACATCAATTTAGAAAAATAATATGTATGAGTTTTCGATCACTTATATGTATCGCTGCGCCCTCCTTCGGTGTTCCCATAGCACTTAACCCCACCGAAGTAAAATAATGAATCAGGGCTAAGAAACAAAACGCTTCAATAAATTCGCCAACTTTACATCAGGTGGCGAGCAACAATTGTTCTAAGACTTATCATCTCGCGCAATTATAGTGTTGCCATTTTTGAAGCCCTTCATATTTCACCACCTTTCATCTCTCCACTATCTCTTTTCCGAAGAAAGCAACACATTTATTAATATGAAGAATTTCCTGAGTATTGCTTTTCTTTTTTTAAAAAAAAAAAAAAAAAAAAACGGTAAAAGTTTTTTTTTAGTTTAAGGCAAATTTTTTTTTTTTTATTAATTAATAATCATATAATTACAAATTATATACTATTACCCTAACCGATCACTAGCTACTATGGCCTTCGGCACGTTGTAGCGAAAACAGACCAGTACCTCTGGTAGGAATCGAACCCACGACCCCCGCACTGATAAGCCAGCACGCTACCAACTAGCCTAACGGGGCGCACAGGGCAATTTTTTTAATATTGAGTCTAGTGGGTATAAGTTGTATAATTACTAAGCACTTCGGTAATATTTCCCCAGTTTATTTCTGCGTGTATATTCGGGACGTTATACATGATTTTTTCACAAAAATGTTTAAGTCTTCTGAAATTCCTTGCTATTGTTTTCAAAACGCAGGTTTAACTTTTACAATGTCTAATCTGGTTTTTGAGATATCTTATCATGAAGTTCGGAAAAACTCGGTTTTTTTTTACTATAATCGAGACGTTATAAGCTTTTCTTTAAAAATTTGCCGTTATTTAAGAAATATAAACAATTAAATATTATAATATAAGATGTAGTTTTATAATATTTAATAAAAAAAAAAAATGTGTAAATGCGCAGCGCATAAAGTCAAACTATTTGTCACATATAGTAATGGGTTAGCGATTTGCTACAATCATCCAATTATTTTACTAAATTATTTATTTATATTTAATAATATATAGAATAGAGTGCCCCTTAAGGTGTTCTACAAGTTTAAATGTTAGAAATGTTGAGACGCTACCCTCTAATTTTTTTGTATTTGTCTTAAAAATAACTCATGTGAAATTTTACGCCCTTACAACCACGCCTTCCCTACCCGATAGGGCCTTAAAGATCAAAACATGTGTTTATATGGGAAAAAGGGATATTTTTTTTAGTTTTTGCTGTTTTTTTTGCAATATTGCAATAGTTTTCACCCGAGATTAATAAATTAATCGAGATTAAGATAAAATTATGTATTCAAAAAGGTATAAAAATCCAAATTCGGTTAAGAATTTCCCCAGTAATAAATAATGCCACAGACCACTAATGTGTCAAATACCACTTCAGCAAGAAATTCGAGCTCAAATTTTAAACGTTTTTAAAATTGATTACTGAAACATAATTTTTTTATTTAATACACTCATAATTGTGAGCCATTAAAGAAGTTTTTAGTTTTGGATGGCGTTAACCTGTCCTACGGTGATGTCAAAAATGAACAACATTTTTGTGGTGTTTTTTAAATCTCCAGTTTCCAAATTTTAAAAAAATTTCTTTAACAAAATCGAAAAAATTTAGATTTTTTTTGCTTAAACTTGTTTAAAACATCTAAGAGATTAAAAATAAAAAAATTTAAAAATATCTCCCAGTACACTTGGGTAGGGCAACGATTTAAATTTTACGGATTTCGGGGAAATTGTGTTTTTTAGTAATAAAAAGGCTTATTTGTTGCCATAAAATATTTTAAATCAAAAATTAGCTACTTTTGTAACTTTTATAGTTTTATTTTATAAGCATTACTTAAAGTTAAAAATAAAAATATTTCGAACATTATTAACCCATGTGGACCTGCGACCCCAAGTGACCCCAAACTTATTTATTTCAATTTTCAAAAAACGTTAAGGACTTTCTTACTACTTTTGAATTTTAAGAAACATGATGTAATAGATAATAACAGAATATTTTAAGATTAAGTGCCAACAATTTTGGACATATTGAACAACATTAACCCGTACCGTGCCGCATTCAGATCCAAGGAGATACTGTGCGTTTTTATATATTTTTGAACAAAAAGTATTTGAATTCTTTTTTTTACAAAACCTGGCCAAATTCCTAAAAATATATTCTGTATTAAATTAACCCTAAGATGACTTGAATATAACACATGTGTAATTTTGCGCTTCTACGACCACGCCTTCCCTAAGCGACAGGGCCTTAAAGAGCGAACTATGCGTGGTCGTAGGGGCGTAAAATTTCACATGAGTTATTTCCAAGACAAATACAAAAAAATAGAGGGTAGCGTCTCAACATTTAACTTTAAGGGACACTCTAATATAGGGGTATATTCGCTAATGTGGGCTGTTAAGTAAATTCAGCCTTTCGTTTTTTTTTTACATTTTGATGTATGTATAAAAATATTAACTGTTATCAAGTCTAAGTTCCGCTCTCGATTTCAATAAAAGTTTTGACGTGGTTTTATTTTGTCGTTGCAAAAAAAAAAAAAACACGCAACGTAAAGTGGAATTATTGGTTAATATAAAATCTAAATAACTAGATTTTTCAAAGTCTAATATCAGCAAGCAAGAATTTTATGCACAATTTTAATAAGACAATGTTCTCTAATGTGGCCTGTTCCCTAAAGTGGGATTATCGATTCTTTGCATGAATATGTCAAATCTGTAATCAAGTTCAAAGTTCATATAAAAAACAAACCAAATTCATTTTATACAGTAGTTTTTTTTAATTCTTCTTATTTTCAACGAGCTTAAGATCATTTACTTATTAATTATAATTGTTTATTTCCAAAATTTCGTCTCCACATTGGGTGACTTCTTCAGGGAACAGTTATTACAATTTGATCGAAAAACTTGTTTAATTTTTTATTGCATATGTGGTTAATTTTTACTACAATTGTGGTTCGTTTTCGAACAGTAAAAACCAAATAACAATGTTAGTTAAATTTACTGAAATGTAAGTCGTCCTTATTTCAAGTGAAATTTCATTTGTTTTAAACTACATTTGCAGTGGGGTTTGCCTACATAGTATTCTAAGTACTTTCAAAATAGCGTTTATGCTTCATTAGTACAATAAAGCAATTGAGGAAGGAATTTTATTGTGATTTCTCAACTGCATACTTTTGAAGCAGTAAATAAGGCAGATATTTCTTTTCTTGAGTTTACCATTTATTACCAAGGGCACAACTAGTCAATTAAAATTATACTTTTCATTAGCGCCCTTTAATTAATAGCGTTTTCTTTTCTGACAAAAATGTTACATTTTTTTGCACTTTGCCCTCAAATTACCTTTTTGTGTTCTTTTCTAAAATATGGTAAACACTCTGGGAGGGTGACGTGTTTCTTTCTGAAAATGTTGCCTTATAAAAGGCAAAAAATGCTACATTTTCTGCCCTCAAAAAATTTACAGGGTTGGATGTTGCCCTGTTTTTTGGTTTATCAATCTCATGTGTATATATTGCAAAGTTTTTGGCGAGAAAACTCTCACCTTGGTAGCAGAGTGGTAGTGTTCTGCCTTCTGACACAGAAGATCCCGAGTTCGAACCCTTATTGGTATCACATTTTTTTATATTTTTATTTTTTTTTTGGTAAATTTAATTTACGATTTTTTTTTTATTTTTTTATTTTTTGCTATTTTTTTAATTTTTTCTTTTTGTAAGTATTTAATAATTTTTTAATCTGAAATTCGCTTACAAACAAAATTATAAAAAAAAAAAAATTAATTGAAGAAAATGTATGGAGCTAAATCCAAATTTTTTAAATAATTAAAAAAACAAAAATTAATTATTAAAAAAAACATTAATTTTTTTTTAAAGTTTGCTGGGATTCGAACCCGAACCTTAACAACACTAAACAACATATTTGTTTAATTGAATGTAATATGTGATGAAATTGTGTTCTATTCTGATTGTAAAAATGCTTCATTTTAATGGGGCGAGAGCAAAATTTGAAAAATGTTGCACATTAAGAAGGCAACACTTTTTTCCAGAAAAGAAAACACCATAAGTTTATTCAAGCATGTTTTTTAAAAATTTTAAAGAAGTTCCAAAAGTTTTCGTTCATTTTGTAAATAAAAATTTCATTAATTTAATGAAAATTTCCTCAGACGAAATTTTAATAAAACAATTTCTGTCAGTGTAAATACCATTTAAGGGCTGCTTGATTAATTAACATTTGTTGTTTTAGAATATTGAAAATTTTCACTTGCCTTATTTAATAAACCTTTATTTATATATAACTTAAATCTTCAACTTTTCTGGAATTCATCAATTTATTTTGCCAATTTACTTCCAAATACCCAACAAGTAATAGGGAGTACTCACAAATTTGCATACATTTGAACTAAGCTGTGAATATTTCATTAATGTCAAATTAAAAATTTAAATTACTCTGAATTCCTACTGTTTTTTAATTTAGATTTATTGATTACAACTTTTCTGATATATAAATACAACAAATAAACATTGAACGTACCTGCAACAATGAGAAATCCACTTTGATTAGACGTTGTTTTGAACGTGGCGTTGTGTGTGGCTCCATGTGCTCCTGTGACTTTAATGAATCACGCAGTTTATTATGAGGTTGATGGTGGTGATGATGCTGCTGATGATGATGTTGTTGTTGTTGATGATGTTGCTGATGCTGAGCAACAGTTGCTGCTGTTGACGACGACGATGTTGTTGTAGTCGATGGAGGAAGCACTGTAATGAAAATGAAAGATATAGACGATACACATTAAGAAAATGTTGGGCAAATAAGTTACAATTTTATGTGATAGAAATCACATTTATTTTAATGATTACACGGTGTTACAAAAACAAAACAAAAAATTCTATTCAATTTTCAAGTGACCTAGTGTAGGTTATAATTCTAGTATTACGAAACCGGTTTGAGAAGTTCCATATACGCTCAAATTTTTGAGACAACGTTAAAATAGTATTTTTTGTGACTGGCGCATTTAAAAAGTGTTAACTCACAAGGAAGGTATCCCGACCCGGAACGGCAGATCTTAATAAACTTCGGATATGTTGTACAGAATAGAAATTCGTACTTGTTTTAGCAACCCAATCTCTTGTTTAGGCTTTACTAAGTGGTGTCAAAAATTACCCAATTTCAAGTTTTTTCGGTTTTTTTTCGTTCTATTAAAAGTAACTAAGATACCATAACTATGATATCAAATGAAAGGTTTTTTAAAGACAGATTCACTGGTGTACAAATTATACCCACAGATTTTTAAGTGCTTTTTTTTTCAAAAAATATGTCGCACACCCAGTTCAAAAGTGACTCAACTCAAAATTTTGATTTTTCGGTTTTATATGCTTAAACTATGCACAATATACTTGTTTATCTATAAAAAAAATCAGTGTATTTTGTTGTTGTTAACTGTTGCTAAAAAACAGTTATGTATTTATTTTTGTTTCAATTGGTATAAAGTTGCAAATATTTTTTTTTCGATTTCTGAAAAATTAAAAATTTTGAGTTGAGTCACTTTTGTACTAGGTGTGCGATGTGTTTTAGTAACATTAAATCTGGTGGTTTATTAAGGAATTTCAGTTGTGTTGAGCTAAAAAGAAGGCATTGCTATGCCTATTAAATTTAATTGAGGGGGTGTCTGAGCTTTTTCCGATATTAGAAACCGTTCGGTTTTAATGTGACTTTTTCTGAAAAGCCTTTTTTCCGCTATATATCAAATAAATGTGGCAACTCTGGGTTCACTAAATAGGCAATATGAGTCCAAAATTTTTGTTTATAAATCTAGTTTTCGTAAATTAAAGACAAGTTTTCATACAAAAACATATTAATTTTTAAACCTAATTTTAACCCTTAAACGTGAGATTGGACAGCTAAAATAAAATACGTGTCTCCTTTTTTGCTCCTTTACACTATATCTAAAGTTCAATAAAATCTGCGAGTTCGGGTCGGGATACCGCCCTTGTCAGTAATTTTTTAACCAATTTTAAATTTCTATACGATAACTTTGTTAATTTTCAACCAATTTTAACAAATGATGTCTAATTTTACTCAGGAAAATACTAACTTTAAAAATATTGTTGTTTAAAAAAAAGATTCCCAAAAAACCCTCGTAAAAGTTAAACATGTTTTAAAAAAAACTAAAAATTTTAATTATTATTTAAAAAATCTCTACTTTTTTAAATCCAAGTAAACAAGTTTTGATATAGTTATATATTACTTAATGGAAGAAGTTGAGGAGTTTCGTCAGTGCGACGGAGTTCCTGGGGTAGAAAGGTGACATAGGACCAATTGTTTAGAATTCGCCAAATGGATTGGCCTGGAAACTCGCCCGATTTAAATCCAATAGAGCACCTCTGGCACATTATGAAACGAAAAGTAGCCGATAATAAGCCAGAGAGTAAAAAATCGCTTGTTACTGCTTTGGATAAAGTCTGGTACGAAGAAATTACCGGTAATATCCTCCAAGTCCTTGTTGACTCAATGCCATCCAGAATAGAGGCTGTAATAAAGGCAAAAGGAGGAGCAACACGATACTGATATTTTTTTTTTTTAGTTCTAGTGTTAAGTCAGTATAACTGAAAAAAAATCCTGAAAAACTTTGAATAACTTTAAGTTTTATTTAATATTTAGCAATATTCATAACAATGTGAATTTTCTTCAATAATTTTATTTTAAATAAAAACTAGTGAAACTTTCCTTAAATTTGGTACTTTTTTAATATTGTCCTTGGTTTGGTCTTAAAAATAATTAAAAAATATATCCTTTTAACAAAAATCGATTTTAACTGTTTTTATAAACAATATTCTACAAATTTCTCAGTGGTGCGGTTTTTATGACCGCCAGTGTATATATTGAATGTAAATGTATAACGTTATATATAATTTAATAAATTTGGGTGAGCACAAAATTCAGATACAACTGCATCAAACTATATCTAATTTCATCAAATTAGATCTAGTTTGATTAAAAAATGTATAATCGTATTATATAAGACATAATATGATACAATTAGATATTCTCAATTTTCGGATATAATTATATATAATACGAACATTCACAAACTATTTTTTTACATGCGAAGAAAGTAATAAGTATATTTGGAAAGACCACAAATGTTTAAATGCGCCAGTCGCAAAAAATTTTCACTTGCAAATTGATTTTTCAGTGTAGCACAGTGTTATTATTATTAATGTTATATCATCTGCAGCAGCTGACAATACATTTTGAAATTTTCTATATTTTCTTGCAATTAAATTACTCAAATTACTTCACTTTCAGCATAGTTTTAAGATAACTTTGTTAATTGTTAATACATTTAAATAGCAATTTTTGATACAAATTATTTGTTTTTTTTTCCACCATTAGTTGATTTTAATCGTTGTTTACTTTTATTTGTGTATATCACAACACTTGTGTTAAGACATGTAGTTATGTTATGGAATATTTCAAAA
Source organism: Delia radicum (assembly GCA_021234595.1). NCBI lineage: Eukaryota > Metazoa > Arthropoda > Insecta > Diptera > Anthomyiidae > Delia > Delia radicum. The sequence goes on from CM037854.1 coordinate 47,732,764, forward strand.
AATAAAGATTGTCAAGAAATGTGTGTATATATTTAAATGTGTGTTGATATTTTGACACGTGTGTAACTTATTTTATTCACATACATTATACATTTGCTTTATACAACACATTTTGACATGTAAAACACACTTGTGTGATTGTGTGAACTGGGCTTTACGAGGAGCTACATTAATTAGTTTGTCATTTTTATAAAGCGAACAGAATAATTCCTCCAGAGGAATACGTGTATTTCGATATTGTAACAAACACAAAATATACGTACACCTTTAGAGGAATTATTCCGTTTGCTTTATAAAAACAAACATTTTTGACACATGCTGAAACTGACTTAAGATGCCTCTTATCATCAAATTTTTGAAATGATAGAAACGATGGACTGGGTTGTAAGGAGTTGTCGAAAGTTTTTTTAAAATACATGTCTGTTTTTTGCTTCAGACATTCACAATTATATTTGCAATTGGTTAGCGTATTGCGTGAACTGAGGTTTTTTAGTAAACAGGTCCTCTGAGTCAAAAAGGGATATTAAAATCTTTAAACGCAAAAGTTTTATAAACTTTTTAAAAATTTTGCGAATTTTAATTTTTTTTTTCGCATTTTTTTCTAAAAAAAAAACATTGCTTGAGAAGAAGTTAGGTATTTAGAGCGAATCTTTACGACGGACTAATTGATAAAGTGCAAAAGTGGTTTTCATTCGTAGCGGGTACAGCGGCAGTTATTTTCAAACACATTTTGCTTTGCGACAACTAAAGCGCCAAACATATATCAAACAAAAGATTTTAAATAGCTTAATATTAAAAAGAAACCCCATCAACAAATTTTAAGAATTTTAAATTTTATGGAGAAATCAAATTTTTCCTAACCTCAAAAAGCATCCATATATAAAATTTTGAATTTTGCGAATATAAAAGTATTTAAAATGATTTCCTGCAAGTAACTCTAAACTCAACAAAACAAAAAATAAATACGTATTTTTCCATATAATGGCTCACCTTCCAAAATTTTTGTTTGTACCACAAACATAGATTTCACCTCAAAAATGTTCTTTTCCAACACCATATGGTAAAAAAAATTCGGCAAAACCGGGAATGGCTTCATCATATTTATGAAACAGTTTCATTGCAAGAAAATTTATGAAGTATTATTGCATTAATGAAGTGTTCATAAATATTATGAAGATTTTCATAAATATTTTAAAACATGCTTCATAGTTAACTTCTTTATCATTTCATAGCTAAATGTCACCAACGTTTTTTTTTTTTTTATTATAATGACCCATATCTCGATTTCCGAAGTAGATTGAACAAAACGTAAAAATTGTTTAATCTAGTGGATTACTAACACCCCAGCAAAACTGCCAAGGAATAATTACACGGTGCTACAATGAAAAAAAACTTGGAAAACGACCTAGCGTGGGTTATAGGTCTTGTTGAGTACATTACAAATTGTGTCAAAAAATTACAGAAACACCCTCAAATTCAGAAGTTATTCTAAAAAACCGTTTCAAGTGATGTTCGTCAACTTATCGACCTGTTACTCAGTCAGTTTTTGTCCGATTTACATTTTTTTAACGGCTTTGGAAAGAAAACTGATTAGGCTTTAAAATTACGTGCATTTCTTATACATTTGTAAGTCATAAGTATTGTTTTTGTTAAGAATATCTACAAAAAAAAAAACGAAAATTATAAACTTTTTTGATTTTAGTAGCTTTTCATTGCTTATTTTAATATGAAAGCTTATAAAAATTTATACCAACGTATAAAGAAAATTTAGTTCTTAACAAAACATGGTTTTAATTTTTCAAATCGGATGAAAATTGTAAAAGTTATTCAACTTTTCATTAACACCTGTTTTTAGCATTTTCTCCCCCAGCGCAAACCATATGAATAAAAAAAAAAAAAAATTAAACAAGCGTTTTTGTAAGTCAAGTGGTTTACCAGAAGAAAAGTCTGCAATCTTAACATGTTACTTTAGAAAAAGTTTAGTAACTTTTGCAAATAGAAACCGATTTTAACAAATAATATCTCGTTTTTTTCTATATAAAATTGTCTTTAAAATACAGTGCAAAAAAAGATAGGTTTTCATAAAAAAAAATTAAAATAACTCTTGTTGAATTTGAAAAATTTGGAAAAAAAAATAAAAAAAAGAGAAACTTTTGCTAAACACTTACCTAATGTCTTGGAATATATATTTAATGAATACATTTCATGAAAGCCTAATTCTTTGTCTTTCCAAAACTGTTTAAAATTTTGAAATCGGTCAAAAAATGTTTGAGTTAGAGGTACTAAAGTGCTACGACCTACCCTAAAACAGTTTTTTGAAAATAACTCAAAATTTTGAGGGTGTTTCAAAATTTTTGAAAACGGTTTTTGTATGTCCTCACCTAGGCCTACAACCCCCACTAGGTCGGTTTTCAAGTTCTGACAAAAAGTTTTTTTTTGTAGCAGTGTGTTATAATCGAGCATTTTCATCGATGAATTTGACATAGGAAGGAATTATTTTTTTTAATGCTGCAAAACAACTTCCTAGGAATATTTCATGACTAAATGACTTCCAAGATAGGCTGGTAAATAGTTAAACTCCTGTTTTTGCTGCAGACATTTAAATAACTATATTATAAAAAAGTACTTCCATTGTCATTTACGAGGAGCTACAAAGTAATAATTTGTAATCTGTACATTTTCCCAGTAAAAAATTTTAGTGTTTTTAGAAGCAGGATAAAACAAATGAGATGATGTAAGTGCTTACTATTATATAATATTGAGAAGCAGCTAAAGAAACTAATAATTTTCGTATAGCAAATAAACAAAAATGTTGAGGTTACTGTTTTCCCTAACAAGGATGCAGATTGTAAGCAGCTTACCCTAATCCCTTATAAGGATGAAGGTTGTAATGCAGAAAGTTCCATATCGTGGATTATAAACTATCTCTACAATTTTTCCCCGAGTGATTCCGATTGTGTTTGCTGTTTTCGAGTATGTAATAAAAAATATTTAGTCATTTAACTGTCTCTGAAGAGCTAGCACGTGGAGTGGTAAAAAAAAAATAAAATAATTATATTATATGTCAAAAATTGTAATGACATGTAAGCAGCGTTTTTTACTGGGTTGGTACAATGTCTTCTATATTTAGGTACAATAACTGGTAAATAGTAGATCGATTTTACATGGTGCCGGTTCAATTGAGTAATATGTTTAAGTATAGTTAGAAGTTTACAATGAAAATTAAAATTATTCAAGTTCGAGGCCATACTCTATATTTATTTATTAGGAGTTTTTGTTTTTAAATTTATTAATTGACCGCTTTCAGGAATGTGTTGATAGATCTATTTCGAACACGTTTTGAAAGAAGTGACAATCCCATGCAAAACATCAAACATTCATATAAACTAGTTTCCAGACTAAACGAGAACTAATATATGAGCGCGAAGTTAAAGATGATCACCATTGATCAAAAATAAATTGAAAACTTTTTTAAAAAAAGGGAGAATAAAAACAAATAGCGTGTATTGTATATCTACCAAATGTAGAGCTTGCACATAACGAACATAATTTTTATTTTTAATAAAAATTGTTAAAAATTTACTTTAATATAAAATTTATTACTATACAAGGAATTCTTTTAAATGTCTACTATACAGTGGCATAATACACCTTGTTTTTTTATGTCATTTTGAGTATTGTTTTTAGTTTTAGTCCCATCAGCTATTAAATTGTATTCATTATGAACTTACGCCCGTAAAAAGTATGTTATTTTTATGTCATAAAATGAAAAACTAGTTTACATACTATGGGAAAATATTACTTTCTTATAAACAAAGTAATATAATGAGGCCATACAGTGAATAAAATCCATAATTTGACGAATATTTAAAATTTACATAAAGTGTCGAAAATTGAATAACAAAAGATCTTTTAAAAATATTGAAAATAAATTTATGATGACTTTAAATTGAAAAAAAAAATCAAATTAACGATATGAGTTGCCCCGTATTGGTCTTTCGAACTGAAGTCTCTTATCTTTTAAATTAGAGTTCATATATTTTTCTTCTATTAAATAAACTGTTTAAAACTAATTTGAATGACAACAATATGTGTAAAAAAAAAAAAAATTAAATTAGTGATTTTTCCAATAATTGTCTTTAAATAATTTGAATAAAAGTCAATTTCAAGAGTATTGTCTTTTTTTAAATAAAGATAAAATGGTAAAATAAAATGTCTAACCTTTCAAATAGCAGTTCCCTTATTGTTCTTTTATCTTTTCTTTTTTTATATAAACTTATTTCAAAATTTTACATGAGCCTCGTTCACTTTTTTTATATTTCAGATATCAAAAATATGGTACCTCGAACATAAGTAAAATCAGTAAGTTTTTGTATAATAGTTGTAAATAATTTGATGAAAAAATTTTTCTTTAAAAAAAACAAGGTCGAATTACTAGGACCTTGATCTTTCTCAGATCTCTTGTTGTTCCTCTATTTAAAAAGCTTGTACACTTAGGATATTATGTAGGTAAAGACGACAGCAATTGTAGTTAAAAACAAATGAAATTTCACTTAAAGAAAGGACGACGTACATTCCAGTAAATTCAACTAACATTGTCAACATTTGTTTTTTAATGTTCAAAAAAATGACTGACAATTGTAGTAAAAATGAAAATGGTAGTAAATAATAAACAAACATTTTTTTTTATTTTTTGAAATAACAAAAAAATACTGTTAAAAATGAATGTAAAATCATAAAACAGTCATTTGATGTGGTTTGTTTTTGTAAATGAACTACAAGGTTAGTAAAAAATTTAATTTGTTCTACAAATGACTGATATTTGCATTAAAAATAAAGAAACTGTATTACAACCCAAACAACTACAGATTTTTAAAGCAGAAGTTCCCTGAGTGTAAAACAAATTTAAAAATTACAATAATAATTACACTGTTAAACACTAAAAATGCATCCGTGATGCGTCTTAGCTATTGTGATAGATTTTAGGACGTAGATCACGAGTGTGAACACAATATTTTAATATTAGCTCCACTTTTCGAAATATTCGCGAATTTAACTTTTTACCAAAAAAACTATTTTTTTCTTTAAATTTTCTTATTAATTCATTTATTTGAATCAACTACGAATAACTTTTAATATGGTTTTAAAGAATGGACTTTCAGCATTAAAAAACCTTATCAATTAATTGCGATTGGTTGAAGGATGTAGGAGATATTCTTGTAGTTAAAGTTTTACCTTCACTTATTTTTCTTTTTTGTGAATATTATAAAATCCCTTAATCGAATTTGCAAAAGCACATGATGGTAATTTTTATTCCACTTAATTAATTTTAGCGATTGATTCATTTCTTACTATAACATAATTTTCATAAAATTCAAATTTTAACATTTTTTTTAAATTAATTTTGTATATATTTAGTATAGTTTCCAAATTTTATTCAAATTTTAACTTGCCGTAGCAGAACTGAGGTCAAATTTTAGATGTTCGGCAGAAGACGTAGCCAAACTTTTCAATTTACTTCTTAATTTGAATAAAACGTGAATTCCGGTTGATTTTGAAAGCGAAATTTCTTTAAAGTGAAACAAAAAAATACTACAAAAAAAAAAAAAAACACGAGAAAATCACAAAAAAGCTAAATTAGATTTTTTTTTCTGCAAAAATATGAAATAATGAGATCAGTTATTTTAATGACGTGCTTTGGAAAAAATGGGAATGCTTGAACTTTTTTATTTTTACTAAAATATATAACAAATTTTGTTCTCGAAATTTAAGAATTTTATCTGAAAATGCACACTCAAATAAAAAAGTTAGTAAAGTCAACAAAAAATTTTGCTGAGTCAGCAAAATTTTAGTCAAGAGGGTGCTTGCAAAAAAATTGCTAATGTCAGCAAAATCTTTTGCTGAAAATCAGCGAGCTGATTTTTAACAACTTGCTAAAACTTAGTGGATTAGAAATTAAAAAACCCTTGCTAAACATTAATACAATTTTTGCTGAATATTAGTAGACGGAAAAAAACTCAGAACATTTGTAGAAAATTTTTACTTTAGTTAATTTATTTTGCTGAAAATCATAAAACATATTTTCGTGATTCTTTTTAAAATAATTTACAATACGTTACAAAATATAAAAATTTTCATACGACATGAATTACATTGACGACATGAATTAATGTAATATCTGCAAATATATAGAAATAATTATATATAACATAAGCAAAATTAAACTACTTACATCATTGGTTGTCTCAATGATGCTATCTTTTAAAGGAACGCCAATGCCGCAGAGAATTATAGAAACGAAACGAAAAAATAACAAAATGTAACATATACAACCCGTTTTTTTGCAATAAGAAAAAGGAAACATAAAATTTACCGAAGATGTATGTCTTTGTCTTCGCTTTAGTCTGTCTACCTGCTGTATATTTGTTATCAACTTGATTTGACTACAAATTTGACTACAAATACACATTTAATCTTTTTTAAATTTAAATATTTTATTTTGTCTTTTATTTAATTAATATACAATTACTTTAACAAGCCGGTGAAAACGCAAAATTTAAGTTGTTTAAATCCACAATGTTTATGTATGAAAAACAGATACAAAAATCGTCCATGGTTGATTTTTGTTATGTGTCTTACTAGAGTTGTACTTTTTAGTATAATTTTCCTCGTCACTACTACATCTTGACATCTAATTCATTCTGCGTATAACTTTTAATCTGGTTGTTGTTCACATTATTGATGTGCTAATCAGCACACTTTTTTTTAGCAAAATAAATTAGTAAAACATTAGTAAAATATTAGTAAAACATTAGTTCAAAACAGTTAAGTGCTGACTAAATATAACTTAAATTTTAGTTTAAAAAATAATTTTAGCAAAAAATTTGCTGATAATAGTATAACTGATTTACAAGATGTTTTACTAACTTTTCTACTAACTTATTTTTTTGCGTGTACTCAATTTCTTTAAATATTTGGTGTTTGGACACTAATGATAGTTTTACTCAAAGAATAGTAAAATTTTGTGGTGAAATAACATAACATTGTATTTAGCGATATAAAATTATATACGACATCATGCTAATTAATATATACCTTATGTATTAATATATGCCACATCTATCACATCAGTAATATAAATCAATATATATTTAAAAAAACATTTTCCAAATCCAAAATAATTATATGTGATCATATGCGCCATCACATATATCCATATTAAGCTATATAAAGCTGTATGTTTTTATATAATATTATATTAAATAAGATATGATTGTATATGAACGTTTTTAATAGGGTGGTTGATTTTTTTTATATGTCTTACAAGATTGGACGTCTTAATATCATTATCCTTATCTCTACTACATCTTGACATGCAGCGACATCTACTTCATACTGTGTATACCTTTCGTCCACACTATTAATGTGGTTATTGCTTATTTTTTAGCAAAACCACTTAGTAAGACATTAGTAAAACATTATTTTAAAACAGTTAAGCGCTGTATAAATATAACTAAAATTTTAGCTGAAAACACAAAAAATAGTATATTTGATAGACGTTTTACTAACTTTTCTACTAACTTATCTTTTTGAGTGTACGTATTACAGTTTTGGATTTTCTTTTCGTTTTAGCTATATTATTAACGAAATCGTGAAAAATATGAAATTTTAACTTTAAATAGATGCATAGAGAATATTATCACACCTTTCAAAGCGTGTACACTTATAGAAATAAACCTGTAAAAATAGCAACAAAAAAAAAGCTACTAAAAATTAGTTAAAAAAGAGCTTGCAGAAAAAACTGCTAACATTAGCAAATTTTTTTTTACTAGATATTAGTAATATAAGAATAGCAAAACTGCAAAACTGCAAAACTGTTGCGTTTACAAATATTTAGTTATATTTGAGTTAAATTTCAGTTAACTGAAAGTAATAAAATAATTTACTAAAATTAGCAAAAAACATTTACTAAATATTAGTAAACAAAAAAATCATTAAAAAATGTTAAATTTTTAAATTTTTTTTTTTTAATGCGAATATTAGTCTGTCTTTATTAAATCAGCAATCTACAATTTTTTTACCAACAAAATCTGTTGATTTTAGCAATATAAACATTTTACTAAATTTGAGGCAAATATATCAATTTTTTTGTTAATATTACAGTTTTTGTTTGCTATTTTGAGTCTACAAATATTTAGTAAAAGTTTTAGCTAATTGTAAAGTGTAAAATGCTATTTTCAATTAACTAAACTTTACATCGAATATAACTAAAACTTTGAAAGTTAATAGATTTATTTATGCTGTTCTTATTTTATTAATATTTAGCTAAAAAGTCTGCTAGCAAAGTTTTTATTATTCTTTTATTTTAGAACTGGAAATCACTACTTTCTTATTTCTTTTATAAGACTCCTTGTGGGTAACACTTAATTATTGTTTGATGAATGAAGTTACAACATGTCACCTGTATAAGAAGCTTAACGAAATTAACTTGTTTATTTTAATGCGTATATTTTTTAAACATTTTTATGACCATACCCAGCAAAAATAGCCTCGATTTGGAAAGCAGTAACTACATTTGTATGCTTTCAAAATAGCGCTTCACCATCTTGTATATAATAAAGCAATTAGGAAGGCATTTTGATGTGCTTTACTGAAGGCATTTTTTTGAAGCGTAAATAATGCATACAATGAATCAGTAAAGAATGCATGAAAAAAAGCATTAATGTTGTCAATACACAAAAAAGCGCTTTATATTTCTTACGAAGGCATGCATTTATTACTTCTTAGAGAACATGAATTATTAGAATGGCTTTTCTGAAAAAACGTTTCCCAGTTGCTAATGTATTCCGTTCCATCCCAGCTTTATATGTGAACAAGATAGCAAAAATTGTAAAGAACTCGTAACACGATAAAGCGTGAGTGAAATATATAATGATTAAGCGCGTCGTGCGTAATCGAGTGCTTAAAAAAATTGTGTCCGATTCGTGAGTAGTTTCAATTTATTTCCGAAAGATTGCGAAACTTTGATTTTTTCAATTACATATTTATTTTTTTGGGTTTTTATGTTCACACAATTTTTTGCCCACCGAATATTATTAAATTTTAATACTATTTGTAACCACCGATTTTTATTTACAAATTTCGAATTTTTATTGTAACTATTAAATAATTTATGTATATATTCTATAATATTCTTTAAATAGATTCAAATGCATTCAACAAAATTTATTTTATAAATAAAAAGTGTTATGCCTCGAACTGAATTCGAACCGGCGATCTTCCGTTTGTCTGGCATGTGCTTTACCTTTAGCCTAAAACCAATTTAAATATGTTTTTTAAATTCCAATCTTGAATATTTCTAGTTTCAAATTAATATATTTGTCTAAAAATAGATTTGTATGTTCAACAGAAGTTCGGTTGCTTATCTCAATATTTTATTAGAGTTACCAAAATATGAAAAAAAATTTATATTATTTGAAAATTATGTTATTAATAAAACATGGGGTTTTTTCTAAAAAACAATTAATAAAAAATTCTTATGCCGCGAACTGGGATCGAAAAGGCGATCTCATGCTTGTCAGCCAAATATTTTACCTCTAGCCTAAACTCAATTTGAATTTGTATTTTCCAATTTCAACTTTAAATTTTTTTTTTGTTTCAAACTTAAATATGTATGTCTAAAAATAGATTTATTTGAACAATAGAAATTCGGTTGATGATCTCAACATTTTATTTTTTTATTATATATTCAATATATTATTTTTATATATTTTATAAAAAAATTTATAGCGGTTTAAATTTTAAAATTAAAAAAATTCTCAAAATAAATTTTTAATTTAATTCAAAAAATGTCGCACATATTTAATATTTTTTGGAGTTTGCATTGAAATTTACTTCCTCATTTTGTGTTCTCCAAAAAATCTTTGTCAATTTGTGTGGTATTTCAAAAAATTTTATTTTTGACTTAAAATCGCGATTTACACGATATTTAAAAGTTATAATTTGTTTTGGAGAATATATTTGAGTTTATCGTAATCAGTTGAAGAGCAAATTTTTTTTTTTATACAAGTTAATTCCAACTGTATAAAGTTTCTTGAAATTTATTAATGCTCTTCTGATTTTGTGTTAAAGCATTGACAAATCGTACAAATAACGTTAATTTGATGTGCAGCAAGTAAATTTTTTAGCTCAAAATCACTTTTGAAAACAAATTGTGATGGTGACCAATTATATGCGTTGCCACTATTATTTCTAGGTTTTAAAAATCTGTATCATATATTGCTCCTTTATATGCTCCTCTGATTTTTTGTTGTAAAATAACAAAAAAAAAAACTCAGTTCATGCAGCAAACTAGTCTATTTAAAACTTAACAGCAAATGTGCCTTCAGTAAAACTGCTTTTTGAACAAAATTCACGCTCATGTTTTTGAACTTTTGTGACGGTAGTACTATTTAGCTATTAAGGGCACATGAACTCGACATACATACCTCCAACTGTGCGTAATTACAACATTAACGACCCATAGTTTTCAAATTTGTATTCCATGAAGCGGCGTCAGTGCCCGGTACAAAAAACAACAAAAATGTAAAAACTGGTCTTAGGTGATGGCACGTGTTAAACTCATTTAAAGTGTTAGGAGATTTTTGTGGTATCAAATGGAATTCAAAATTTCAAAGCCCAAAAAAAAAAAACAAAAAAGTGAGCTTGTTTCAAGCGATTTGTTAAATTTTTCAACTTTGCATAACGATACCATTTAGAAATATAGAACTATGACCCTAAAATGTTGCACTCCTATGAGTTAAAGTATTGTTAATCCAAACGTATAAAAAATTGCGAAAGTTATTTCAAAATAATATCAGTTTCAAAGGATTTAAACATTTTTGACAGAAGCCCATATATATATTAGTGGGGCGAAAAAAGTCTTAATGGGCGCTTCGCGTTTCTGATTCTTGGAATCCATACGTCTACGGTGAAAATCGAGCTTCCAGATTTTGACTTTACGGCAAAAAAGCCCTATTTTGAAATTAAAAATTAACCCCTTAAACCCCACCCACAAATATGATTGATGCATTAATCTGCTAGAGAATCTTCCAAAGAAGAGATTGATACGATAATCTTGGATAAGCTCCTCATACTTCCTGAGATATGTCCATCCCACACATTGTTACTTTCACAAAATACGGCAAAAAAGCCCTATTTTCAAATTAAAAATTAACCCCTTAAACCCCACCCACAAATATGATTGATGCATTAATCTGCTAGAAAATCTTCCAAAGAAGAGATTGATACCATAATCTTGGATAAGCTCCTCCTACTTCCTGAGATATGTTCATCCCACACATTGTTACTTTCACAAAATACTGCTAAAAAGTCAAAATCTGGAAGCTCGATTTTCATTTTACAACAAATAAGTGTGAGTGCCTTTTTAGAGGCCCTGTGTCACGTTAAAGGGTTAAAATTCGCTGTAAAAAATAACCAAATTTTCCGTTATTTGCGTTTCTTCATGCTTCTTTCAAAGAAACAATATACAAATTTTATATCAATTGAAAGGTATTTGGATGATTTTTCCATTAGGGTACTAAAAATAATAAAAACTTTTAAAACAAAACAGTTTTGAACTACATTGTACCCTACACCCAGAAAAAATATCAGTTGGAATTCGGTCAAAACCATTAAAATAAATTTGATAGGACGTTATTTTATTTGGAACTACCAATAATCGATAACTTAAGCAAAAATACTGTACTGGTAATTAAAAAGAGGGTAAAGGAACTGAAAAATAATGCTATCATCCAACTGTTGGTATTTCCAATCAACTTTTCAAATAAAATTCGGTTAGTAATTGTGTACGTTAGAAGCAATCATGTATTTAGTGATAATACAAGAAAGTTGGAAAAGTGGTAATTGCAAATACGGTTTGCACAATGAAATATGAAATTAAATTAAGGTTTCAGTAGAACCAAACGAATTGTAGATTGCATTGTTTATAGAAACAACTAATGAAGCACTCAACATTTAGACGTGTTTGTGGTGCAATGAGTAGAGCGGCATCCAGCTCAAATCCCGGAAAAGACCAACGCAAACATTTGTTTTTTTTTTTAAATTTAAATAAGAAACTGAAATTTTTAAATATCAAATAAGCCAATTAAAATTAAATGTGATTGTGATGCCATCAGCAGGACAGAGGACTACTATTAATATGAGTACCACGGTTCAATACTTGAAAAACAAAAAAAGTTTTTTAATTTCAATAAAATTTTGTGGAACTTAATAATATTTTTGAGGAATATAATAATATTAAATGAGACAACTGATTATTTAGCACTCACGAACAAAAATATAAAATAATAGTAAGATAGCTGTCGTAACCGCCAGAATGCGATTGGCAGCAAATTTGGTGGCTACAACTGATACTGTTTTCTGGGTGTATTTTTACCTCCTTAATATACGATTGAGCTGCTATGTTTCTTAACAATTTTTGTCTCCTCTAATTTATATCCAAATTTCATGAAAATCTGGAAGAACCACCCAATAGTTCCCTTGTTATTATTACAAATTTTAATTTATTTTATTATAAATTAAAAATTTTATGAAAATCACAAATGTAGCGGAACAACACTGTGAGTGTTCGTAAATCTTCCTGATAAAAACATGTTTTTTAATTACCAGAGGAGACAAATTTGCCTTATTGTTTTTTTTCTGCATCTTTACTCAAATAAACTTATTTTGCTAATTTTAATTTTTAAGCTTAAAAGTAGCATTTTCTTAAGATTTTTGAGCTTTAAATCGCCTTTTTCAGATTTTTTTCGCTTAAAATGCTTTTTTTTTTTTTGTCAAATTCTTTTATTTTTTTTTAGTTTTGCTATTTTTTTTTGCCTTTTTTCTATTTTTTTTTTGCCATGAACAAAATAAGTTTTGACATTTTTTTGTCTTCTCTGTTAATTACACAAGAAAACTTTCAACCAGTATATTAAAGTTTTAGGCAGGCTATAAAGTAAGAAAACCAGATATTTATAACAAGTAACGGTGTGCCCGTGTTATACAACATTATTTAACACATTAACACCTTAGAATATAAAGCACAAATGGAAAAATATTGCAAAACCACCCCAAAATTTCTTAAGAAAGTGGAACAAATACTGTAGACAATATTAAATTATATGTGCCTACAATAATTCATAAAGAAACGGACCATAAATTATATTTGTAGCATATAACAGGGGTGGGCACGTAAATAGCTTGAAGGGCCAAATTCGGGATTTCACAATCTTAGGAAGGGCCGCGCACTATATTAAACGAATCATTAACAATCCGCACGTGTAAAGAGATGAATTTTTTTAAAAGAATTTTGCTCTTAAATTTAAAGTTAACTACACCCAGAAAACAGACTCGGTAGTAGCAACCGTATCACAGAAAAAACTAAAAACGGGTTTCATTTAAAATTTTTATTGAATCAATTAATATTTTAATTGATTTTGCACCTACCACTGAAATGATAGTATTAACTAAAAAAAAAATGCAAACAGTTTATTAAAACTCTTTCAATTAAAATAATAATAATATCAACTAAAAGAGTTATTGTTTTTTTTTACAACCTCAATTAAAAAGTTTAGGTAAATTGATTAAAACTTCAATTGAAACTTGAGAAGAAAATAATGGTAGTTTTAACTGAAAACTCGTATTTTTTTATTTTTGTTATATGCCCCCATTAAATAAAAAAGAAATGTAGGTTTGTAAATTAAATTGACATTTTATTAATAATAAAATTAAAGCTTTTTGCTTGTCTTGTCTTGAACTTTTTCTTGTAATTGAATTGCTTTCTTAAAAAAATCACACACAACTTTAAAATGATAGTTTAATGACACTTATACTTATTGAAAATTTAATTATTTAATAATAATAGTTTAGATAAGGTTTATTTAAATCCACATGTGCACTTTTATTACCACAGATAAAACACGAAACTAATGGCGTTTTCTTTTCTGGCAAAGAATGTAACATTTTGTTTGCCCTTTCTAAAAAATTGCATTTTTTGTGTTCTTTTCTAAAAAATTGACAGTACTTTAAAAAGGAATCATGTTCTTTTAAAAATATGTCGCCCTATTAACATGCAAAAATGTTGCCATTTTCACCCTTTATAAAATGATGGGGTGAAAATGTTGCACTATAAAACAGCTGATTTTATAGTTTTGTTTTGAAAAAAAAAAAAATATTTAAAGACGAAAATTAACAAATTTTGTTTTATAAATTATAATTTTAAAAAATATACATTTAAATTGCTAAAAATGGAAAAAGCTGCTGTAGTGATATGCGTAAAGAATGTTGTTGGGGTACTAATGGATTCTTCGTCATCATCAGATGAAGAGGAAATGTGTGCTCTGCAGGAGCGAAATATTGTGCTTGCATCAATTCCTGAATCCATTTTAAATAAAAAAAAAATAATTAATTAAAAACAATTTGAATGCCAATTTGCAATTTGCCGCTTTTTTATTTTTCAACTTGTTTTCTTTTATACACAAATCAGCTGTTCTAAAGCAGGGCATCATTTTTTGTATAAATTCATGTTTTATTATGACTATGAATATGGCTACAACCAAACCATTCGATTGGCTACAAATACGGTTGCTACTACCGAGTCTGTTTTTTTGGGTGTAAGTTTTAACATAATTACTTTTTCAATTGTGGGTCTTTCGTTTATTATTTTTTCCCTTCACTCAAGGGAAAATATTTTAAGGGACAGTTTCTTTGAGAAGTACATCAACATCTTTTATATTTTAATGGATATAAACTCCACATAAAATTACCATTTCGGAAAACGTTGAATAGTGTTGAAAAGATTCCGTTCGGATCTCTAAAATTTTAATTTTTGGATTTGTCATTTTAAAACATTAATTTTCTTAAAAATTTTGACACATAAAATCTGTATTCAACACAGCCCTTTTTCAACAAAATTGTCATAACTCAAAATTTTTCAAAATCCATTTTCTGCAAGAAAACGAAATGCAGAGGTCATCTCTACTCTCAATCTGCCCTCTTTTTATTTGTTCGTAAACTCGGACCGAGAAAATGAAAACATGTTCTAGAAATTTAAAGGTCTAAACTAATTTTTTTCATGTTTTTGAATAATAATTTAATAAAATTTTTATTTATTTTAAATATTAACGATAAAATAAGCAATATAACATTAAAATATATTAAATTTTAATAGAAAATAACAATATATAAGCAAAATAAAAGTGAGTGCTTTAACCAACAATTTTTTTATCAACATGTTGCTATAGTTTTTTAGTGTAAAAAAATATTTTCATTTGCTTGCCCGAGTTCGGCAATTTGTTGCTGAGAGGCGTGGGAACTGTAGTCTCTCTATGTGTATATATTCTTTGGTCTGATTTGCTTAAATACTTGGGTACAACTTAAGATAAAGCTCTTTAGTTGATTCGAAAGAAGTTATTCTAAAAACACATAGAGGGTCATAACTTTTCTGCTAAATTTAGCCGTTTTTTCTACATGGTCCTTTTTAACTAATTTTTAGTAGCTTTTTCTGCTAATTTTACAGAATTATTTTTATGAGTGTAGTTTTTAATTATTTTTTTTTTTTTAGTTTTTATTTATTTCGTATGTTTTTAACTAAACACATTTTTGTTTAATTTATTTTTATTTACAAAACGGCTTTTTTGTTTTGGTGGGTTTTTTGGTTTAGGAACGCATGCGGCCCGTGGGGCCGTATTTACCCTTATCTGACATATAAAATAAAAAAAAAATACAGTTTTGAAAAATATCATATGCATGACTAGAGACAAGTGAAACAACTTTTTATCAAACGAGAAAACAAATTATAAAGGAAACAAATAGTGCGTGTGAATACACCATGGAACAAGGTTTTATTCAACACCGTTTACAAAGAAAATTTAAAGCTTATTAATTTTATGCTTACACTGCCTTATCTAATATAAAAAAAGTTTTGTAAACGAATACAGACGCTTTCAATTCCGCGTTTTATTGCCAGTTATTTAAATATTATCCTGAAGATGAACAGTGAAACTTATTTGAAATATTGTCACAAAATAAAAATTTAAAAATAATATATAAACATTTTATTTGTACCTCCTAGATCTTAAGATAAACCAAATCCCTTACAAACAATTCAAAATGAGTTCTTTTTTAAAATAAAACTGAACATTAGGGTTATAACTGTTTTTTTTTTTTTGCAAAATTTTTACATACCACCTAACTACCACGACAAAGGCAAAACTGTTTTAGTAATAAAAATAGTTTGTTGGGATCATTTTGAAACAAAAACTTCCTGGATAACTTAAAATTTCTAAAAATGCATTTATTACCCTTTAAGTTGCACTAGGGCACCAAAATTACAACACAACACATTTTAATTTATTTTTAATGTAATGTGTTCATAGTTGTGCGAAGTTTGATGAACATATCGCAAGAATAGAGCAAAATTTATTATTAATATGCTTTTTTGATAAAGCTCTGCGAATTCTGGAGGCTCATTTCTTTAAAATTTTAGCGAAATAAAAATTTTTAGTGTAATTAAAAAAAAAATTGTCTACACAAAAATTTTACTCCGCGTACCTCACTCAAATAAGTTTTTAGACTAAAGTAACGGCAAATTAGAATTTAAAATAAATTATAAAGGGTCCGCCAAATAACTCCTGAACCAATTGGACTTTGTATGACGTCATACCAAGGTCTTTATGCAAAATTCGTCTCAATGATGTCTCCGAAATGTTCAATTGTTGAGAACGACGGTGAATTGATGTTGATGGCGCTTCACGCACACTTTCTGCCACAGCAGCAATATTCTCGGGTGTACGCACTGTTTTTGGCTTTTTACGCTTTGGTTTATCGATGAGGATGCCAGTTTCTTTCACTTTTTTCACAAAATAACGAACATACGGACCATATTCGTTCAGCGGAAGGATAAACTAATTATCTGTCAAATCAGACATGAGCTAAGTTTTACCATTCACGAAATAAGCACTAGTTGAAAAAAAAACGTTAGATGGCGGACCCTTTAAATCACTTTTACCCGGTATACTTACTTTTTATTTAAATGTTCCGTGCTATTTATTGAATCAATTAAAATGAATGAACAGTAAGTTAAATATAAATGTTAGAATTCGGTAAAAAATAATGTTTTATTCAGTTATTTAAAATGTTTTTTTTTTACAAACTGTAGACATATACAATACAAACACATCTATTTTGAATGGTTTTAGTATGTGTGTAAAGTTTTTCAAGAATTATGCGGGAACTTTTTTGAAAACCGCGAAAAAATAAATTTGCATTTCTTTATATTTTTTTATAGACTATACGGCTCGGCTAGGTAAAATTTGTTAATTGCAAAATATATCAAAAGTTATAACCCTACTGAACATTTTGAGTTTTTAATGGAAAATTTGTAAAACAAATTAGATTTTCTTTAACAAAATTGGGAAATGGTGTTAATTGTAGCAAGGCGGGGAAAATCGTAAGATATAAATAAAAAGTATCTTGAAAATGAATTACAAATGTGTTATTAAATGATAAGTTTGTTTGTATGTATGTATCATATTTACATATTGTTGTTGTTCTTGAGGTACTTAGAAAGTACTTTTTATTTTACCTGAACGGGGTTTTGGTGTAGGTGCTGAGGAAGATGATGTTGACATTGAAGGTGGTTGATTATTCGTGCGTGGCCTGGGTGTAGGCAGTGGATCTTGTGCACTTCTACTACCGCCGCTGCCACAATATAATGAGGCATCACTGGCCTCATCAACACAATCGGAAGCACGTGTTGGGGTTGATTTCGTCTTGTTTGAAGAAACTTTATAACCGGTGGTTGTAGTCATTTTTAAGGAATTTTTATATTTTCTTTGTTGTGCATTTGACACTTGGGGATTCATGGAATATGTTAAATTTCTTTGGTTGGCTTTAAAATTTATTATACACTAATTTTTATATATTTAACGACGTTTGTTATTAGAAAATGCATTAGTCATTCATTTATATTGGTAGGCTAAATATTTTTATGATTTTATCCTTATTATTTCATTGCCATTTTATTTCGTGTATGGTTTGAATAAACACTTTGGAAATGAAACATGAATAAACATTAAAAGGCTGTACACGAAATAACTGTTCAGTTAGTTATTTGAACTACATTTGTTTTCAATTCTAATTTTAATACACTCACAAGAACTTTTCCAATAAAAGTTCAACAGTTATTTAAAAAGTTAATCGGTTAAGTTGTTTCAATGGAAAAAGAAATATATTTTCAACTTTTCGGTCTGTTATTCAATAAACAAAAAACCGACTTCGGCTGATAGTAAAAAAATGTTCTGTTAAAATTGTCTATTTAAAACAAAAAGTTTTTATATTATATTGAGTTTTGAAATAAACGAAAACAATGTATTGTTTTTACCGATTTTGTCAATTAGTTTTTTAATAGTTGAAAATAAACTAAAAAATACAATTGAAGGGCTTATTGTAAAAACTTGATATGCCGCATTTATTGTTTTATGGATTTATGCTGTTTTATATAGAACCATTTATTGATTTTTAATATAAGTTTTGTTTACACACTTATTTAAAGTACGTATAAGATAAACGTCCTGTAACAATTATATTTTTTTGAAGTTTTTCAACCTTTAAAAGGCGAAAACAAACTAGAAATAAAATGTGGCTTATCAAATTTTTACAATAAGCCCTCCAATAGTTTTAAAAGAAAAGTAAGTAGTCCTTTTTTTAACTGATTTTCAATTAAATTAATGTGTATATTCAGTAGTCTTTACGGAAAAAATTAGTGTGAGTGTATACACAGAGAAACATTTGGTCATTTGCCAACTGAAATTCAGTTACTACTACTGAAATAAGTTGGTACAACTGAAATTTAGTTGCAACACAAAAAATATTCATTATTCACAGTTGACTGTGGTTGTACTAATCGAATTTTTTGGTTGTGCCTATAAAATACACTTTCAAATTCGGTTGTCATTTTATTATTCTGTGTTTAAGTTAGTTATTTTTACCATTTTTTGCGCTAGTTTTTACTACATTTGTAGTTGTTTTTTAGTAGATAATAATTAACACAGTTTTAGTAATTTTTATGAAAAATACAGTCATCACCCTTTTTATTACATTTGTAGTTATTTTATTATTTTTGATAATTTCTACCTACAAAACTGCCTGAGTGTATGAATAGTTAAAAGGTCATAAAATCTATGGTATGCAAAAAGACTCAAAAGCCCTTAAACCTGATGAGTAAAGTAAACATCTTTTATTCTGAAAAATTCAGATCTGTGATTGACAAATAAAATCTGTAGTTAAACTATAGCAAAAAAGTATAAAAAAGTTGTGGTAAAAAGACCTTAAATATCTTCCTCCAACAGTACCTCATTTGTGCACTCGAAAAAAATAGCTACACCTGCAATTTAACAGAAAAACTTCAGATTTTTTGTCTAAAGTTAAGACTGTCTAAATTAAAAATGTTTTAGTTAAAAAATTAATAAATCCACAAAAATTTTGCTCTGCGTCCCTCACTCAAAATAGTTTTTAGATTAAAGTAGTAAGCAAATGGAATTTAAAATAAATGATAAATTACTTAAAACCCGGTCTACATACTTTTCATTTAAATGTTCCCTGTTATTTAATGAATCACTTAAACCTAATGAATAGTAAGTTAAAAATAAATGCTACAGATTCGGTAAAAAATTATTTTTTATTCAGTTATTTAAAATTGTTTTACTTTATTTTTACAAAATGTAGACACAAATCATACAAACAAATCTATTTTGAGTTTTTCAAATCATTTTTTTTACAATATGCAAAAACACACACACTACAAACACATCTTTTTTGAATAGCTTTGGTATGTGTGTAATCTTTTTTAAGTTGTTGTAATTTTAATTCAAATAATTTTGGTTTTCCAACTTTAATAAAAAAAAACAAGTTTTCTCTTAAAATAATTTTTTTTTGAAAAATTTAAATTTATAATAACTGTAACAGCAACAAATAAAATAAAAATTTGTATTTTTGTGGCAAATTTTTATTAAATTTTAAATAAATTCAACTTAAAAATCGGTAAGTGATCTTGAATAAATGTACACTCACAAAAGTTTGACAGTTTGAAAGACAATTGTTTGTGTAGTTATTTTTATTACTGCTATTACAGTTGATAGTTATTAAAAAAAAAAAAAAAAAACTAAAGAAAAGTGCTGTAGTTTTGCAATAGTTTTTTGAAGCAGTTATTTTAGTATTTTAATAAACAAACCCGTTCATTAGACACATCTTACAGAGTGATTAGTGGACTTACTTAACTACCAACAAAATTGTCGAACCAAAGAATATAAAGATTAAAAAAGATCCAAGGTACTAAACATCTGTTAAATTTTAATTGCCAAAGGGTTTTAAGAGAAACAGTTTTCTACAGGTTTTTTTAATGCCTATTTCTTAATATATATAAACAAAATTTTGTGTTAATTATGCAAAACTTGTTCAGAGAATACAACAAACAGTACAAATTATATTTAAAATTGCTTAAAATCATGGAAATTAATTAAAAGTACCACTGTTAACATATTTTTTTCGAAACTCTCTTAAAACCAGTTCAGGTTCTTAGAAGAGAGCGTTGGATACGGGTTGGTCGTACTAACTCATTTTTAAGTGGCATTTTTATTACTTTTTATAGAGGTTTACTTTATGCTGCTTAGTTTAAATAATAGGGCCTATCCAGTTTTGGATAGGGATATAGGGTTTGTTTATTGCTCATTTCGCCATATCTCTCTCATCTTTCAAGTTATAGGCCATTTTCAGAAATTGAGAGAGGACAAATAAGCGCCACATTTAAAAATGTTTGCCTTCAACTGCCGGGTAATAGCAGAGACATGAAAATATTGCATTTTAATAGTTAATTTTATCGTTGATCTATAAGTTTATGTGTGAGATTTTATTCGTTCGGTTTGAGATCATGACAAATTTTTCTCTAAATTAACAGAAAAATTATAATTTTTATATGATAATTTACTTTGTCTATTAAAAAAAAAAAACAGAAAAAGTTATTAGACACTAGCATGAATGGAACGCATTTTCTGACCCACTACGGTCTTCATCAACATTCTTCGTGCCATTTAGTGTTAATTGTAAATATCTAATATTGTATTTTAACAATAAAATGTGTTAAACTTAACTTAAATATTTGAAAGCGAAGAATGTCTGAAAAAAGCTATTTTGAAGCACAAAAACCTTAATAAAAACCTGTTTTAAAACCCAAAAATTCAAAATAAAAAAATGCCAAAAAAAAAACCAAATATTAGTGAAATGGCAAAAAGCTTATTTCTCTTCTCTGATAATGAGTTATCCAAATGATATATAAATTAAAAATTCAGCTACCAGAACATATACACATTCCCATACAAAATCTACTTAAACTTATATTTATTATTTTAAAGAAAACAAAATGTTTAACCATGATCGAGCATGTCTTGAATACCATGAGATAGCTTTTTGCGATACCTTTCATTTTCTATCCAATTCAAAAACGCGTCCTTTGTAACAAACATTAGAAAAAAACATATTTTCTTATCATAATATGAAAACGTAAAAGTAAAACTGGGCAGCTATAAATAAGTACTTCTTAGGTTAGTATACATTTTCGCGTAAATTTAGTGAAAAATTCCCATATACAAGAAATATCATGGGATTTCTTCATTTGAATATGGGCTCTGTGCTTAAAATTAACTAAATATACTTTTATATCATTCCAGAAGGACTATTTACGAATATAGGACTTTTTCAACTTCACCCCTTCCGATTTGCATTAATGAATCCTGGTATATGTAATTCCTTAATTAGTATGACAATACAATTTGTTTATTTTTTTTGTTGATACGTTGTCGTTCGCGTTTTATCGCTGCTTAAAGTTGGTATTTTTTTTTTAAATTAATAAAAATACATGCTGTTCAAATGGTCGTAATTATTGAACGTTTAGTCCGATATCTTATTTCAAAACCGATGTCGTCTTCTCTGAGATATGTGAAGCTTTGATTTATACGGTTTTGAAAAAGAAAAAAAAAAAATCAGGGTTTTAACAAAACATTAATTAAAAAATTGTCAACTCGAATTGAAACGCTTTTAAGAGATTTTGGCCAAAAAGTATTCTTTATTTAAGGTGAAAAATTAACTGTATTTAATAGGCGAAATCATCACTCAGAATATTATGTAGTTTACAGTTTGTAGTTTAATAAAAAGCTAAAAAAAATATTTATTACAACTTTTTTACACTTAAAAAAGTTTGTCAGTATAGTCGACAAAAATTACAGTAAACACAATGGTAAATGTCGTTAAAAAGGCGTCAAAAGTAACGTTCAAATAATTACAAATTAAGTTATGTTTGTGGTGCGTTGTGGTGTAATGGTTAGCGCGTTGGACTGTTACACAGATGATCCCGGGTTCGATTCCCGGTGACGACAACATCAATTTAGAAAAATAATATGTATGAGTTTTCGATCACTTATATGTATCGCTGCGCCCTCCTTCGGTGTTCCCATACCACTTAACCCCACCGAAGTAAAATAATGAATCAGGGCTAAGAAACAAAACGCTTCAATAAATTCGCCAACTCTACATCAGGTGGCGAGCAACAACTGTTCTAAGACTTATGTACTCGCGCAATTACAGTGTTGCCATGTTTGAAGCCCTTAATCTTTCACCACCTTTCATCTCTCCACTATCCCTTTTCCAAAGAAAGCAACACATTAATTAATAGGAAGAATTTCCTGAGTGTTGCTTCTCTTAAAAAAAAAAAAAAAAACAAAAAAAAAAATGTTTAACTGTTGAAAACAACTGAAAAGATTAACTGACAAAATAACGTAAAAATAAACATTTTTTACTACAAAAATGTTAAACAACTGAAAAAATTGGTAAAAACTCTTGGTAACTGAAAACTAATTATTCAGTTGGACAGAAATTCGTTTCTTAAAACCAAAACGTTTTCTTTGCGGTAATTTAAATTAAATCATTATTTCGTTATGGGGAACTCTATGCAGGAAAAAATGTTTAGAAAATTATTTTTTTAAATACTTTTAAATCAGACCAAATACTTTAATGTTAATTGTCTAAATTCGGCGAGTTTAAAAATCATCAAATCTGCTAATTTTAATTGTTCTAAAAATCTATTTCGTGTACATCTTTAACATTTCAATTTCATAGCGTTCGTTTTGGTTTCTTTGACACACATGACATTTCTTTTAAACATTTTTTTTTTTCATTATTTTTTCCACTCACTATCGATCCGTAAGAAAAAAGTAAAATATTGAATGCATTTAAAGAAGGACAATTATGAATTAAACAAACATTGGAAACATAATTTTTTACATTCAAATTTAATCAAAAACTCTGTAACCACAAAACTTTAAATAAATTTAAAGAAACTACAAACTTTTTAATTCAATACCACATTTTATATTATACTTTAATTCTTTTCACAACATTTTTTTTTTGTTTATTTTCTTTGTTATTTTTATGTTACCACTTTACAAAAAAGTATTAAAATCTATTTTCAAAAATTTTTATATACATTTCGTCTTAAATATGTCAACTTTTTACTACAATCAAACTTCGACTGAGTGTTGTAACTAACAAATTGTTATTTTAACCAACACAAAACAATGTTTCAATTTTCGTTATGTTCCAGTTTATTGTTTGTTTAACGGTCATGCGCATGTGCAGTAAAACTGTTGGAGAAAAAGCGTCAATTGTTGAAAGCTTAAAGCTTTATTTAAAAGTAGCACAGCATGAGTTTATTTGGAACACACACGAAAAGGATTATTTTAAATGTTAACAGTCATTAATGTAATAATAATTTATAACTGCATTCATATCCTTGTTAATATCCTTTTTGCTATTCCTTATCTCAAATGTTTATCATTTTACAATTGTTGTCGAATTGAATAGGAAACTTGACAATAAATGAGATTGACATTTGAATGCAAGTTTCGTATCTAACATTTAATTTAATATTGAATAGAGGTCATTGATTTTATTTTATAGACACTAGGTTTATAACTTTTAATTTATTTCTTTTTTCATTATAAAATTTTACCTATTCTCGTCTTATAGCCCATAAAACAATTTAAAAAAGTTAAGTTCTACACATTTTTTTTTAGTTTAAATAAATTAAATATTAATATTTCTCAAAATTTTCAAGTAATTAGTAGGATGATCGAGTAGGTTTTTAAAAACCGGTTTCAACCGGTTTTTTGTGAAGTAAGTTTTTTTAAAAAGTAAAATTTTCGAACCTATCTATATTATGTATATTAGGCCGGGTCGATTTGTATGGAGGCAAAAAAATTGCTCAACGTTCAAGGAAAATCGTATTCTAGGGATCAAAATAAGAAACTTTGCCGAAGGAACCATACCTCTAAAACGAATTCTGATGTTCCGACTTTTTACCCGTAGGGTCAAATTTTGAAAAAGCCCACTTTCATATTTAAGAAAGTAGGAGGAATCTCTCCAAGATTATGGGAGTTACTTCTTCTCCGGGAGACGCGCTAGCGGATTAATGCATAAATCATCATTCTAGGGGTTAAAATTTAAGTTAAAAGAGGGCCTTTTTAGCCGTGTTTTTTTTAGCAAAATGTACAAATCTCGGGATAGAGATATTTCAGAAAGTAGGAGGAGTCTTTCCAAGATTAGGGCCTCTATTTCTTCTCCGGAAGAAATAGAGTATAAATATATTCGATTGGGTTGGATTCGATTGGGGCACTCTAAATGGGTCAAAGTGGGATTTTTCAAAATGTCACCCTAAGGGTCAAAAGTCGGGACATCAGAATTCGTTTTAGAGGTATGGTTCCTTCGGCAAAGTTTCTTATTTTGATCCCTAGAATACGATTTTCCTTGAACGTCGACCCGCCCTTATGTATATAAAACTCATTTTCTGTTTGTTTGTTCTCTATATACAAATTTGCAATTCTCAACGGATTTTCCTCAAATTTAGCATGAATAATCCTCAGACCTCAACTTAGATCGTAGTATAGTTTTCATCGACCACGCCCACTTCTACGCCTACTTTTGACAAAAAATGTAAAATTAAAATTTTTTTCACCTTTTTCAACTGTTTTCGTTTTTTTTTCGAATACAAACTTCTAAGAAATTTTTAACTTATTTCTTTGAAATTACTCACATATATTCGACGTTTCCCGAGGAAGGCCTCAGTAAAAGTTTCATTACCATAGCCCACTTCAATACCGACTTTGATCAAAAACGTCAAAATCAAAAAACTCCACTATCTATTCCACTATTTTTAATAAAGCTTATTTTTTTTTAATTTGAAAGTATTAAATGCAATCAAAACATTTTAGGAAAAACCATTTCGTTTTTAAGAAAATGTTGTTGACTTTACATACTTCTTTTTTTGAGTGTAATTTAAAATATGTTGAGCTGTAATTTTGGTACACTAATACAACTTTAAAAGTAAAAAGGAGATAAAAATGCATATTTAGAAAATGCACCCGAAAAATCTCTTTTTATTATTAATAAAATATTGCCCATCACGTGGTGGGTGATGGGTAAAAATTTGGCAGAAAAAAGTTATAACCCTAATAGACACACAACTCCAATTACATGATTAAGTCTCATTTTCACAATGTCCCGTTAGCTACTAACACATTTGTTGTTTTTTCCCATATAAAGTTTCAATTTAACTGTTTGTTAAATTTTAACTGGACATTCAGGAATCGGGCCTTAAAGGAATCTAATTAAGGATAATTAGGTTGACCGCGACACATCCAAATATATAAGGAAAGCTATACAGGCACCCTTTTAATGGTTTTGGGAATCAAATTATAATGTATTCATAAGTAACTTAGCTACTCGCACACTCATAGAAATAAATCTGTGAAAATAACAGAAAAAGCTACTAAAAATCAGTTAAAAATTACGTTGCAGAGAAAAACTGCTAAAATTGGCGCATTTTTGTTAATAAAATAAGAACAGCAAAATAAAACTATTAACTCTACAAAATTTTTGTTATATTCGGGTTGAATTTTAGTTGACTAAAATAGCAACGTTTCTGCTAAAAATAGCAAAAACTTTTACTAAATATTTGTAGACTTAAAATAGCAAAAAAAAAAACTGTTATATTAATGCAAAAAACGGTATATTTTGGTAAAATCTAATGCAAATTCATAGTACAGTAATTTGAAGTGTTTTTTTTTTTTTTTTTAATGAACTACACAAATGTACACTCAAAAACAAAGTTAGTTGAAAATTTTGTTAAACGTCTATTTAAATATTTAACTAACTTTCAGATTTTTTTTTTGCTGACATCGCGTTTTCAGCTAAAATTTTAGTTAAACGCTTTTACCAAAAATCTAATTTTGGACTAATGTTTAACTAATTTACGTTGCTGACAAAATTGTGCTAATAAACACATTTATAGTATGGAGAAAAAGTAAAAAGACTATTCAAGTAAAAAGGCTGTCGCAGCTTGTATGGACGAAGTAGATAAAAAAATAAAAGATACAAACAAACACAATCATTATAAGACTTACTCAAAATGCCAGTGAGATTGATTTCGTTCATTTAATTTTTTCTTTTGTATACTACACATCAAACAAAGGCACGCATTTGCATATAGAAATTGTGAATATTAAAAAAATATAATTGAAACAATAAATTAAATAAACTAATTTAAAAAAATTACTAAATGATTTACTATATATTTTGAAAAATTTGAAAATTGAAGATGAACTATGCTATGGTTCGACTGTACAAAATAATAAATGACAGTCTCAAGTACTTGCTTTTAAAAAATAAAGGGTTTTTAAGATATTTAGTGGTATTTTGAATATTTTCTTTTTTGTATTTAAAAAAAATTTAAAATTGCGTCATACATACTTACACACAGAGAAATAAAGTGCCAACCGAATTGAAAAGTGTATTTTAATGGAAACAACTTATTATTTCAGTTAGCACAACGATATTTACATTAGATTTCTAAATATTTTGTGTATTGCAACTAAAATTCAGTTGAGTTAACCGAACTTTGTTTGGAAAACTAATGTTAAGTTGTGCCAACCGACTGAAATTCGTTAAAACCGAATTTTAGTCGTAGTAACTGAATTTCAGTTGGCAAATAGCTGAATTTTTCTCTGTGTGTATACATATATACATTCATGCATGCATGAAAGTAATTGGGAATTATTATGATTTGTTCTTAATGTTATTAACAAAATATTTTGTTTATTTCCAGATTTTTTATTTAATTGCATTATGTTAACGATGTGGAAACTCCTGACATATATTTAATACATTCAAAAAAAAAAAAAAAAATAGATTTCAATTTCTGCAAAATAAATTACCTAACGTAAAACTTTTATACTAAGCTCTTCAGTTTGTTTCGATCTACTAAGCTCTAACAAATTTTTTTGTTGATTTCAACAAGCCGATTTTAATTTGCATTGAACTAAGTGTCAGCAAACAATTTTTTTGCAAAAAATCCACTAACTGATGTTCAAAAAGACACTTTTGCAGATATTTACAGTTTTTCTGAAAGGTTTCTCCCAGCAAAAATTTTCCTGACTCAACTAACTTTTTTGCTAACTTTACGAACTTTTTTGAGTGTATCAAAAAAATTAAAACATAAATGGAGAAATTTTTTTTAAATTTATATAACTACCAGTGTTAAAATGTGATTGAATCAAAATAGATCTTGTGACAGATCTGAACATGTATGATCAGATATGTCATTTCTGATAGACTTTATGGCCAGATCTGATCAGATCTAGTACCAGATCTGTTCATATCTAAACGGATCTCGAAATTGGAAAATGTTCATGTCCAGATATGGTCATATTGGATCATATCTGGTGCCAGATCTGTTCATACCTAAAAAGATTGTACGATCTCATCGTCCAGATCTGGTACCGGGTCTTCAAAAGCACCAAATGGCACCTTCTTCTGTGGTGCCATACGAACAATATTTTCCAAGTGATTTTAGTTATAATTATATAATTTCGGAGTTAAGACTTTTGAGTTAGTTTAGTTACAAAATTTATATTTTTGCTCACAAAAACGATTCTTGCTGTTGCATTTGAGCAAACGTATTTGCTATGTTCTTTTAGAGGAAATTAACAAAAACAGTTAAGACTATCTAGCAACATACCTTATTTTAATAATAAAAAATTTGAGAAAAGCTAAATTTTCTACAAACAACCCTGTTCGGAGTTAATTCACCTTCGCAAAAAAAAAACTGTAGAAATAATATTAGTCACTTATATTAGTTTGTGCAATTAGATATAATTGTTGAGAAAAACTAGCAAACTTATATCTAATAACATCGTTTTATATCTAATCTCTAATTCGACACTATTGTATAGAAATCGATAAAATTTGATGTACACTCAAAAAAAAAAGTTAGTAAAATGTCTTGTAAATCAAGTATTTCTCAGCAAACTTTTTTCTGAATTTTAGTTATACTTATTCAGCACTTAACAGTTTTGAACTAATGTTTTACTGATATTTTACTAATGTTTTACTAATCTATTTTGCTAAAAATCTGCTAATAAGCACATTAATAGCGTGAACGAAAACCATATTGAAAGTTATACACAGAATGCAGTAGACATCGCGGCATGTCAAAGATGTAGTAGAGACGAGGAAAATTATACTAAAAATTACAACTCTTGCATGACATTTGCAAAAATCACTCATGGAAGATTTTTCATACAAAAGGACGCCAACAATGGCGAACGACACACATCCTAGGTAATTTTTTATATTTAGTTTCTCTATTTGCAAAAAAAGGGTTGTTTATGTGTATGTGAAATTTTGTTATTTTTTGTTTTGTTTCTAGAATTATATACGGCATTTAGCTTCAATCCAAATTGTCATCATTTAGACAACCATGTAAGTAGATGAAATATATTTTTGTTTATGTTATATATAATTATTTATATATATTTTCAGATATTTAATTAATTCATGTCGTCAATGTATGGACATTTTTATATTTTTTAATATATTGCACATTTTTTTTAAAGAGACACAACATTTTTTTTTTTTTGGGATTTTCAGCAAATGAATTAACTACAGATATATTAATTTTTGTTTTATATACATCGAGATTTTTTTATGTTATTTTCAATTTATAACAAGCTTTCAACCTCCGTTTATTTACAAAAACTAAAGCAAACCAAACATATTAGCTAGGTTGATACTAGTATTTCGAGCTGGCTAAAGATCTCATCAGAACCTAAAGTTTTAGAAAAGCTATAGCTTCCATAATAGGCAGAGCTTTAACAAAAAACCTATTAATCATCCATTTTGCTAAAGTATAATTTTTCTAAAAAAGTTTTTGAGTGTTTTTCAGCCTACTAATATTCAGCAAAAATTTTATTAATTTTTGCAAGGACTTTTTAATTTTTAATCAACGAAATGTTAGCAAAACTTTTGCTGAATGTCAGCTCGCTGACATTAGCAATTTTTTTGCAATCACCCTCCTGACTAAAATTATGCTGACCCACAACATTTTTTGCACTCTAATGATTTTTTTGTTAATGAATTTTAGATACAATTACATGTTCTCATTTTTGGGATCAATTTTGATCTCATCGCATATCTAATTTAATATAATTTGATGATGCATCTCATTAATTTTTTTTTAGTTGGGATGTCATTATCGCTTCTACACATGGCTTTTTAGTTTTGATTTTGTTGAAATTGTTTATCCACTATATGAGAATAGTTTTATAGATTGTAACATTTTTACAAAAATTTAAAAAATCATTATTTAAAACCAATTGTATGATGTATTTTTTTATTTAAAATTGACTTTTGTTTAAATTTGATTAAAAACTGAATTGGGAACAAATTTAATGATTCAACAAATTTTTTTTGAGAATTTTTTGGGATTTCGACTCGCGAAATGAGGATATGAGGTGAAACTTATCTGGTAGCACTGCTGGTTATATAAAATTATTTATTCAACATACTCAACAAGCATAGCTTAGCTGGTAAACAACTTTTCACCAAATCTAACAAAAAACATCGAATGTTTTGTGGTTGTTGTCTGAGATAAAGTTTGATGATGTGGTAATTAACAAAATGGTGAGTATATTTATACAGTGGTAATTTACTACCACAATATTACCAACACTTATAATAAAGATGCCAGACGTGAAGAATTAAACAAAAATGGGATAGTGGCAACTAGCATATATGCTAAAGATATTTCAATATGAATATTTTTGCAAATTCAAGCTCATAAAATTTGTATGCATACTCGGTGCTGAGAATTTCCTTCACGAAAATAAAGGTGAAGGAAAATGAAAAAATATAAAAACAGTGGGTTTCTTATTATTTTTAAATAAACCGGTACAAAAAACAACTTTAATAAGAAAATTATTAATAAAAAATAAGTTTTTTTTTTGTTTAAACTTTAGTTTTTTGTTTGTAAACACGATTTTATTAACATTTTATTTTTCCAACTTCCTTTATCGACTCTCATTTATTGTTGACTTATGGGAGATTATCTCATATTCTTAAGGGAATTTTTTTGGGTAGAAATGACAGACTTTAAAAATCTGCAGTTGAAAACCCCCCCATTTTTGTAATAGGAATAAAAATTTTAAATTTTTTATTTTTAAAAGAAATAATTTTTCCAATTTTGGAATTTTGACTGAAAATTTTTATAACTTGGAGATGAAACATCAAATTTAAAACTTAAATCGATTTTTAAAAAAGTTAATTTTACACACACAAAAAAACCTTGTGCCAAGTAATTACAGTAGTGACTCGATTCTTGCACATACTTGATACTTGCACACCTCGATTCTTGCAACATAGGAATATTTTTCATTACGCACTCAGTACTTGCGACATCCGAAAATTTTGAACTCGATACTTGCAACATTTTTGTATTACTCTTGCGTGCTGCTTTGTTTACGTTTTCTTAGACTGAATACATTTCGGGAAATCCCCGTCGTTTTATGCTGCTGATAAAATGTTGTAATTTGAATCAGTTTTAAGCTGACTATTGCGAGGGGCGGTGTCATAATGGCAAAGAAAAGATTTTAAAGAAATTAAGTGCTGGATTTTCCACCAATTCTTTAGCCAAAAGTTTTCATGTACATATATCAACAATAACTCGTGTTTGTTTAACGTGTTAAGAGAAATAAAATTCGTGGAGCATTCTGCATCCGGCCCTGGGAGAAGAAAGACGCTTAAACCCTCGGAGTTTCCAAAAATGGAAAGAGCATTGCTTAAATGGCTTGCAAATCAAAGAGAGAATTTACCAACCACATCTGATATGCTTCAAGAAGTAGAACCATTGCAGCAAATATCATATTCTGAAATTGAGCAATGGATTGTTGAACCTAATTTGGCGCTCACCGCACAAAATGAAGAGCAGTGTACCGATGATGACCTTACTGATGGTGAAGAAACCGGTGACGTGGTACTGAATACGAAGCAAGTTACATCGGAGGAGACTATATCAGCGTTCAATATTTGCTTAGAATGGGCGGCATTCAAGAAGAGCAAAACAATGCTTCATTAGACGATATTATGATGCTCCAGAGGCTAAGAAGCAGTGTAGTAATGAACAAGCGACTTTGTACAAAACAAACAAAACTTTTAAATTTCTTTAATTCCACATAAAATATGTATCTACTGTTATACGAATGCGTTGAACTTAAGTGTTTTGAATTGAAATATTAAACTTAGATTCTAAACAGATGTTTGTGGATTTTATTTTGTATGGGAAATTAATACTCGGTACTTGCGACAACCTCGAAACTTGCACCGAGCCCGGTTTTCATTACGTGCAAGAATCGAGTTTCTACTGTAGTAGCATATTAACTAAAATAGTTTATTCACAAAAATTATGCAAAAACATGTAACATTTTACAACGTTTTTACTTGTTTCTACTTAATTTTTGAATAATTTACGTAAAAAAACTTTATTAGTTGAAAGCCCCGTTCACATAATCACACAAGTGTGTTGCGTTTAGTTGTACATGCCAGAAATGTGTTGTATGAAGCAAATGTATAATGTGTGTGGACACAATTCGTTACACACATGTCAAAATATCGAACACATTTAAAAATGTCGTCTTACATTTTTTTACAAGCCTTATTTTTTGAAATAATTCATGAAGTCGTAATAAAGGGTCCGCCAAATAACTTTTTTTTTTGAAAATGCTATAAAAAAAAAACTACTAAATATTTTCTCAAATTTCTTTTTTTATTTGAAAGTACAATCCTTCCGGTTAATAATGGCAAATAATTTCATTCAAATGGCTGCCTCGACTGGCCATGTAGTAGCCTACATGATCGGTCCAATTTTTAAGCACATTATCGATTGTGTGAAGCTGTATTTCACCAATAGCTTCCTGTTCCGTCCTTTTTAAACCTGTTTTAAATGTTGCCAATATCCTCCTCTTCAATTTTTGTGAACAAAAATTCGTTCAACATGGCCCGATAACGATCGCCATTGACTGTAACGGCCACTCCTTGCTCATTTTCGAAGAAAAATGGCAATTTTCACACACATTCTGCAACATTACCATGATTTTCAAAGTAATGTCGCAATATTTCCCAGCGTTGTTCAAGCGTATACACAACCATATTCGTTCAGCGGAAGGATAAAACTAATTATCTGTCAAATCAGACATGAGCTAAGTGTTACCATTCGCGAAATAAGCAAAAAAAAAACGTTAGATGGCGGACCCTTTACAAGTGTTGTGTCATACACAAATAAAACTAACCAATGATCAAAAGATTTTCTTTTTATACTTTTTTGACAGACAGAAAATTTATCACACTTTTCATTATACTTGTCTGAAGTAAAGTATAAACACATGTGTGATAATGTAAACGGGGCTTAACTACTTCGTAACGATTTGTTATGTGTAGATATTTAGAATTTCACGAAAATAAACTGTAATAGGGAGTTTAGATAGTGAAATTAACCTACTTGATTAACGTTAATCCACCTGTTTAATCTTCATCGTTTACATATGCATTTTTTGACGGTTAAATCTTTAACTTGACAAGGTGGTTTGTTTTTTTTTTCAATGAACCACAAATAACTGACATTTACGTTAAAAATAAAGAACTGTATTACAACCCAAACAACTATAAATTTTTAAAGCAGAAGTTCCCTGAGTGTAGTTATTTAAAATAATACATGATTATATGTCAACGTTTTTACTCGGGTAATGCTATTTAATGATAATATACTAATTTAATATATAACATAAAAAGAAATTTGATGAAAAGAAATGCAATTTAATTTACCAGTCAAAATGACCAGTGTAATAAATCTAGGTATATGTCCGATTGCTGTAAAATCTAGTGTTAATGCATGTAAAGGGTGAGTTTTTAAGAGCTTTCGGATTTGATTTAAAAATAAAAACACATACAATTTAGAGAAATGTATGAAATCTTAATTTGAGTCGATAGACCGATCTATATAATTCAATATTTAAAGATGATTTCATGTAAATGTTGACCGCGGCTACGCCTCAAATGGTTCATACGCTGGGTCCAATTTTGACATATTCTCACAAACATATCGTCCGGTATCTCACAAATAAATTCTCCAATATTGGCTGCCAATGCGTCAACAGTTGCGGGCTTGTCCCTATAGGCATGAGCCTTAACATAGCGCCACAAAATATAGTCTAAAGGCGTTGAATCGCACGATCTAGACGCTGCGTCCAATTTTTGCATACTGTCCCCAACATATCGGCCGGTATCTCACGAATAAATTCTTCAATATTGGCTGCCAGTGCGTCAACCGTTGCGGGCTTGTCCCTATAGACATGAGCCTTAACATAGCCCCACAAAAAATAGTCTAAAGGCATTAAATCGCACGAACTAGACCGCCAATTGATCGGCCCCAAACATGAAATAAACTGTTCACCGAAGTCGCCTCTCAATTGGGCCATTGTTTCGAGTGATGTGTGGCATGTGGCACCGTCTTGTTGAAACCACATGTCACCCAAGTCCAGCTCTTCCATTTTGGGCAAACAAAAAATTGTAATCATCGCACGGTATCGCTCGTCATTCACAGAAACGTTTCTGCCTTCGTCGTCTTTGCAAAAGTACGGTCCAATGCTGCCACTGGCCCATAGTAAACACCAAACATTGTATTTTTTGGGAAGCATTGGCAGTTCTTGCAAAGCTTCTGGTTGCTCTTCAGACCAAATACGACAAATTTTGCTTGTTCACGTATTCATTCAACCAGAAATGTGCTTTGTCGCTGAATACAATTTTCCGATAAAAAAGTGAATCTTCATACAACTTTGCCAGCGCCAATTCACCAAAAGTTAGCCGTTATGGTAGGTCGTGTGGCTTGAATTCTTGCACCAGCTGTATTTTAAAAGGTATTACACCCAAATTCTTCCGCAAAATTTTCCACGTAGTGGAGTAACTGAGGCCCAATTGCTGCGAACGGCACAGAATCGACAATTCACGGTCATAAACAACACTGGCGGATACAGCTGCGATATTTTCATCTGTCCGCAATCTACGTATGCGTGTTGGTGGTTTAATGTCCAATAATGTAAAGTTGGTGCGAAATTTAGTCACAAGATTCCGAATAGCCGCCTCAGAAGGTCGCCCAAACTGACCATAAATTAGAAGAAGTGCACGATGCACTTTCTTAACCGAGCATGAATTTTGATAATAAAATTCAATAATCTACAAGCGTTGTTCGTTTGTAAGTGGATTTATTATAGACCAAACTGAACATGTTTAACAGTAACATCTTACACGAAAACAGCTGAACTGCCAAAAACAGTGTTGCCAAAAAGAAAGATGATGGGAACCTAGAACACAGAAGGTTCCGGGTTCGATCCCCGGGGCCGGCAACATCAAAATAATATGTATGAGTTTTTTCTATCCCTCATACGTATCGCAATGTCCACCTTCGGTGTTCCCATAGCAATTAACCCCACCGAAGTAAAATAATGAATCAGGGCTATGAACCAAAAAGCTTCAATAAGTTCGCCAACTCTCCATCAGGTGGCGAGCAACAACTGTTCTAAACTTATCATCTCGCGCAATTACAGTGTTGCCATGTCTGAAGCCCTTCATCTTTCCTCACCTTTCATCTCTATACTATCCCTTTCCAAAGAAAGCAACACACTAAATATAGGAAGTATTTCCTGAGTGTTGCCTCTCTTTAAAAAAAAAAAAAAAAAAAAAAATAGATCTATCAACACATTCCTGAAAGGGTCAAATAATAAATTTGAAAACAAAACCTCTATAGATTATTTGTTAGGACAATATCCTAATGAAGAAATATAGAGTATGGCCTCGAACTTGAATAATTCTCATTTTCATTTAACAATTAAAGGTCGAAAAAAAACATAATTTTTATTTTTAATAAAAATTATAACAAACTTGTAAAAAGAAAATTGCTAAAAAAATCACCCTTTACATTTTTTTTTTTTTGTTTTTTTAGGTAAATAAAAATGTGAGTGGTGTTAAATTAAAATTACGCAAATGTTTATGAATTTATTAATTTTTTTTTTAACTGATGAGAAAGTTGCTAAAAAATCACCCTGTACTTCATTTTTTTTTTTTTGGCTAAATAAAAATGTGAGTGGTCTTAACTGAAAATTACGCAAATGTTTATAAATTTATTAAATTTTTTTTTTTAATTTTTAACTGACAATATATTCGTATGTTTAACATTTAGTTACTTACACATGACATCATTTTCTATGCATACTTTTTTTCATTTCACGGAAGCCATTTAATAAAAGTTGAACTTTGTTTTCGTAATTTTTCAAGGTGCATTGTTTTACTAAGAAAATAGCAAACAAAAATAAAAAAAAAATACATTTTACCGTCAAAACTATTTCGTTTTTTTAATTTTTTTCTTGTTTAATTTTGTGAAAAGGCAACTGATGTCAATTGCCGATAAGAGTTATTTTTCCTAAAGATGCAAGTTATTTTCACACCTTGAATCGAATGCAATAATGTTGGATAGTTTTTCTTGCTGCTAGTAGTTTTTCTGTTTTTTTTTCTCGCTTGGTGGGAGTGAAATTATATAAAATTTTCCCTCCTCAAGCATAGTTTTTTTTATTTTATTGTTTGATATTTTGGAAGGTTACTTACAATGTATTTAAAACAAAACATTGCAACAACAACGACAACAACAAAAAATCACAAAATAATACAATTGGAAAATAAACTTTAATGTTGTAATTGTTGACTGACTGCCTAACTAACATAAGAGTACTCAGTCTTTAAGCATTTTCAAAGCACTTGAACTTTTAAGTAAAACATCAAAAATTATTATTTATTTTTTTTTTTTTTGTGAAAAAATCTTTTTAAATGTTAATAAAGTTTCACCTACGCATGCCATCATGTTAGTTATTAAGATTTTTAATGTTATTTTTTTTTTTTTTTTTTTTTTTTTTGTAAATAATTTTTCTTTACAATTTTCCTTTTGTTTTCAAATAATCTTGAAAATAATTTGAAGCCCAACGTGCTGACACAAATGTTGGTGGTCAGTAGCAGGTGGATTTTTAGTGGTTTTCATAAAATGGCTAAACCTAAAAAACCACAAAGTTCTAATTTATTCTTTTAATGTTAATGATGAGATTATAATTGGAGGTAATAAAAAATGTTGTATATAAAAGTAAATTTTAAAGCGAAAGGTTAAAAAAAACCAAACAAATGTATTTAGTTTTTAGTTAGATTTTTAAAAGGAAGAATAAGAAAAAACATTTTTATTGAAAAATTTAACGGATACAATGAATATGCCGCAGTTTCGCGCCCTCCAAGGACTTGTCAGTGGTTAATTTTATGTGCCAATTGAACAAAGTAATTTTTTATCAAATTGACATACATCTCAGGCTATGACTCGTAGCGAGTTGAGCCAGGGGGTATCCGTTTCCCTCTTTCGAAAAATGAAAATTTGTATAGAAAAATGTTAAGAGAATTCGAAGTTCGAAAGCTCTCCTATAATGTTTAATCAAGAGCGAAACAGAGCATAATATATATCGCACGCCTAGTTCAAAAGTGACACAACTCAAAATTTTTAATTTTTCAGAAATCAAAAAAAATAAAAAAAAGAAAACATTTTTATTGAAAAATTTAACGGACACAATGAATATGCAGCAGTTTCGCCCCCTCCAAGGACTCGTCAGTGGTTAATTTTATGTGCCAATTGAACAAAGTATTTTTTATATTGTTAAATTAATATATATAAAAAACACAGCCGTACATCTTAGGTTATGACTCGTAGCATTGCCTCGTAGCGAGTTGATCCATTGGGTATCCGTTTCCTTCTTTCAAAAAATTAAAATTTGTATAGAAAAATGTTAAGAGAATTCGAAGTTCGAAAGCTCTCCTATAATGTTTAATTAAGAGCGAAACAGAGCATAATGTGTATTGCACACCTAGTTCAAAAGTGACACAACTCAAAATGTTTAATTTTTCAGAAATTGAAAAAAAAAAATAAGAAAAAGAAAAATTTTTATTGAAAAATTTACCGGACACAATGAATATGTTTCGCCCCCTCCAAGGACTCGTCAGTGGTTAATTTTATGTGCCAATTGAACAAAGTATTTTTTTTTTTATTGTTAAATTGCTCTATATAAAAAACACAGCCATACATCTCAGGCTATGACTCGAAGCATTACCTCGTAGCGAGTTGAGCCAGGGGGTATCCGTTTCCCTCTTTGGAAAAATTTAAATTTGTATAGAAAATTTTAAGAGAATTCGAAGTTCGAAAGCTCTCCTATAATGTTTAATTAAGAGCGAAACAGAGCATAACAAGCGTTTCAACTTTTTAAACGGAAAAAGCGCTACTAAAGACTTTATATAATAATTGATGTCCGACCGAACAGTTCGGTTAGTTTTTTGGTATCTAGAGGCAATGAGGATACATTTTGGTATTTTAAATATGTCTGTTGAGCCGATTTAGTTCAATTTTGTGTTTAAAATTAAATCAAAAAGCCAAAGTTTAGCTAAAAAGTTAAAAGTTCAACCGCCGAACTATTTTCGGTTTGGCCGAAATTTCGGAGGCCGAACAGTGAATTCATTGCTTAACTACAGACTTTTCCTTCAATGTGACACTCAAAATCGTATTTAATCCGCCCAATAAACATTTTTCCATTAGCCAAATTTGTCCATAATGCTTTAAAACACTGAATACCGACCAAATGCATTTTCTGGCCGAATTGTTCGGTCGGACTCTAATAATAATACTTCAATAAATTATTTCTTTTTTGAAGCGAACTTCTTATAAAATTTATGTTTTTAAAATTCGACAAATAATGTATACCCATTTTCTTTTAATCAGTTTGTACGTTAGTTAACTCATTATTGACACAGTGTTCTTTTTCGAGCCAGTACATTTTAGCGGCTACATTTTTTTTTTTTATAGAATAAAGATAACACGGTGCTACAATGAAAAACAACTTGGAAAACGACCTAGCGTGGGTTATAGGTCTTGTTGAGTACATTACAAATTGTGTCAAAAAATTTCAGAAACACCCTCAAATTCAGAAGTTATTCTAAAAAACCGTTTCAAGTGATGTTCGTCAACTTATCGACCTGTTACTCAGTCAGTTTTTGTCCGATTTACATTTTTTTAACGGGTTTGGAAAGAAAACTGATTAGGCTTTAAAATGACGTGCATTTCTTATACATTTGTAAGTTATAAGTATTGTTTTTGTTAAGAATATCTACAAAAAAAAACGAAAATTATAAACTTTTTTGATTTTAGTAGCTTTTCATTGCTTATTTTAATATGAAAGCTTATAAAAATTTATACCAACGTATAAAGAAAATTTAGTTCTTAACAAAACATGGTTTTAATTTTTCAAATCGGATGAAAATTGTAAAAGTTATTCAACTTTTCATTAACACCTGTTTTTAGCATTTTCTCCTCCAGCGCAAACCATATGAATAAAAATAAACAAGCGTTTTTGTAAGTCAAGTGGTTTACCAGAAGAAAAGTCTGCAATCTTAACATTTTACGTTAGAAAAAGTTTAGTAACTTTTGCAAATAGAAACCGATTTTAACAAATAATATCTCGTTTTTTCTATATAAAATTGTCTTTAAAATACAGTGCAAAAAAAGATAGGTTTTCAAAAAAAAAAAATTAAAATAACTCTTGTTGAATTTGAAAAATTTGGAAAAAAAAATAAAAAAAGAGAAACTTTTGCTAAACACTTACCTAATGTCTTGGAATATATATTTAATGAATACATTTCATGAAAGCCTAATTCTTTGTCTTTCCAAAACTGTTTAAAATTTTGAAATCGGTCAAAAAATGTGTGAGTTAGAGGTACTAAAGTGCTACGACCTACCCTAAAACAGTTTTTTGAAAATAACTCAAAATTTTGAGGGTGTTTCAAAATTTTTGAAAACGGTTTTTGTATGTCCTCACCTAGGCCTACAACCCCCACTAGGTCGGTTTTCAAGTTCCGACAAAAAGTTTTTTTTTGTAGCAGTGTGTAATTAAATGGTTGAAAAATCTTAAAATAACTCAACATCTTGACTACAATCGTGAATTCAGAGTTAGCCAAATAATTATTTGAAAAATAATAAGTTTTTGACCTTTTTTAATGGGACCATTTTAAAAAACTATTTAAAAATATAAAAAAGTATTATCTTTTATATTTTGTATTGTCATGTTGATGAAAAAATATGAAAATGTATTTCAGTGCTAGAAATTAGTTCATCGATTGCACATAGTTTTTGAAAATCTGACTGATTTGATGAAGAATTTTTTTAATACACAAAGTCTTAAATATTCCAAAATTTATTTTGTTTTTACTTCAAACATAATTAATTGATGCTTTTTATTAAAATACTACTAAGACTATACAAATTATAACGTCAGGTTTACCCTATGCCCAAAATAGGGAAATTTTTGTATATAAAATTTTTAAACCTCGCCAATTTTTTTTTTGTTTCTAATCCGGTTTTCAAAAAATTAACATATTTGTAATCTGCTAGTAAAGACTAACTCTAATAGTTCACGAGATATTCAAAATTGAAAATGTCAATTTCGAAATTTGGTCCGAAATTTTCGAGAAGTAAGATTTTCTGCTAAGGAGTTATAAACATATCACATAAGTGCTTGGTATCATTGGAAAGGAAATTACCTGTAAATTACGACATTTTTAAAAAGAGTCCCATTTAAAACTCTTGGTAGAACAAAAACTTGAGTAATCCTAATAGGAAGGTACAAATTTCAGTTTTTGTTAAAATGTAAATTTTCACTTTTCAATAAAATATTTTTTAATAAACATAATCCAACGATTTACGCTTATATAGACTTTTAAGTCAAAAATGTGAAATTTATGACCGAACTTATGATTTGCTGTTAGCAATCCCACAAATCCCAAAAATAAAAATAAAATTCCAAAAATTGGATTTTTTTACATTTTTTGCTGCCATGTCTACATTTAAAGCGGGGATTGGAATAGACTTACCCAATAAATTAGGTATATGTTGGAGTATCTGCAACCGCTTCCGCTAACTAATTGAAGACGTGCACACATTTTAATAGTGGGTTAATAGTGTCTTAAAAATGTGGCAACTTTAGGAGTGGATGGGGGGAAAAGTATATACAACTCAATTTTTTTTTTGACAAAACTTGCTTCTATATAAAATATCTTTTAGAATAGTATGCACACTTTTTATTTTGATTTTCACGGATAGCCAAGCGGCTATCCTTCCGCGGTGGGGAGGACGAGGAGACCTTGGAACACTATCTCTGTGAATGCCCTGCATTTGCCGGGATCCGGGTCGAAATACTATCCAGTGACCAATATCCACATTGGGGTATGTTAGGGGCATAGGATGGAAGAGGTTGAGGAATTTCGTCAGTGCGACAGAGTTCCTGGGATAGGAAATAGACATGGGACCGATTTTTTAGAGCGCACAACAAGCCGACATTCTGGCTTAAGTGTAAGTCCTCAGGGACTTGAGTCGGATTAGGGAAGCATTTTCCCTTCTCCGAATCCTCTTTTCGACCTAACCTAACCCTAACCTATATTTTGAGTAGAAAAATATTTATCTGGTGTTGGTACGTTTACCGAATGTGTTTCCTGAATTTAATAAACACCTACGATTTTGGCCAGTTAGGGAAAATTAAAAGAATGCGAACAGTCCATAATTTGAATTATCACATATTAAAAGCTTACTTTAAATTTAGTCGAAAGTACAAATTTTCGGACAGTTCAGTTAATTTAAAACATTTCGTACAGTTTTGTTGTGCGGTGTAATTTGTGCAGAAGTGGTCAAAATGTTAAATTATAAACTTTGTTTATTTTTAGAAAATATTTTAAATATTGGTTATTTGTATTAAATTTAACTAAACAAAGAATAAAATTAAGAAATGTTTTCTTGCAGTTTTATTAACATACAATTTTCGGTCAGTTTCGAACTACTGTGAAGCAAACAATAGTCATTTTATTTTCATTATATTAAACTTTTTATAAAAGCTTTTCGATTACATATTTTTCGGAGAGTTTGTTTCGGATTATTATATTTTATTAATGAAAAATGCAAAAATTTAAATATGTTAATAGTTTTGATTTTACTGAATACATCCCACGAAATTATTAAATTCGGGCAGTTTTGCTTGTGAGTTATATCGGTTGATTTGATCACAACTTTTTAATTTACATTTTGAAACAAAAATTTGAACCATTTTTAAAATTTTTTCAGTTTAAATTTATGAGTTTATATCAATATTTAATAAGGATTTCGATTTCTCGGTGAATATCATTTATAGGACTTTAAGTGTTTAGTTGACTAATTAATGTTTTAAAAGTTTCGGACAGCTTCGGTTCACAGTTTTAATAAACAATCATACTTGAAACTAGTTCATTGAATGGACCAATTAATTGAAGATTTAATTTGCATTGTTTGAAGTCAATGTTAATTCATTTTTTTTTGGCATTAAAATTGCTTAGAAACAATGCCAATAAAATGTTGTTTCAATTGGCATTGATCAATGTTGATGCCTTTAACAGACAATTATAATTGATTGTTATAATTGATTCTTACAATTGACTATAAAAAAAATTTATTTGCAAATTTTGATACAAATAATATATTTGCGTACTTAACTATATTATAAATCTTCTATATTTTATCAAGTTTATATTATAAAAAGTTGATCCATCATGACTAATCCGCAGGGACCGAAGTTCATGTAAATTTATGTTTTTTTCCTTTAATCTGACAACAGGGTAAGCAACATATCTTTGCGAATCAAAGAATTTGCCTTAAAATGCCATCGATTTGTTAGTGCATATTTTTGGATATTTTGCATATTTCGCTTTAAATGCATATTTTCATTGCATATTTTTACCGAAATAAATCTATCAACACATTCCTGAAAGGGTCAAATAATAAATTAGAAAACAAAAAATCTATAGATTATTTGTTAGGACAATATCCTAATAAAGACATATAGAGTATGGCCTCGAACTTGAATAATTTTTCATTTTCATTTTTACTTATTTTGCATTACATGCTTATTATTGCATATTTTTACTTGTTTTGCATATTTTTAACGAATTTTTCTTAGTTTTTCGTAAAAAATCATTATTTTATATTTGACCAACGTGCAGAGACCCCAAGCTGCTCATGCCTTTTTAAGTGTTCTCTTAAATTTGATATGCAAACTACGATTAAGAGATGCAAGTTTTAGTCGTTTTTTAAATGCGTATTTTTCAATATTAATAATTAGAATTTTGTATTAATTGTGCTAAAGAATCTTAATGAACTTCGGATATGTTGTAGAGAACAAAAATTTAAAGGACCCGTGTTTTTTTTAGCTGCCCAATCACATATTTAGGGGTTACTAAGTTAGGTCAAAATTTACCTTATTTTACGTTTTTTTCGTTTTATTTCGCTCTATTTGATGTAAGTGTAGGCAAATTTGGTATCAAATGAAAGGTTTTTTCAAAACATATCTACTGGTGTAGAAATTAGGTCTTAAAACGTTAAAGTACTTTTATTATTCAAAAAATGTGTTTTGAGTAACATTAAATCTCGCGTTTTATTAAGGAATTGTAGTTGTATTTAGCTAAAAATAATGCCTGTTCAATTTAAACGAGGGGGTGTCTGAGCCTTTTCCGATATTCGAAATCGTTCGGTTTTTATGCGACTTTTACCAAGATCCTTTTTTCCCTACATTTCAAATAATTATATAATGTGGCAACTCTGTGTCCACTATATAGGCAATATGAGTATCGAAAGTTTTGTTTTCTTGAGTACTTTGACCATGCGTACAAATAAATCTAGTTTTCGCGATTTAAAGCAGACTTGTGCGACGTCAATTACATTTGACAATCATTCACTTGTGAAATTTTTTATATCATTAATAATATCAGACCTACGCACAGTGCGACATTTGGCCAATCTAGGTGGACAAAAATCTAATTTAAAAGATCCTGGCTTGAATTTTGGTTTGATAATAATGTAGGTCGTAACTAACATTGACAACAAAATTTGGAACAATCGAACAATTGCCACGCCCATTTTTGGGAAATTAACCATTATTTAAGAAATTGCTTAAATAATTTGAAGAATTTTAATGAAATTTTGTAAAAAGAAATATTATTTGTGTACCATTTTGTAAAAAAATTGTACACAATAACCTCGAAGATAATTATTGATGGGCAGTGTACGCCCATCTTTTTATAACAGACATTTAAGCTGTGTTGGACAACCTTGGGCTAGATTGTAATTCTGACGTAAATCTGTAATTTTTTGTTATCAAAACCTTAACACAAATTGAATAAAAACATTTATGTAAATGCAAAAAAAGTTCAGACTGAAAAGTTGACAGCAAACGCGTTGCAACTTTTTAAAATTAAAATAGAAATAGCAGTACAGTAATTTATTGAAATCGTGTCCTTTGTATCACTCATATTTTAGAATTTCAAACCAAAAAATTAAAGTTATTTGGTTTTCATTATTTTAATTCCATTGCGAATTCTACGAATTTAACAATTATCCAATTTTCCCATATTTTATACAAAAACTAAACATCGTTAAAAAAATGTAATGCCGTTAAACAAGGGTTTGGTGTAATAACACATTACATTTTATATTATAATGTATTCTTACATAATCA
Source organism: Delia radicum (assembly GCA_021234595.1). Lineage (NCBI taxonomy): Eukaryota > Metazoa > Arthropoda > Insecta > Diptera > Anthomyiidae > Delia > Delia radicum. The sequence continues at coordinate 47,776,890 of CM037854.1, forward strand.
TTCAATTTTATGTGCAATACAAGTGTATTTTTCATATAGTTTAAAACTAAAAGTCTCGGGAATTAAAAAAAAAAATCAAGCAAAAACTCCATTTTAGACGTTCACTAAACTTTAAAATTCTCTTTAAATCGCAAAAAATCGCCAGCAAACATGGTTTAATCTCTTACTAGAGACATTCCAACATCTGCCACATGTATAGGTCGTGTAAGGGAGCGCACAGTGGTTCCAAACACAAAAAACATGGTAATAAATATAGATGTTTTAAACTACTGGTCCAATCGGGAAATGGTGTTCCCAAAAATTGAAAAGCGGGAGCTAACCTTTAAGGAAAATGTTTCTGTGGTCACCCTGTTTTAACACAGGGTGTGCTACAGGGTGTCAAAGTTGACCATCTCGAGTATGAAAGAGCTTTAAAGGGGTATAACTTCTATAACCATGCATCGATTTTAGTGTTTTTTGGACTTTTTTAAATCTAGGTTACGAGACAAAGCAAAAACATGCTTCATGTACCATAGTAACTCTTACAGTTAAAAAAATATTTCACTTTGAATTTCAAAATCTTCATTTTTCGCCTTGACTTTTTTAATAGTTTTGCCAATAGATTATTCATTTTTCAAAGAAAATGCTCAAAATTTTTTCAAGTCATTCTAATGACCTTTCTTAAACTCCTAAAGAAAACTTTTTTGAATTATCTTAAGCCGTTTCGCAGTGATACTATTTTAAACTCAAAAATTAAAAGTGTGTTCTGAAAAATGGGGTTTTTTGGTCAGATAAGGGGTAACTTCACACACCTTTATATATATTTTGCTGATATTTTTTGGATTAGTTTTTTACATAGTTTGATAGAGTAGACTTCAAAAATGCTTAATGGTATAGTTTAAAGCATTTTTGGATATGCACCCTACGTCCAGCATTGGTCGAAAATGATGAATTTTTGAACGGAATTCTATGTTTATGACCGTGATAAAAAAAAGTCACGCCACTTAGAGACGATTTGAAATTTTTATACTGTAAAGAGATTTATTCTAATGAGTTTGCCACTTCATTTGCCGCCGCCCGCTCAAAAACGTAGCCTGGAGAGCAAATTTTGTGGAAAAAGTCATTTTTTCAAAAGCCTTTTTTTGATTTATAAAAAAAGCGTACTTATATTATCAATTTCAGCAAGATTTTATTTTATTTTTAATAAAACGTAAATAATTGTCCTACATTCCAAAAATCTTTTCGATATTGCTTATGGTTATTTTTACATAAAACATCAAAGTTCAATGTAGTATATCTAACTATAATTAATTGTACATTTATTGGCTTTTGCTTTCGGTAATGTTAAAAAATTTAAATAATTTCAGAAATTTTTTTACATATTATTAAATTAGACTTAGTTATCAATTCAACGATGCATAAATCGTTTATCTAGTGTAATAAATGAATTCAAACTATTGCGCTTAAATCAGGCATTTCAGGTCAAATTGCAGTATTTAACAAATTTATATATTCAGGTATACAGAGCGTGTTGCATTATATTTCTCTAAAAGGGTTACGGGTTTTTTTATTTTTTTAATACTATTTCAAAAACATAATAAGATATAAATGCAGGTAGAAAATGCGTTTTATGATGTAACATTTGCATAACATATTGTTTTAATGGGCTAATATAATGCGTTTTTTTTTATTTTACCTATTTCAGTTTTTTGTTTTTACAAATCCAGTACCTGCTCGATTTTTTGTTTATAAAAAAACAAATATTTGTAATATATAAGCGTAGTAATTTTAAAAGGAGGTTATTTGAGTTAAGCAGTCATGGAGGTTACAATAAAATATAGCTCCCTTTGTAAAGTAATTTGGGATACTCTTGCCAATACTGATATACGATCGGAAAAAATAGGAAAACTGATTGATACCATTGTCTACTCGTATGGCTTAAATATAAAGCCAGATGAAATTGAAAATTTTTACAAAATTTATGAAAAAAGGATTAAAGATTCCGATTATTCTATACAAAAATTTATGAAGAAGAGTCAAGATTGGCTTAATAAGGAGATGTCAGTAGTTATTGAACAGAAAAAAAGGGGCCCGCCCTAAAAAAGATTATGAAGAGGTCCAGATTAGGACTAAGAAGGTAAAACAGGAAGAAATGATTAACACACACTCCGCTAATGAAATAAAGGATTCTTTTAAAGCAGCTTTGACACGTATACAGCCTAAAGAAACAGGGAAAATTGTCGACGTCCTACCAACTGCGTCTCCTAAGCGTTTGAAGCGCATGATACAAAGTATTCCAACACCAAAATCATCAACTTCCTTTACCAGTGAAGATGCATTAGCTCTTTTTCTAAATTTGGGGTTAACGAGAAATAAATATGGTATTTTAAGAAAAGCTCTCATTGAAAAAGGATATGATATTTTTCCTAGCAGTAAAGCAATAAAAGAAACAAAAGAAAATATTTTAAAACCAATAACATCCCCAGTGCATGCCTCTATTGAAGGCGCAAAAGTTGAACTATCACAGTTAATTGACAATACTGTTTCTAGAATTATGTCCACATTTAGCAGCAAAGATATTGAAAGATGCAAGCAATCTGATGTCGTGTTAATGTTCAAATGGGGCTGTGATGGCACATCTGGGTTTTCCGAATACAAACAACCATCTGGAAGCAGCAAAGAAAAAAGTTTTTCATCAATTTTTATGGCTTCTTTTGTGCCGTTAAGAATGCGGTTGTATAATAAATTACCTTCAACCTCGTCTGCAAATGATATATGGACGAATTTAACCCCTGGATCTAAATTTTTATGTCGTCCAATACGATTTGAATATGTAAAAGAAGACATGATTTCAACACAAAGTTTAGTAGATTCAATAGAAAGGGAAATTTCGAGCTTGTCTCCACTTTACGTGGAAATATCTGGACAAGTTATTAAAGTTTCATTTCAACCACAACTTACAATGATTGATGGAAAAGTTGCAAATGCAATTACAGACACAACATCTACTTGGAAATGTAATATATGTGGAAAATTAAGTTCACAGTTTCATGAAGATAGTGATACAATTTCTATGAACGAAAACGCTCTGAGGTTTGGGATATCGCCACTTCATGCCAGAATAAGATTTATGGAATATTGTTTACACCTCGCATACGATCTCAAATACCGCCTTATTCCAGGAAACCTAAGCCTTTCCGTAAACAAAAACACTGATCTACACAACATGAGAAAAGAAGAGAAGAAAAGAATTCAAGATGAATTTAAATTAAGACTTGGATTAATCATTGATACGCCCCTTCAGGGGTTTGGAAGTTCCAATGACGGAAATACAGCAAGGCGTTTTTTCGAAGATCCAGAAACTACCTCCTCAATTACGGGTCTCGATAAAAACCTACTAAAACGTTTTAAAGTTATATTAGCAGTCATTAACAGTAAAAAACCTATTAATGTGGCTAAATTTAAACTCTTTGCCAATGAAACAAAAGACATTATACTCACCATGTACTCTTGGAGGCCAATGACACCAACAGTACATAAAGTATTAGCTCATGCCAAAGAAATAATAGAAAACAGTATGTTGCCTTTAGGCGAACTGACTGAAGAAGCCCAGGAGGCCAGAAATAGAGACGTCAAACATTTTAGGCTTTTTAACACACGTAAGTGCTCCAGAATAGCTCAAAATTCCGATTTGATGGAATTTTTATTAATATCATCGGATCCAGTACTTTACTCCATAAGAACAAAATGGTTACCAAAAATAAGCATAGACATTGAAAAGGAAGATTCTGAATCTATGCATATAAACGACCTTTTAACTTTTGATACTTCAGACTACTTTGTAGAAAATGTGTAGTCCTTAGGAATATATTCATATTTTTAGCACAATTACTACTGTACCAGTTAAATTTAATAAAACCTTATCTTTAGAACAAAAAAAAAAACATTATTTTGTCTTTCAAATAAATGAATATATGGTAGTTATTTACCTGTTTTATATGGAAAATTAGAACAATATATTATGCAAATGTTACATCATAAAACGCATTTTCTACCTGCATTTATATCTTATTAGGTTTTTGAAATAGTATTAAAAAAATAAAAAAACCCGTAACCCTTTTAGAGAAATATAATGCAACACGCTCTGTATACCTGAATATATAAATTTGTTAAATACTGCAATTTGACCTGAAATGCCTGATTTAAGCGCAATAGTTTGAATTCATTTATTACACTAGATAAACGATTTATGCATCGTTGAATTGATAACTAAGTCTAATTTAATAATATGTAAAAAAATTTCTGAAATTATTTAAATTTTTTAACATTACCGAAAGCAAAAGCCAATAAATGTACAATTAATTATAGTTAGATATACTACATTGAACTTTGATGTTTTATGTAAAAATAACCATAAGCAATATCGAAAAGATTTTTGGAATGTAGGACAATTATTTACGTTTTATTAAAAATAAAATAAAATCTTGCTGAAATTGATAATATAAGTACGCTTTTTTTATAAATCAAAAAAAGGCTTTTGAAAAAATGACTTTTTCCACAAAATTTGCTCTCCAGGCTACGTTTTTGAGCGGGCGGCGGCAAATGAAGTGGCAAACTCATTAGAATAAATCTCTTTACAGTATAAAAATTTCAAATCGTCTCTAAGTGGCGTGACTTTTTTTTATCACGGTCATAAACATAGAATTCCGTTCAAAAATTCATCATTTTCGACCAATGCTGGACGTAGGGTGCATATCCAAAAATGCTTTAAACTATACCATTAAGCATTTTTGAAGTCTACTCTATCAAACTATGTAAAAAACTAATCCAAAAAATATCAGCAAAATATATATAAAGGTGTGTGAAGTTACCCCTTATCTGACCAAAAAACCCCATTTTTCAGAACACACTTTTAATTTTTGAGTTTAAAATAGTATCACTGCGAAACGGCTTAAGATAATTCAAAAAAGTTTTCTTTAGGAGTTTAAGAAAGGTCATTAGAATGACTTGAAAAAATTTTGAGCATTTTCTTTGAAAAATGAATAATCTATTGGCAAAACTATTAAAAAAGTCAAGGCGAAAAATGAAGATTTTGAAATTCAAAGTGAAATATTTTTTTAACTGTAAGAGTTACTATGGTACATGAAGCATGTTTTTGCTTTGTCTCGTAACCTAGATTTAAAAAAGTCCAAAAAACACTAAAATCGATGCATGGTTATAGAAGTTATACCCCTTTAAAGCTCTTTCATACTCGAGATGGTCAACTTTGACACCCTGTAGCACACCCTGTGTTAAAACAGGGTGACCACAGAAACATTTTCCTTAAAGGTTAGCTCCCGCTTTTCAATTTTTGGGAACACCATTTCCCGATTGGACCAGTAGTTTAAAACATCTATATTTATTACCATGTTTTTTGTGTTTGGAACCACTGTGGAGCGTGAGGAAACTATAGTTTTATTCCAACGAAGTTTCCGTTTTTTTTTTTTAATTTTTAATTTTTGTTTTTAATAAATTACAACAATAAGTTTTCGATTAAATTGAAAAATGAGCACGGATTTAAAAACTGGATTAAAAATGCTGTGTTTTAAAAGAAAAAATGGATAACTCCAACAACAAAAAAGTTATAAGTGTTTCAAATTGGGATGGTGCTCAAAAATAAATTTTGTTTCTCAAAAGCCTATTACAAGATGTGACTTTAAACTCCTGTATCAAATAAAACAGCCATTTTTTCGTCACATTATGATTATTTCCATAGTATATGGATTATTTGCTATCACATTCATTTAAATTATAACAATCCGCCAACTTTTATTTTTCGATTTTTGTCCACCTAGATTGGCCAAATGTCGCACTGTGCTACGATCACAATTGTAGGCTTAAATGCTTGCTTATACAATTTTCTATTTTGCTAATACCAGACATGGGACATACTACAAATAATTGTATATTTAATTGCAGGTCAATTACTTTTTGTGGTCTAATTACATTTAATTGGGTGTCATTGTAATTAAATACCCAGAATTTTCCAATGAAGTGTTTGAGCTCACAAATATAAGCGTAGGTCTGAAATTATTAATGATATAGAAAAATTCACAAGTGAATGATTGTGATATGTAATTGACGTCGCCCAAGTCTGATTTAAAGACAAATTTTCCTACAAAAACAAATACATTTTTAACCCTACTTTTTAATGCTTAAACGTAAGATTGGCAGCTAAAAAAAAAAAACATGTTTCCCCTTTTTTTGCTCGTTTACATTAAAATCTGCCACTTCGGTTTGGGATACCTCCATTGTAAGTTTTTTTAAATGTAACTAAAGGAATTGTTTAATTCTTCTTAGTTTAAACGCGCTTAATATCGTTTACTTATTAATTATTTATTTCCAATATTTCGTCTCCACACATCGTGACTTCTTCAGAGAACAATTATTCAATTATTCAATAATTGGTCCCTGAAGAAGTCACCAAATGTGGAGACGAAATATTGGAAATAAATAATTAATAAATAAATGATCTTAAGCTCGTTTAAACTAAGAAGAATTAAATAAAAGAAGATCAAAGAAAACTTAACATTTTTAAAATAATTGTTTTAAGTTTGTTATAATTTTTATTAAAAATAAAAATTATGTTTTTTTCGACCTTTAATTGTGCAATGAAAATGAAAATTATTCAAGTTCGAGGCCATACTCTATATTTCTTCATTAGGATATTGTCCTAACAAATAATCTATAGAGTAACAATCCCATGCCAAACATCAAACATTCATATGAACTAGTTTACTCACTACATGAGAACTAATATACATATGAGTTTGAAGTTAAAGATTATAACCATTGATCAAAAAATAAATTGAAAACTTGTTTGATGTGCAAGGTCCACCTCTGGTGGATATTCAATACACGTTTTTTGTTTTTCTCTCCTTTTTATATTTTGTTTAGTTTGTAAACAAAACAGGGGAAGTAAACTAGGCGGTACTTTGCCTTTTACAAGTTTGTTATAATTTTTATTAAAAATAAAAATTATGTTTTTTTCGACCTTTAATTGAGTCTGAAGGAGCTCGTAGTTTTTAATAAACAATTTTCTATCAGTTTCGGGACAGAATTTAGCAAGCAATAAATATTTAAACATTTTTTTAATAAGTTTTCTGATTATTAAATATTCGGAAAGTTTCGGATTTTTATATTTTATTAAATAAGCAAATAATGTTGGTTTTACTAAGAGTAATATCGGAAAATTTGATCCGAATTTTGATTGATATAATCACAATGGTAGTGTCCATTGTAGAGATTTTCCCGTATTTGTGTCTACGAATTTTCCTTAAGAAAAGAAAGCCTTTAATCTTATGTATACTTTATAGAAAGTGATTTCTAGAAAATTTTGATTTTGAATTTAAAAATAACAGTAGAAATCATTTTTTAAATCTGGATTTAAAAACGGAGATAAGGAAATCAGAAGCAAAGATATTTCTCTACCTAATTTTAAAGCGTAATATATTATTAAATATTTTTGAACTTACGTCGATCTTTTAGGCGGGGAAGTGTTGGCGATGGTATATGTTTTAACGTTCGTCCTTGACGTATTGAATCCATTAATTGTTCTCTAGGTGATGGAGTACGTTTAATCGGCGGGGGAAGTTTACGTTCAGATGCCTTAAAAAAAATACACAAAAACAAAATTATACAACAAATAAAATTTATTATAACAAAAATCTGTTGACAAACTAAAAATTTATAATTACACTTAAATTTAAATTTATTATAAACATTTAATAAAAACTAACAAAAAAACAACAAATTACTTACCTTCTTTAGAGGTGGCCGTGACCTAATAAACTCTAATATTAAAGCATGAGCATCTTTTTTAACGCGCGGTGGAATATCACCATTTACCATAACTTTACGTAATTGATATTTTCTGTGAAAAGCATGAACAAATTTTAAATTTAGTTTTTTTTCTTGCGAACATAAATATCAAAAATACTTTACCTGGATCTTATATCCTCCATGAGTATTTCATAAGGTGTTAATTCATATTCTGTGGGTGCTCTTTCATAGTTGGCCTTTTTTAAAACGTACACCTCTCCTCAACTCATCAATAACTTGGACCCAAAAACGTGCCTGGAATTAGGAAATGATTTAAACAAATTATTGTGATTGTAAAAAAAACGTGTGAATACCGATTTTAAAGATAAATTCAATATTTTTTCTATAACTAAAAAAGCATGCAAAAGATTTAGGCTTGGCTATTAACCTACTTGCACTGTTCTCCATATTTCCAGTTCATCCTAAAATTCGTTAGTTGTAAATATATAAAATAAACAGGACATTAATCTTTCAATTACTCTTTCAATTAAGCTTTTTTTATAAAGCTTTAACAAGCTTTAAGCTTTTACAAGCTTTAAACATTAAAAATCATTAAGCTTCAAAGTGTTGCCAGAATCCTTCTCTAAAAATATGCTAAATCACCTAAAAAGTTTTGCTAAAATATGCTAAATCGTTAGAATATAAATATATGCTTAAATTCTGTCAAACAAAAAATTAAAAAATGGGTTTATTATTTATTATGCTAAAACTCTCATAAATTTCTACATAAAAAAATATGCTAAAAATTTGCTGCCTAAAAAATATTGAAAACTTTATGGTAATTGCTGTGTTTTTTGTTTAATTTTCTTGTTAAATTAAACTTTATGGAAGTTTTTTAACATATAAGCTGTTAATATTTTGAAAAAAATAGCATAGCTGTTCAAAAATACTTTCAAAATTTAATATTTTTTTTTAAATTATGCTAAAAATTAGATGTGAACAAACAAAATATGCTCAAAATAATTTAGCGTATTTTCTTGAAAAAAAAACAATCAATTTCCAATCTTAATCTGCTAAATCTAGCAGAAAATATGCGAAAATGGCAACACTGATGATTTGAGCTTAAAATAGCTTTAAGATTTATAGAGAGCTTTAAGATTACAAGAGCTTTAAAGAGTTTTATGTTTTCAAAAGTTTTAGGCTTAAAGAGATTTAAAGTGTTTTAAAATTAATTAAGTCTTATCCTTAACCGAACTTGAAGATTTAGAAACCTTCAAGAATTTAAAAGTTTTAAGCATTTATGTACTTTAAACTTTAAAGAGTTTTAAGCTTTAACGAAGTTTTAGCTTTAAAGCGCTTTGAGCTTAAAACAGGTTTAAACTTAAACTAGGTTTTAGCTTTTATTAGCTTTCAGCTTAAAATATATTTAAGCTTAAACGAACTTTAGTGTTTTAAAAACTAACGGAACAAACTGTCACATTTTTCGGTCCTACATCTTTCAAGAAAATTTTTAGCCTTAACGGAACAAACTGACACATTTTTCGGTCCTACATCTTTTAAGAAAATGTTTTGCCTTAAAAGTCCTTATTTGTCTAAGTGTAGTTAAGGAGGCAAAACTACAAAAGTGCACAATAAAAAACAAACCTGTTACCATTGTTTTACTTATTCTGTCACTTTTCTATCTATTGCAATTTTATAAGCGGATACACACAATAATCATCAGCAACAACATCACCATCATAATGATCATCGTACTGAAGAAGAAGAAAAAAAAACAGTGGTCGTAACAAACAGTTTATTGCAAATCAGTTCTGGTTTGTTGAACGTCTTTTTTTCTTGTAATTCGTATTAAACTGCTGCTGAAAAGTTGAACTTAAGGCGCTGCCATGTAACAACAATCAAATTGTACCATACACTGAGAGATATGTCAACAAAATATTCACTGTTTCACTGAAGCTCGTCCGTAGAAACTTTTCATAAAATTTTATAAAAAATTTTATGCATTTTATGAAAAAGTTTAATTTAAAACTACACTTATAAGAAATAAACCTGTAAAAATAGCAGAAAAAGCCAACAAAAAAAAAAAAAAATAGTTAAAATTGACGTTGCAGAAAAAACAGCTAAAAAAACAGCAGATTTTTTGTTAACAGAAAATAGCAATTTACTCCGATTAAATTTGGCAACCAGCTTTAATAAATATTTGTAGACTAAAAACAGCAAACATAAACTGTAATATCAACTAAAATTTTGTTGATTTCAGAATTTTATTCGCATAAAAAGATTTTAAAATTTCGCACTGCTGCTTTAAGAAGGGCAGATTTTTATTCGTATTAAAAAAAAATAAAAATTTCACATTAATGTTTTTGTCTACTACACAGAAAAAAATATTGTAAAAAAAATTTCAATTAAACATTTGTTTGATTTCAAACTCACTTTCAATTAAAAGTTTAACAATATGTATTAAATGTTTAATAGAAAATTAATTTGGAAAGGTTGAGGTTAAGAACGAAATTTCCAATTTTTATAACCCAAAAAAAAAAAAAAAAATTATTTAAAAATTCGCTACTACATATTCAAAAAAATTGGAAAAATTAAAAAAAACGTCAAAATTAAAAAAACTTCAAATCAAAAAAATCTCTAAAATTAAAAAAAAAATAAACCTAAAATTTAAAAAAATCGCCGAAATTTGAAAAGAAATGTTTCCAAATTGAAATAAATTACTGAAATTGAAAAAAAACTCCAAAAATTTAAAAAATCACCAAAATTTAAAAAAAACGTTGAAATAAAAAAACATCCAAAAACAAAAATGTTTTAGAGATATAGACTTTTTTAATTTTATTGAGATGATTTGTTAAATTTGAGCGATTTTTTAAATTTAGGCGTTTTTTTTTAATGTTACCTATTTTTTTAAATTTTGGTGATTTTTTTAAATATTACCGAATTTATCACTTTTGTCGATTTTTTCCAATTTGAACGTTTTTTACATTTTTAGCGAATTTTTTTAAATTTTGGAAAGTTTTATAATTTCGGAATTTGTTTTAAATTTTTAGTGTTTCTTTTTTAATTTTGGCGATATTTTTCAAATTTGGCGTTTTTTAAATTTTGACGATTTTTTTTTAAATATTAGCGTAGGTACACACAAAGAAAAGCTATTTACCAACTGAAATTCACTTACTACGTCTCCAATTCGGTTATTACGAATTTCAGTCGGTTGGTACAAATGAACATAATAATAAATTAATTTTAGTTGCTACACCTAAAAAATTCGGAAACCTAATGTAAATATCGTTGTACTAACTGAATTTATAAGTTGTTACCATTAAACTACACTTTTCAATTCGGTTGGCACTTTATTTCTCTGTGTGTATTTTAGTTTTAAAGGGTTTCTTTAAGTAATACGTCTTTTAAATTCTTCGAATAAGTCCAGAATTGATGTTAAAAGTCTTTGAAGTTTGGTTCCATTTTTATTAGAAACAAAGCTTATTTCCTTTAATGTAGATATATTCAACCTTTTCTTTAAATTATTCTGTGTTTTATTTAGATATTCCAAAATACGTGTTTCCAAGGACACTATTTTACAAAATTTGATTAAAAAGACTATTTTTTTAATTTTTATTACAATCCGACGTTTCGCTGGTGATTTTCCAGCATCTTCAGGAGATGAGTTTTTTTTTATTAGATTTATAGTCTTTAATAAAATTGGTACATCACATTGAAAATATATCACAGAGGTTTTAAAATGTTTGACGACAAAAAACACAGATTAATTAATTGAAAATAAATGAACAACTTAAATAAATAAAATATTACAGTAATTTCTTGTTAATTTCTAATTCTAAGATCACAGTTTGCTATTTATATTACTTCCGTTTCAACAATTAAGATAACTTCTACTAAAAAATAATTTAATGTTTACGAGCGTAGCAATCAAATCAGAATTCCATACAAGGATCTTACGCTTGTTAAAATGTCATTCATCTGAATTGTGTTTTAATTGGGCTATTGGCTTTTTCTGTGCTATTGGCCTTACCCGTTCAGGAAACAGGGAGGAAATAATTTGGTACACACTCTGGGAACTTCTGCTGTAAATATTTGTAGTTGTTTGAGTTGTAATACAGTATTTTTATTTTAAGTGAAAAGCAATCATTTGTAGAAGAAATTTCAGTTTAGACTGCAATTGTAGATCATTTAAAAAAACAAACCACATCAAATTACTGTATTATGATTTTACATTCATTTTATACAGTAGGTTCTTTTTATTTAAAAAAAATAAAACAAATGAATGTTTGATTATTTTTATTGTATGTACCCAGGAAAAAATTACACATTCCAAAAAGAAGGTGATGCCCACACTTGCTTACATATCTCATTGCCAAATTTAGTAACTGCAATACCAAACTCATTCCAACGATAGAGTCAAAAAAGCAAGTAGTATTGTAATCAATTCTTTAAATTTAAACCAGAAAGCATGAACTCAATAACAAAGTAATTATTTACTTAAAAGAAAATAACAATGTTATTAACTTATATGTCTAACTTTTTGTACTCAAGAAGTAATCATATACTTTTTCTTAATAGAAGGACGTTATTGGAAGTAGTTCCTAATTTTGAAAGAAGAAGTTGTACAATTTTTAAGAATTTATCTCATATACTTTTTCAAACAAATTTTTATTTGCAGGAAAATAATACTAAAAACAGAAATTGCATGTTGCCTAAATTTTGTTAAACTGTGGTAAGGTATAAATTAGGGAAGCGCACGTGAGCAGAATATTGTGAGTGGAAGTTGAAATTACTGACGTTATCGTGAGTGAGTGTAAAAAAAAATTTCGAGGGTGATTGTGCGTGAGTCATATTTTTGTTTTTCAATTTTGAATCGTTCTTTTTTTTTGAAAAATTTATATTTTCGTTGTTTATAGTTCCAAAATTATGACAAACCCATGTTATCATAACACTTCGATGTTTCACTTTTTAGGATTTTATCTCCGTATGAGTTTTGATCGTTATATTTGAGTGACTTAGGAGAATCACGTGTGAGTGAAAGTTGAATTTACTTATGGAACTACTTTTTTTTTTTAAATGTAAGTATTTCTTATTTTTTCTACGGGACTATTTATTTATTTTTCTTGTGTAAGTACTTTGTAGTTTTACAATGGAACTATTTCTTTATTAAAAAATGTATGTAGTTCTTAAAAATATAAAGTAAATGGTTCTTCGGTAAAAAAAATAATCAATTCTAAAGAATCAATTATTTTAGTCTCACGCCCTGTTAAAAGAATCGAGTAGGTAATCTAGTAAGGAATGCGTTCTGCCCAAAATGCTTGATTACAAACCCGCTTACCTTTTTGGAAATTTTTTGCTGGGTATATATGGTTTATGTCCACTACAATTGTGGTAAATTCTTTAAACAGTAAAAAACAAATGACAATGCTAAGTAAATTTACTAAAATGTCAGTCATCTTTTTTACGTATGAAATTTCATTCGTTTTAAACTACATTTGCAGTTGTTTTTACCTGCTTAGTATTCTAAGTGAAACACAATTATTCACCAATATTCTATAAAAACAACTTATTTTAAACTCTTGTGTGAGTATGATCTTCAATAATTCTTTTTTAGCCAAGAATTCGCAACAAATATATTCATGTCGTAGATTTATTTATCCTTAATTTATATAATATAATAAATAAAATGTATAAGGAAAAGTGAAGAAAATAAAAATAAAAATAAATATATCTACATATTACCTCAATTTTAGTTAATGTTCATGTATTTCATCATATATGATTATGCCATACATTAACGTATGTGCATATTTTTAACCGGGTACTTAAAATTGGTTTGACAGTATTCAATTTAATTTTTAATAAATATGATTAAAATAAAATCAATTAAATAGTTACAAATTATTTTAACTAATACTACATTATCCTTAATTGCACCGAATTCAATTAAACTTTTAATTGAATCAACAAATATTTTAATTGAAAGTCGATTTTAGTTTTTTCCTTGTAATATTTAGCAATTTAAGCAGATTAATTTGTTACTGTCAATTACCTAAAATTTAGCTCAAATATAACTAAATTCAACAGATTTATTTTTGCTATTTTTATCTAACGAATATTTAGAAAAACAAAAATCTGCTAATTTTAGCAGTTTTTTCAGCAACGTAATTTTTAACTAATTTTTAGTACACACAAAAAAATAAAAACACATTTCAATCAATTTCAGAAATTAGCTCTTCTGTTAAAAGCAGCGTATTTTTTTTTTAAATAATTTTTAATTTATTTTTAGCATTTTATTGTTTTAAAAAAAAATGGTTATATATTTATTAAATAAATTGTAGCTTAAAAAATTACATCATCAATTTTATGATAATGTTTTAGAATAAATTGATATTTATATTTAAACCACTGCACTGATAATAATCCATGCGTAAAATTACGAAAAAATGTCAAAATAACCAACTTTTTTTTTTAAAATAAACGAAAATTTGTACATTTTCCGAAATTGTTTGTAGTTTTGACAATAATTTAGTATCTTTATGCATGGATTATAATGAGAGTGAAATAAAATGATTTAACTTAATAAAGTAATAAACCTAATGAGAATTAATAAAATCGAACTAAAATGAATTTAAAATATTTATTACTTAGCCATAAACTTTTATAAACAACAACTACATACACAAATATTACAAAAAACAACAAGAATATGTTTCGAGCGATAATATAAACAAATGTCAAGCAAGTTCCGAATTTGAGCAAATATTTAATTGATTCAATTAATTTTAAATTGACAACTTTTAAAATGTTCAACAAATCGATTTAATTGAAAAAAGTAGTGAAATATTGTTTTCTGTGTATTTTTATCAAAAATGTTTATTAAATTGTTTCTATCAGTATAGTTTTATAAAAATTGTGAAGTTTTTTTCAATTTATGAAAAATTTTTATTCACTTTGTGAAGCAAACTTCATTAGTTTATTAAAAAATTTCAGAAAACTCGTTCAAGAAAATTCTCTCTGTGTAGCAGCAACAAACATCAAGAGAACCAGCAACACTAACAGAAGAGCGGCTGCAAGCAAAGCGTGTTTGTTGATGCGTTTAACGCTTTTGTTGCAAAAGATTTAACGCCAATTGTTTGTAGTTTTTTTTTCGCTAGTTGTTGCTGCTGTTTTTATTATTGGATTGTATCTATACTAAAGTATATTGTGTTTAATGTAGTGTTTTTTTCAACCAATTTTTATTATTTATGTATGTCATGTGTACTTAGCAGAGCTTTGAAAGGATTTTCGGCAAAAATATTCGCAAACCAATTTGAACTAAACAAAAATTTTAATTTCATTTTAGAAAGCAAAATTTAAAAATGTTCTTAAAAACAGAGAATTTTAAGCATTTAATAAGTTTTTCTTTTGAATGGCAACTTTGGGACTTAAAATTATCGAGTCCTTCAAGCCGGCTTGTCATTGAAAAAAATAACTTCATCGTATATTAAACATAAAATTTATGAAATCTTTAGAAATTAAAGAAATTTATTTATTTTTTATTTATTTATTAAGAATTAACTTACAATTTAAATTATAAGGTAATTAAAAAAAAAGAGCAATAGCAACTAGGGCCTTCAGCTCAAAAGTGTAAAACATAATAGTGGTGTTATTTTATATAGTTAAACAAGTTTTGTAACAGAGTAATATTTGACATAAATATTTGTAGTTAAAGTAGATTAGTATGATTTGTGTAGTTAAATGCAATTGTATATATTAATTGATTTTAGATAATTTACTATTGTTGAAATATTTTCATCTGTTGGATCAGCAAGTAGTTCCAGGGGGTCTCTATTGTTAAACCATCTGGATCTTTGACTGTTGAACAGTGGGCAATCGCACAGCAGATGAGACGGGTCTGTGGGGTAATTTAAGTTACAGTTGCAGGGTAATTTGATTGTAAGTTTTAGAATGCAGCCATGTGTGACTTTGGTATGTCCGATTTGGAGTCGTATGATTTTTATTAAGTCTATCCTTTTTGTGTTTATATTTTTGTTGATGTTTGTAGTTAAGATTCCAAGATTGTTAGTGTTTACTTTTTTGTACCATAAAGATGTTCTTTGCTAGGTCGTATCTTTATTTTTGTGATGTGTTTTTATATATTTAGATATATCTTTGGGGTTGAGATTTTCTGTAGTTATAAGCGGTGCCTTTAAAGAGTATTTAGCTGCAGTGTCAGCATACTCGTTTCCAATGATATTGCAATGGCTAGGGATCCAAATTAATTTAATGTCCGGGTATCTTCTGATTATAGTATTTCTGATTTTTGAAGTATATATGTTATCGTTTGAGATATTTAGTACAGATTTAAGAGAAGATAGAGAGTCGCTGCAGACAGCATATCTGCCCTTTGTATTTCCAATATATTCCATAGCTTTGGTAATGGCTATTAATTCTGCAGACATTATAGAGCTGTGTTGTGGTAGGTGACCGACACTAATGGTTTTATTTTCTGTTGTTAAACTGAATCCAATATTGTTTCCGTTTTTTGACCCATCGGTATATAGGATTTTGTAATTTATTAATTGTTCTTGTATGTCCTTATTCCTAACCCTGAATTGTTGAGGATTATGGTCGTTTTTATTAAATTTGTGTAATGAAATGTCTATGCTGTTTTTGTCAAGGGTCCAAGGAGGGAATTTTTCATCTCTAAATGATTGTGATGTAATCGGAATATTTAATTCATCGCAGGTATGTTTCATTTTGTTGATTGTTGACGGAATTCTGGCAGTTTTCGTTGATTTCTTTATTTTTGCTAATAATTTGTTTAGAGGGGTTGTTTTGTCATAGAAGCATTTATATAATTGTGTTGTTAGGGTGTCCCTTTGAATTTCAAGGGGAAGAATGTTAGCCTCGGCCCAAGTGAGCATCTGATGGCTGTGTTAATTTGTTTATTGATTTTTCCAATAACTGATTTAGGGGCATAACCAGGTTAAGACGTGAAATCAATATTCCGATGAATTGATATAACTTGGCATAGTTTATTGTAGGCTATTAAAAATAGTATTACGGAAAGTGGAGATCCTTGTGGGATGCCATTGTAGAGAGGAAAGGCACTGGAATAGTGTGATCCGACTCTAACTTTAAATTTGCGGTTCTTCATAAAATTGGTAATATAATTTAGTACTTTTGGTCCTATTTTCCATGAAGTTAGTTGGTCAATTATTGTGTGCAATCCTATTCTATCAAACGCTTTTTGGAAATCTAGTGATACTATTGTTATATGTTTCCGCAAAGAAAGCGAGTCTGCAATTTGATGGTCTACGTATAATAGACTATCTATTGTAGATTTCCCTTTGGTAAAGCCGAATTGTCTATTATCTAGTAGCTTGTTGGTTGTTAAAAACCACCATAATCTATTTGCAACGATTTTGTCTAGCGTTTTGGAAAGACAGGGGTTAAGTGATATAGGGCGGTAGGAATTGAGGCATGTTTTGTCATTACCGTTTTTATAAATCGGTATAGTGATGCTTGTTTTAAACTGCTGGGGGATATAAGAATTCCATATTTTATTAAAAAGTTGTAGTAGACCCTGTTTCATTATCATCGGTAGTTGCTTAATCATCGGGTATGAAATTCTGTCTATTCCTGGTGTTTTGCCTTTGAGTTTATTTAGTACTGCATGGAGCTCATTTATTTTAAAATCTGTCTCGATTTTACGAGCTTGCAAGCTGGGTTCAATAGTTGATCGATTTAAAAGTATGTTTGATTTTTGTGATTGAAATTCGGGCGGGAAGTTGAAGTCGGACGAATTTTCTGACCAAAATTTTGCTATTTCGGAGGCTATTTCAGATCTGTCAGTTAATAATTTTCCAGCGTTTGTTTGCGAAGAGATTACATGTATTGTTTGTGGGGACTTGTAACCTGTAAAGGACCTTATGTTTGACCATATACATTCTGCTCGAGAAGATGGATTTATAGTGGATGTAAAATTGAATATTGATTCTTTTTTAGCCATTTTTATTTCCCTTTTTAGTAAAGCGTTGTTTCTTTTATAGCTTATCAGATTGATAGTCGTCATGTTTTGTTTGTATATACTCCAGGATTTGCTTTTGTTTTTCTTGAGACATTCTAAGTTGGAGTTCCACCAGGGGACCTTCCTGGGGGTTGCGGGATGAGTTTGTGGAATTGATTTATTGGCGGATTGATGAATAATTTTACAGATATTGGCAGTTTCCATGTTTAAATTTTCACTTCTTGATCGCTGTGATTCAAAAAATATGCATTGATTTTGATATGAGGTCCAGTCAGCTTGTTTAATTTTAAATTTGGGTAAAAATGTTAAAAGGGGCTGTTCTGATTGCCGAAACAGAGAGATGATGATTGGAAAGTGATCACTTCCATAAAGTGTATTTTCTATTTTCCATTCAGTGTGTATAGATAACGAGGGGGAGCAGAAAGACAGGTCTACATGGGAAAATGTAGAATGAGAATTAAATAGGGTGGGAGTGGTATCATTAAGTAATACAAGATGGTTGTTGTTTATGTAATTGGCAAGTATTTTGCCTCTTCTATTATTTGAGGATGAACCCCATGTTTGATGCCAGCCATTGAAGTCTCCAGTTATCAAAAAAGGTTGATTTAAATTGCCAAAAACGTTGCAGAGGTTTTCATATGTGAAGTTGTGGTTTGGGGCAATATAAGATGAAGCAATTTTAAATTTAATTTTTGAGTGTATTTCAGCACAAATTGTGTCAAAATCCCATACCGAGTGTGGGATGTGTTAAGGGAGAATAGTTTATAGTTTATTGGAATAGGGATATTTGTTGTGTTATGAATATGTGTCTCCTGTAATGATATTATTTTTGGTGAATATTGTTTTATTAGTAGCAGAAGTTCATTATAGTTATTAGTAAGACCGTTAATATTCCATTGAAGTATATTTAATGTCATAGTAGAGGTAAAAAATATTAGAGTTTAGATATTTTTTTTAAATTATTACTGTTGTTATTTATGGGTTGTAATGAACTAATTATGTTATATACTTTGCGTAACATTTTAAGCCTTTTTGGTACGTTTGCTATTCGCTTTAACGGACTTTTGCAGTTGCTTTCTGGTTCTTTTAGATGTGTTTAATGGTACTATTGTTAGGGAGTTTTTTCCGTCACTGTTATTATTTTGGGATGATGTACTATCATTATCAGATGTTTCTTCATATGACATAGCATCTGAGTTGTTCTTTTCAAGTGTAGCAGCTGTTTTTGGTGGTGGCATAGTATTATTATTGGGTTTAACATGGGAAGAGTTATCACTATTTAATTTAACTTGGCTAGAGGTTGATGTCTGTTGTGTTTGTTGAGATGTTGATGGTTCTTGTTGCGTTTGATTATTGTTTCTAGTTACAGATGAGTAGGATGATTGAGCGGAGGGGTGACGATAATTGTATTTTTTAATTGCTGTTTTTCTATTTGTTTTTTCAAGTGTTATTATTGCTTGAATCTCCTTCTCTTTTAAAAAGATCGGACATGATTTGGCGTTTGCCGAATGTTTATTGTTTTCAATATTGTCTTCTTTGCAATTGATACAGAGAGGTGTATGAGAACAGGTTTCTTTGATTTCGTCATTAAGATGGTAATTCATAGAGCAATTAACACAAATTTTGTTGTTTTTACAGAACTTTGACAAATGCCCATAATGAAGACAGTTTTTACATTTTAGGGGGAGAGGAATGTATGGTCTGATTTTAACTTTTTCATAACCAATGAATAATTCGGGGGGGGGGGGAGAGTGGTAGATGCAAATGTTACAATAATTAAACCAGTTTCTTTTAACTCGTTGTCTACTTTTCTTAAGATTTTGTTTATTTGATGTACGTTTTGTTTTTTGAGTTCGGTTAAAATTTCGTCCTCTGGCATTCCGCGTAGGTCATTTGAATAAATAACACCTTTAACATAATTAAGTGACTGATGTTCACTTAATTCAACTTCAATAGATTCTGTAAGTGAAGTTAATCGAATCAAAGATCTGGCTTGAACGAAATTTTTGGTTTTTATTAAAATTGTTCCATTCAATAGTTTTCTGCAGGCCTCAACTTCACCTCCGCAAGTACCGTCTATAACTTTTTTTATTAGGAAAGGTGACACCTCCGAAAGAGTTTTATCACTATTCACTCGTTTCATTATTAGGTATTTTGGACCGGGGGTCAGAATTGTTAAAGTTTTTTTTACGTCCAAAGAAATGGGCGGTTTATAGTTTTGACCACGGTCCGGCGGGTCACCCATTTTCACTACTTAAAAAGCAACAATTTAAATTAACAAATGTTTAATGAAAATACGATATAATAAACTTTAAATAAAAGAAAAGAAAGCGCACAGAGAGCAAAACAGTGATTACGTCTTGTGTAAACGACTTTACAACGAACACTGAATTAAGGAAATTAATTAATAAATAAATTTTGAATTTTATAAAACATAAGTTCATTATTTTTTTTATAAATTTTCACATGAAGCTAAAATAGAGTTATTATATAATTGGTCCTTCGAAACTGCGTCAATTATTGAATTTTATTAAATGAATAAGAAAATGCTAAACTTTAATCAAATTATAATTAAATTTCAATTAAAAATAAAAAACAAGTATTTATTAAACAAAATATTAATTACAAATTAATTGAATAAATTTGTTGCTTTAAATTCAATCCACATCGGAGAAGTTATCGATTAGACTGATTATATATTTGCTAAAGTTTTGCTCAAGTATTGCAACATATATATGTTTGGCTGCAAATATAAATATGCGTATTATAAGTATGTTTGCATGTCCCAAATATAATATCTAAAAGAATTGGAGAATTGCAATTATAAATTTGTTTAGGTTTGAAAATTTGAATCACTGTAAATATACATATAATTACCTGCAAACATATTCAAAAGTGCGTGTTGAAATTTATAAACACTAAAGGTTGGCGGTTCAAACAGTGTAAATAAATATAGATTTAATTTATCTTTTCTCAAAATTTAACGCTCCAACCACCTATCACATAAATAACCATCTTTATGGAACTAGTTCCAGAATCCTTTCAACAAAAGTGAAATGTAACGTAGTATACCGATAATTTTAGTTTAAACTTAATACACCTATTGCTTTTAGAACAATTTCAAAAAAATCATCGGCGAAGGATTGTTGGAGTATAAACTTGTAGGAACATTAAAAACAAAGATTCTTCACAGCTTAAACTGTCAGATTTGAAATAATTCGAATTCGAAGGCGATACTTATTTAATCTTCATTGTAGTTCGGAAAATTCTCTTGAAAGATGTGCACTAAAGGATTTAAAAATATAGAGAACATTCTGAAGGTTCTAATAATGTGTTTGGACTAAAAATTTAATCTAGTAAAAAATAGACTGACTGCTTAATTTACTTTAATTTATAAATTCATAAATTCATAATCTTACAAAAATATCTTAAATTGTTTTATAGCAATATTTTAAAGCCTACGGATTTTTTTTTTCTATTTGAATGTCTTTAGATTTTAAAGACTTTTTCTCAGAAATTTTACCTTCAGATTAAGACTGCTTTTTAATATAGACAAAACCCTGATTTTGGGATGCTCCTATGAAATTCCTTATATCAAACAAGGCAGGTCAACGGTCTGGTTAACTAGAAATTTTTATGAAATTTTAATAAATATTTTTGTATAGGAATATGACTGAAATTTAAAAAATGTAATTTTAAAAAATTATCAATATCACAAATGAGTAATATTGCCGGGATCCGTGTCGAAATACTGTCCAGTGACCAAATATCCACATTGGGGGATCTTAGGGGCATAGGATGGAAGAAGTTGGGGAGTTTCGTCAGAGCGACGGAGTTCCTGGGGTAGAAAGGTGACATAGGACCGATTGTTTAGAGCGCACAACAAGCCGACATTCTGACTTAAGTGTAAGTCCTCATGGACTTGAGTCGGATTAGGGAAGCATTTTCCCTTCTCCGAATCCTCTTTTCGACCTAACCTAACCTAATATTGCATTTGAAAGCTTTTATGTTTTGACATTATTTACATTACATAATTTACATTACATAATTTACATTTTATACATTATTTACTTTACATACTTTACATTGTTTACATTATTTACATTACATATTTTACATTCTTTATATTATTTACATAATTCACATAGTTCACATACTTGCAATTTTAAAAACTTTGATTTATTTTCATTACACAGTAAAAACATGGCTACGAGACAGGAATATCTCAACGCGTTGACAAATATTTTGTTTCACGTCATGTATGATGTCTTGTTTGTCGGGTTTTGTCAATCCTTATATGTAAAATCACTGGTTATACTATGGCGTTTTTTTAATCTGCCATACCTTCTATCAGCCAAAAAATATTTGAATTTTTCAATTGCTATACTCTCTATCAACCACAGCGCCGCGAATAAGGCAAACTATTATATTATTTTTATACTTCGGATTCAGTAGTAATATTTAACAAATATTGTAGAACATAGATTGTTTCATACTTTAAAAGTTTGGGCATAAATCAGTTTTCTGCCTCTTCTGAAAAAATGTGTTTTGGTTCATGGAGGGTATTAAATATAAGGTCTCGATATTAAATTATCATATCTCAAAAATTTTCCCCAATTTTAATTTATTTGTAAAATTTGTGAAAATTTCAATTAAGGTTTGTAATTGATACGAGTATGATTAAAATTTTGTTGAAATTTGGAGAAAAAAATAATTCAATTTCAGTTTTTTCAGTGAATTTCAATAATTTATTTCAAACCATGAATTAATTCCTTTTAACCTCTGTAACATCTCTTACATGTGTAAATACGAATATTGTGTGTTGCCTGTTTTTGGTAAAAAAAACGATTTTCTAGCCTTTATTTCTTGAACAGCCGCTTACACTTGAAACTGTTTGTTGTACCTACTTTGGTTATATGCTGTGATTTGGCCTATTATGCGGAAGCTGTGTATGGGGAATTGGTGCGGCGACTGTTGCTGCCAGTTTTTATTGCAAATAAATTGGACATTATTGGAAAGTATTATTTTTTTGCTGTTGCATTTATAAAATAAAATTATAATATATTTAACATGTTATGATGCACATACATAAATAATTGCATTTATATGCAATTTTTATATCACTATTTGTTTTTTTTTCTTTCTTTATGCTACATTAAGTTTATTTTTATTGTACAAAAAAAAAAAAACGTTTTAATATTTCAGTTTAGGAATATTTCAATAATTTTCAACAACATTTACAAAGTAAAACAACATCATTATGATTAACACAATGGAACATTGCATGATTACATCATATCCTGCCATTTTGGATGTTTCGCCAAAAAGCGAAAAAACCTACAAAATTTTAATGTATTTGATCTTAACATACATATGAGTAGATATTTGTTTTTGCATGTGTGTAAGTTTTGTAATTTTGCAAAATTTGCATTTTAACAATTGTTTGGAATCTCTTAATATTAGCTTCCTGATTATTGCTTGGCTGGTTGCTGTTAACTTCATCATTTGCCCTTTTTTTGCGTGCTCAAAACATTAACAAAAACCTCAAATGGCTAAATATACACACAAAAAACCCACTTGTTTTTTCAGTTTTTTTTTATTTTTGCTTGAAATCACGTAAATTTTCTTCATTTAAAGATTAAGTCATACATGGCCTTTTTAACGAACAATTATTACGAAATCATAAGGATCTTTAAATATGTATATAAACAAATGAAATTAATTTTCTTAAGAAAAATTTAAAATTCCTCTTATTTTCGAAAAATGTTTGCAATTAAAAGAAGAGTTTATGTTGCATAACATATTATGGCGCCCAATTAAGTTTTCAATTGTTAAAATTTACATGTACACATGAGCATTAATCAAAGCAAAGAGGATGATTACTTGGCAAAGCATGAAATCATGATATACAAAAATTCCGCAATATATACACAGAAAAAACTAAACTCGAGTTTCAATTAATATATATGTTTTAATTCAATTAATAGTTTAATTGAATTCGGTCCTATTAAGGAAATTCAATAAATTAAATAAAATAATATCAATTAAATTGTAATCATTTAACTGAATTCAATTAAAATTTTAATCATATCTACTAAAAATTTAATTGAATATTTTTTTTTTATTTACAAACAAGTTTTTAGTAGATGCTATTAAAACTTTAATTAAAATTGCAAAAAATTTAAAAAATCGCCAATATTAAAAAAATGATAAAATTTAAAAAATATCATTAAAATAAAAAAAAAAAAATATAAAAAAATAATTTTTAAATCCCCAAAATTTAAAAACTTTGAAGTCAAATTTGATAAAAATCGTTCAAATTAAAAAAAAAATTATAGCCCTGATTCAAAATTTTACTTCGGTGGGATTAAGTGCTATGGGAACACCGAAGGTGGGATGAGGGATAGAAAAACTCATATCGCACTTGATCAACAAGAGGGTATTAACTCAAAATTTTTAAAATATCACTTTTGACAAGAAATCAACTAACAACATCAATATCTATCTATTGTAAAAGTTTCAACGTATTCCGATTACTCTTTCATCTCTAAAACCACTTTTGAGACCATTTTCATGATAATGTAGTGATTACCTTTATTTCAACAAAAGGTATTATTTCGAGTTAATACAAAAGTTCAAATAGAAATGAATCGTATATTTTCATTAAAAAGGTATTATTTTGATTTGAGCCTTTATTTATGTTAAAAATAATTAAACTGTTTTATTTATATTTGGTTGTATTTTGAGTTGATACTGTTTTGTTGATAAAATTTGTTTTATTCTATAAATTTAAATCGATAAAATTTCAAAAAAATGGTATTAACTCAAAAAATTGAATTTTTTTTTGCAATGAGTGGTAAAATTTAAAACAAAAACAATGTATATATATTTTCAAATGGAATTTGCTTATTATGATATGTTTGAATTTTTAAATTCTGTTAAAACGTGGCCATAAACAGTTTTTTGACTCTACTGAAAATTTTAAAATTTTGAGTTAATACCCTCTTGTTGATCAAGTGCAATATATATTATTTTTATAAATTGATATTGTACTCAACTAGAATCGAACCAGGGACCATCTGTGTAACAGTCCAAAGTGCTAACCATGACACCCAATCGCCCACTCGTTTGTCATCAATTATTCTTCATATTTATGAAGTTTTCGTATATATGATGAAGAGTTTCATAAAAATTTATGTCAAATGGTCCATAAGCTAGAATTTCCATTTGAAATTTAGAAATCATCAATAGAAATAAAGAACTTTCATTAGAAATTAAGAAAATATAATTTGTAATTTAGATTTTCTATTTAAAATTGAGAAACTATTATAACATCAATTAAATGTCAGAATTTCTAATCAGTTTATATATTCTAAATTTTGCATGGAATTTTCTGAATACAAATTTAGCTTAATATAATTTTTTTTAAATTAATTAAGGTTTTTAAAATTAATTAATAACTTAATTAATTTTTTCTTAATTTAAAACAAAAATTGATATTTTCTGAATTTAAAAGTTTTGTTTTCTGAATTTAAATTTGAGAATTTAGTTGATATATTAGTTGATATATTCTAAATTTAAAAATAAATTATTAAATATTTATTTTCGTCATTGGCTGTAGCATTTATTATGTTTGTACGCTACCAAAAAAAAATTTCATTTTATAAAAATTTATGAATTTCCTTCATCATATTAATAAACCGTCTTATAACATTTATGAAATATTTCATTTAAAGCTATGAAACTTCTTCATATTTATGAAGAAATTTAGGCGTCGACATGGAATAAGATTTTTAAAAATTACGGGCGAGAAATTGTCTTCGAAACCACATTTTATTGATCCATTTGTGAAAGAGTTTAAGGATTACGTTGATGAGCACGGGTTGACTCTTCACCAAATCTACAGTGCGGACGAATTCGGTTTATATTATACGATGCTTCCAAATCACATTCTTGTCACATGTAATGAGAAAACGGCTCCCGGAAGAAAAATATGTAAAGAGCGAATAACTTTTTTGTCCTGTTCAAATGCAAATGGCATAGACAAACTGAAATTGTTGGTTGTTGGAAAATCGAAAAACCAACGCGCTTTTAAATGCTTTTTCAATAATCCTGTAATGTAAAAGTCCAGTAATAACGCCTGGATGACAACATTTCTATTGAATAACTGGCTCCATCACAAATTTGTTTCCCACGTAAGTTAATTTTCACCAATTAGTAAAAGTAAGTGGTTCATAAGTAAACATTTTTTAGGTCCGATAATTTTTTTCTTCAAAAGGTCTACGTGATTCAGCAGTTATTTTAAAAAATAATTTGCCAAAAAAGCAACTCAAAATCTCCAATTTCTTTAAAATGTTTAAAATGTAAATATATCAATAAAAACAATTCTAATTTTAAAAATTACATACAATTTTTTAATAAAATTTTAGGTTCTGTTATCGTGAAAATTCAGTTTTCGCAACAGGTCTGGTTTTTAATTAGTCGCGAAAATCGAGCTTGCACTGTATTAGAAAGTCATTATAATTTATATTAAATTAATGCAGAGAGTAAGCTTGTGTCATTACTGGTAGTCCAAAAATAATAATATGCTATTGCCGTTTTTACACTGGTAATAGAAAAATTGGAAAAAAAATTGCCAACATTTAATAAAAATCGTGAAAATAGCTGGAATGGAAGAAACGCATAAAGTAAAATGACTGCAAAATTGAAGAAAATCAGTAAAAATTTGAAAATACAAAAAATAGCCAAAACTGGAAAAATTGGAAAAATCGTTAAAATCGAATAAATCACCTAAATAAAATTTAAAACGTTTAGATCTCGAAAACAATTTTAATTTTTTGTATTTTTTTTTTTTTATTTCGGCGATTTTTTTCAATTTTGTGTTTATTTAATTTTAGCGATTTTTTTTAAAATTTGGTGATTATTTAAAATTTTAGCGATTGATTTCAGTTTTTGGAATAATTAAAAAATGTTTTTTTGTATTGTTTTTTTTTCAGTTTTAACGATTTTTTATTTATATTTTTGGCTTTTTCCAACATTGGTGTCATTATGGATTACAGAAAGGGGAAATTGTGAGTGCACCATATTAATTTTCAATTAAACATTTAATTTAAAGTGATTTTGAAATCAAATAGAAATTTTATTGACAATAATAATTTTTTGCGCCTTTTATATTCTAGCGTAATAGTTGAAAAATATTTAAAGTTTTCTATAAAAAAGTTTATGGGGTGTAACCAATTTTGGCGCCCAATATGGCAAGATCTGATTCAATTTAAGCCCTTTAATTAATTTTAAGCCCTTCAATAATTATTAATTTCAAATTCGGATTAGTCTTATCGCATATGTGTTGAAAAGAAACCCATATCAAAATTTAACCCTCATGTAACTTTGTTTTTCATATAAAATCTTTTATTACCTCTACAAAATTTTAATCTTTTAAAACTCTATACATAACATTTTATAATCATTTCAATTGCGTAAAAAAAAACTGCATAAATACAGAATTATAATATTTGTCATTTTGTGTCAAATGGAGTTGAAATCATAAGTGATTTTTTTATTTTATTTTAAATCACTCATTTCATATTTGTTTAACAGTCTTTTCATGCATTTAGATTTTGGAAATCTGTCTGTTTAAAATGTCTTTATGTAAAACGTATGGGTAGAAGCAAAAATAAAAATAAAAAAATAATTGAAAAGATTTGTCTGGCTAAATTTTGAAAAACAGTTTGACAAAGGTTTGTGACAGGTTTTTAATTTTTTCGACGGATTTTTTTTTTTTTTTTGGTAGATCTGTGCAAGTTGCATTCATATGTTTGAATGTTGGTGGTGCTGGTTGATGAATGAATGTATGAATGGTTGGTTTTGGTTATGCTTACTGCATTTTTATATAATTTGCATAAATTATTTAGATTTTTTTTGTTTGAAATTTTTAAATAAAAACAAAAATTTGGTAAAGTAGTTTTTATTTGTTCCAACAAAAATTGTTTTGAAAAAATTGTTACACAACTTTTGTAAAACTGGTTGCGGGAATTAAAATGAATGAGAATTATTACGATTATGTTATACATTATTGTTTTTACAATTACAACACAATTTTAGCCAATAAGTTATTATGTAGTACTCTATTCATTCAATAATTTAACAAAAGATTTTTTAAACAACTTTAAAAGTCTCGGGTGTTAACTAAAACATTGTTTATTTAATTGATTATTTAGTACGGAGGACCATATTCTTAAAGACGATTTCGCTAAATTGAAAATAATGTGAAATGCATTTTCGGTGCAAAGGATAGATGACAAATTTTTTTGTTTTCTAATTTTCTATTCGAAACAATCTTTATACGTTTAATTGCCAGTTCGAAGGACCATCAATTTCAAAAGGTTTAGAGACAATCTAATTCCTATAAAAGTGTATATATATTTATATAGTAAAATACCATGAACTAGTTGGAAGAGATTTTTTTATTAAAATTTGTATGTTTCTCTTATTATTCTATAAAAAGAGGTTACGGTAGGAAGGACTATAAAATTAGTCCTTAGTATGTACGACTTTTTTTGGATAATATTCGAATACTTTGTTCTTATAGAAGAGATTGCTTGGAAATCTATTACGCTTCAAGGAATCGCTCAAAATTTTTCTTATTTTAAAGTTTGTGATTTGATTCAATTCCTAACCAATCTTGCTACTTTGAAGGACCTTTAATTTCAAAAGATTAATACACTAGTCTAAGTTCAATACTTCATATGCCTCGGTTTGAATTACCATGAACAAGTTTCAAGATTTTTTTTTCTATAAATTTTGTATCACTTATTATTTTGTATAAAGAGGTTACGGTTCGAAGGACCATTCAGAAATGCTTGAAAAGACTTAGAATATGTATTAGGGTGGGACGATTTGAACATCTTAATGGGCGCTTCGCTTTTCTGATTCTTGGGATTGTACTGAGCAAAAAAGTCCACTAGACCATACATCTACGGTGAAAATAGAGCTTCCAGATTTGGACTTTTTAGCCGTATTTTGTGAAAGTAACAATGTGTGGGATGGACATATCTCAGGAAGTAGGAGGAGCTTATCCAAGATTATGGTATCAATCTCTTCTTTGGAAGATTCTGTAGCAGATTAATGCATTAATCATATTTGTGGGTGGCGTTTAAGGGGTTAATTTTTAATTCCAAAATAGGGCTTTTTTGCCGTAAAGTCAAAATCTAGTGGACTTTTTTGCTCAGTACAATCCCAAGAATCAGAAACGCGAAGCGCCCATTAAGATTTTTTTCCTTCCATACTTATCGCCCAACCCTAATATGTATATACATATAATCCGACCAACCATATCGCTACAGGTTTGATTATCCCGATTTTTAAAGGCTGAATCCCGCTTGAATTGTTTTCCTGCTTTTTAATAGAAGAGCCACTTAAAGGATTTTGAAATATTTGATTATGGTCGAATCGTAGTCTAAGCCATTTGTTGAGCAAAAACAGATTTTTTAATAATGCAAAGAAAATTCTAGCCAAAGGGGTTAGGGAAGGGCGCCAATGTGAAGACTTTTCCGCCTTTTTAACCTCCCCCCTCTGCACGAGATTAGAACCCCACATACCAAACTTCTAGTTTCTGGCTTAATTGGCTTGCCCAGGCCGCTAAGGGACGATTTTCCCCATTTTTGGGAAGGGCGGAAAGGTGAAGACTTTTCCGCCTCTGAACGAGATTAGAACCAAACATACTAAATTTCTAGTTTCTCGCTTTATTTTCTTGACCAGGCCGCTAAGGGATGATTTTCCCCATTTTGCCCTACGGGTAGAGAAATTCCAAAAATCTCGTCTAATCGGATGTCTACGAGGGATCAGGAACACACCTGCCAAAATTTAAGTTTCTCGCTTTAGTTCCTTCTCGCTTGTCCTATATACATTTTTTTTTGTAAAGGAGCATATCTGAAATATGATTAATTAAAATTTTTTGGGCCCAACGTTACAATACTCGAGAAAACAAATTGTTCAATTAGGTCAAAAAATTAGTTTGGAAATTTTAAAAATAATGCAAATTACAGCGCAATCAGGATTTTCTTCTGGGAAAGTTTCCTTGTGAACAGCAAACTATCATTAATCGTTTTAATATGGTGCCTTATATGCGCAAAGCTAGATTTATCAAATTTTTTTTATGACAACATAGCGTTTTGAGATGAACTTAGAGTCAAAAAAATCAGCCAGAAAATGTTTATATTTAAAAAAGTTTTTCTAACAAAAAAACAAAATATATGCACACAAAATATGTACACACAAAAAAAAGTTTTTGCCAATTAATTAAGATCATTTCAACTAATTAAGTTTATTTACAAAAGTTATGCGAAAACTAGTAACATTTTACAAAGTTTTTACTTGTTTCTGTTAATTGATGAATAAAGTATGCTAAAAACTTTGTTAGTTGAAATCCTCCTAGTTACTTGGTAACGATTTTTTTGTGTCTACCAACGAAGGTTTTAGTTTGGAAAACTTTTGCAAATATAAAAATTTTAAGCTGTAGATTCTAAAACATACTTTTGCAATGTATTTATATATCCTAACAAAAGCCGGACTTTGGGCTCGTCCCGGAAAGATATGGTCCCAGCAAAAAATTTCCAAAAAGGTAAGCGGGTTTGTATTCAAGCATTTTGGGCAGAACGCATTCCTTACTAGATTACCTACTCGATTCTTTTAACAGGGCGTGAGACTAAAATAATTGATTCTTTAGAATTGATTATTTTTTTTACCAAAGAACTATTTACTTTATATTTTTAAGCTACATACATTTTTTAATAAAGAAATAGTTCCATTGTAAAACTACGAAGTACTTACACAAAAAAAAAAATAAATAGTTCCCTAGAAAAAATAAGAAGTACTTACATTAAAAAAAAAGAAGTAGTTCCATAAGTAAATTCAACTTTTACTCACACGGTCACTCAAATATAACGATCAAAACTCATACGGAAATAAAATCCTAAAAAGTGAAACATCGAATTGTTATGATAACATGGGTTTGTCATAATTTTGGAGCTATAAACCACGAAAATATAAATTTTTCAAAAAAAAGAACAATTCAAAATTGAAAAACAAAAATATGATTCACGCACAATCACCCTCGAAAATTTTTTTTACACTCACTCACGATAACGTCAGTAATTTCAACTTCCACTCACAATTTTCTGCTCACGTGCGCTTCCCTAATTTATACCTAACCACAGTTTAACAAAATTTGGGCAACATGCAATTTCTGTTTTTAGTACTATTTTCCTGGAAATAAAAATTTGTTTGAAAAAATATATGAGATAAATTCTTTAAAATTGTATAACTTCTTTTTTCAAAATTAGGAACTACTTCCAATAACGTCCTTTTATTAAAAAAAAGTATATGATTACTTCTTGAGTACAAAAAGTTAGACATATAAGTTAATAACATTGTTATTTTCTTTTAAGTAAATAATTACTTTGTTATTGAGTTCATGCTTTCTGGTTTAAATTTAAAGAATTGATTACAATACTACTTGCTTTTTTGACTCTATCGTTGGAATGAGTTTGGTATTGCAGTTACTAAATTTGGCAATGAGATATGTAAGCAAGTGTGGGTATCACCTTCTTTTTGGAATGTGTAATTTTTTCCTGGGGTGCCATGTAAAATTTTGGACAAACCGCGAATTTTTCATAAAAAACGCTTTGATAAGATAACTTTTTTCTTGCTAATATAACTCGCCTTTAATGACTTTTTCCACTGTGTGAACATTTGCTTAGCTCGATTAATTATTTAGCGCTACAATTCGAGAAAATCTAAAAAATTAGAAGAAAAAAACGCTTAACAGCGAGTTTAATTTTAAGCTTTGGAAATCAAATATGTACCATTAATATTAATACTGGTCTTGTCCTTAGATTTCAACAGAAAGAAATCAGATTTATTGCATTTGGAAGTTTTTGTTTGTGTATAAAAAAAAAAAAATAGCGTCAAGCTTTTAAGTCATTTGGCGGAAAAACTGTATCAGAAAATAAAGTAAGCCATTGAAATTAGCATGCCTGAAATATATAGAATTGATGGTCAAAACTTTATTAATTGCGTTGATGCCAGTTTATGAGTTTATAAAAGGGATTTTAGAGAGAGATTTTACGATTCCAATGATCATTTCTAATTAACAAAATACAAAACTCATCCACTTGAAAGAAGAGAAATTAAAATTAAAAAATACAGTTCGAAGGACCATAGATTGTGTGAAGTTTCTTTGGTTTTATCTTATTTAATTAAATTGCAATTGATTTAAAATAAACACTAGTAAACACATAATTTTGATTTGATTGAAGTGTATGGAAGTAAAAGTGAAATTTTTAATGATTGGCAATGATTTTCAAATGCATTTAACAAATGAAAGTACAATTTACGATATGGTTATAGACAATATAAAATCAAATGCTAAAAAAGTAAATCAAGAAATAAAAATGGAATAAGAGCAACAAATGGGAATGCATTTAAGAACTTGTTAAATTTAAAATAACGGAAAAAGTCCGTTATTTTCTATAACATTTCTGCAACATTTAAGAAAACACTGTTAAAAATCACTATTAAAATTTTAAATAAATTTAAAATATTTACACTCAAGGAAATATATTAGGTATACAAGTTAATAATGTCGATTTGGACAACATATGTCATAACTATGACATATGGTTTGTGTCAATAATAACAAACATGGTATTTTGGAGGGTAAACATCTGTCATTATAATTCAGCATTCAATAGACGCTAAAGTGTAAACACACATTTTTTTCTATCGCTATAATAATGTAAAATTTTGTGCCTAAAAAAGATGTTTTGCGGTGAAGTCTGATAACCTTCTTTCGTTTTAAGAAAATGGCTGCTCAAAGTTATCGATTGTTGGTAGAAGCTTACGGTCAACATGCACCAACTCAAAAAACTTGTGAACGATGGTTTGCGCGATTCAAAAGTGGTGATTTCGACACAGAAAACAAGGAGAGGCCTGGTCAGCCGAAAAAGTTTGAAGATGAGAAATTGGAAGCATTACTCCACGCAGATTTTTGTCAAACGCAAGAAGAACTTGCATTATCATTGGGAGTTACACAACAAGCCATTTATACTTTTAAAAGCATTGGGATTCATTCTAAAGCAAGGAAATTGGGTCCCATATGAATTGAAGCCGGAGACGATGAAAGGCGATTTTGCATGTCGGAAATGCTGCTTGAACGCTACAAAAAGAAGACATTTTTGCATCGTATTGTTACTGGTGATGAAAATGGATACATTACGATAACCTCAAGCGCAAAAATTCATATGTAAAGCCCAGTCAACCAGCCAAATCAACGCCGAAGCCGAATATCCATTGCGCCAAGGTAATGCTCTGTATTTTGTGGGATCAGAAGGGTGTTTTGTATTATGAGCTGTTGAAATCGGGT
The DNA here is from genome assembly GCA_021234595.1 of Delia radicum. NCBI lineage: Eukaryota > Metazoa > Arthropoda > Insecta > Diptera > Anthomyiidae > Delia > Delia radicum. The sequence continues at coordinate 47,810,105 of CM037854.1, forward strand.
CAGACGATCACAGGGGACCTGTACCAAACACAATTGAGAGCAATCAACGAAAAACGACCAGAATATTTGACGAGACACGAGGCCATAATCTTCAATCATGACAACGCTCGACCACATGTTGCAAGACCGGTCAAAAACTATTTGGAAAACAGTGGATGGGAAGTTTTGGCTCACCCGCCTGACTACCATTTGTTTCGATCGATGCAGAACGCTCTTACTGGAAAACGCTTCACTTTAGAACAGGGTATCAGAAATTGGCTTGATTCATGCTTTACCTCAAAACCGGAGCAGTTCTTTTGGCGCGGAATCCATATGTAACCAGAAAGATGGGAAAAAATAGTGGCTAACGATAAACAATACTTTGAATAATGTATCAATTCATTTTGTTATTATAATAAATGCATTTTTCAAGCAAAAAAATCTACATTATTAACTTGTATACCCAATAGATATGTGGGTTATTTTTACTGCAACTGTGGTTCATTTTCTGAACAGTCAAAAACAAATGACAATGTTCGTCATTTCTGCAGGTGAAATTTCATTTGTTTTTAACTACATTTGTAGTGGTCTTTACCTATATATGTAGTATTCTAAGTGTAATCCAAAGAATCTTTCATAAACTATGTTGCTTGCTTTTTAATTAAAAATTTTACATTGCCATTGTCAAGGTCGTTTAAAGTTTTAACAACAGAACTATTGACGCAATTAACACTAAAGCAAATAAATAATAATATAATGTATTTTTAAAAATAACAAAAACATGATAAGAACAAATTTTATTAAGAGTTTTGCAAAGAGAAATAATTGCAATTTTAGAACCACAAAAGAAACTTGAACATTTATAGACATTTCAAAAATATATTAGAAAATTAGCTAATTCTGACTAATAACACGGTGCTACAGTGAAAAAAAAACTTGGAAAACGACCTAGCGTGGGTTATAGGTCTTGTTGTGTACATTACAAATTGTGTCAAAAAATTTCAGAAACACCCTCAAATTCAGAAGTTATTCTTAAAAAACCGTTTTCAGTGATGTTCGTCAGCTTATCGTCCTATAACTCAGTCAGTTTTTGTCCGATTTAAATTTTTAACGGGTTTGGAAAGAAAACTGATGACGCTTTAAAATGACGTGCATTTTTTGATACATTTGTAAGTTATAAGTATTGTTTTTGTTAAGAATATCTACAAAAAAAAAAAACGAAAATTATAAACTTTTTTGATTTTAGTAGCACTTCATTGCTTATTTTAATATGAAAGCTTATAAAAATTTATACCAACTTATAAAGCAAATTTAATTCTTAAGAAAACATGGTTTTCATTTTTCAAATCGGATGAAAATTGTAAAAGTTATTAAACTTTTCATTAACACCTGTTTTTAACTATACATGTTAACTTAGGTTAAGCTATTTGTACAGTTTTTAATATACGTTTGTAAGTCAAGTGGTTTACCAAAAGAAAAGTCTGCAATCATAAAATTTTTACTTTAGAAAAAGTTTAGTAACTTTTGCAAATATAAACCGGTTTTAACAAATAATATCTCGTTTTTTTCTATATAAAATTGTCTTTAAAATACAGTGCAAAAAAAGATAGGTTTTCATAGAAAAAAATTAAAATAACTCTTGTCGAATTTGAAAAATTAGGAAAAAAAATAAAAAAATGAGAAACTTTTGACAAACACTTACCCAATTTCTTGGAATATAAATTTTATGAATATATTTCATGAAAGCTTAATTCTTTGCCTTTCCAAAACTGTTTAAATTTTTGAAATCGGTCAAAAAGTGTGTGAGTTAGAGGTACTAAAGTGCTACGACCTACACTAAAACAGTTTTTTTGAAAATAACTCAACATTTTGAGGGTGTTTTAAAATTTTTGAAAACGGTTTTTGTATGTCCTCACCTAGGCCTACAACCCCCACTAGGTCGGTTATCAAGTTCTGACAAAAAGTGTTTTTTTGTAGCAGTGTGCAATTTTTTGTTAAAGTTTAACGCCGTATTCATAAAAAAATCTTAATTCAGATTTCAAATACATTTTAGTTAAAACACGTTTTAAGCCTTAAAATTGTATTCATCAATGAATATTATCTAAAAATGAATATTTTAAATCTTGTGTAAAAGTTAATATACGTTTATGAATACAGTTTTAAGGCTAAAATTTGTGTTTTAACTAAAATATTTTTATGAATACGGGGGTAAGCGTTTACTATTTCACAATGATAATTTAATTGGCAGCAATTGTTTTTGACCAATAAAGAGGGGGTAAAAGGAAAAAACAAACAAACTTAAATCAATTTTGTTATCAGCATTACAAATCTCCAAAACATAAAAGCTCTTCAAAATAGACACTGTAGACACTGTTTGTATTTGATAAATATTGAATTGAAAAAAAAAAAAAATATTAAATACTGTGGAAACCGTTTAAGGTAAAAGAACTGTTGCTAAAAAGAATGGAGAGATACTGAGATTTAAAGAATGTATTTTAGTTAAAGTTTTTTAGTTAAAGTCATTAAAAACACCAGAATATTTCATTTAAAATTATGTATTTGTTCCGAAGGACCATAAATAAAGCTACTAGTTTTTCTTTATTATTAAATATATCATTAGAATAAACTTTCAGTAAATATCAATTTTAAAGTTTTTGTAATTCTTTGTGAAATAATTAAGGGAATGTAACCTAATGTGGCCCTACCCCTGGTATTTGGTCTATGTAAGAGATACCAAGTTTAATATTCCCAATCCAAATACATCAGCTTATGAGCCAACTCCATGGGAATATTTTAGATAATTTTCTTGTGGCAACTACGCAGCAAAACTTTCTATTACCCGGTAACAAGTTTGGGAATAAGAAATTAAGGTCGGAAACAAGAAATTAAGGTCGGGAACAGAGATACAAGCCAGCAGCCATGAGCCGTTTGAGTTCATGTTTTATTTGAAATGACAATTCATAAAAATAAATCCGCTAAATTAGCAGAAAAAGCTACAAAAAGTTAAATAAAAATAACCTTTTAGATAAAAATTACGTTTTAGAAAAAAAAACTGCTAAAATTAGCAGAACAGCAAATATAAAACTGTTAATCTTACAAAATTTTAGTTATATTCGAGCATAGTTTAGTTAATTGAAAATATAAAATTTCTCTACTAAAATCAGCAAAAACTTTTACTAAATATTTGTAGCAAACAAAAACTATAATATCAACAAAATTTTTGTTATATTTGCCTTAAATTTTGTTGAATGAAAATAACAGAATATTTTGTTAAAATAAACAAAAATGCATGCTAAAAAATTGTAGATTGCTGATTTCGAAAGGACAAATTTTTATTCGTATAAAAAATCTAAAAAAAACTTAAAAAATATTTGCATTTTTTGTGATTTTATTGTACAATTTTTGTTAAAAATTTGGTTGATGATTTTGGCAGAATAATTTATTACTTTCAATTGTGCTGAATTTAGCTAAAATATAACTAAATTTTGTAGATTCAACAGATTAATTCTAGCTATTTTTTTCTTACTAATTATTAGCAAACAAAATTTGCTAATTTTAGAACGCCAATTTTTAGTAATTTTAGCAAAAAATTTTACTAATTTTTGATCAATTAATGTAACATTAATAATAGAGCTACAAATTGTTTCTAAAATTTCGTTTAGTTTTGACATTGTTAAATTCAACGTATTAAATAAATGTGAACATTTTATTTAAATAAGAACGACATTATTACTTTTCAATGTCAAAATTTTATAGTAGGGTAAAAACAACTTAAGATCCACAAATTTAAAAAGGTCCAGATTTTTTGGAAAAAAAAATATTTTTCAGTTTTGAGAGAGATTTCCAATTCCAATTTCTATTTTCCAATTCATCTGTTTTACCAACACCCTATTATCTGCTTTTAAAGTCATACTTATCAGATCGATTCTTTTACGTTAAGCATAATAATGACAATTCAGATTTCTTACAGATACATTCTGGCGTTCCCCAAGGCAGTGTCCTGGGACCGGTGTTATATACGATCTTTATATCCGATCTACCAAATTCAAATAACGTTTTGGTGACCACATATGCAGACCATACTGCAATATTAGCAGCCAGTAATTCACCCCCGGAAGCATCGCTTTTAGTTCAAAATCAACTTAACAACCTACAGAACTGGCTTATAAGATGGAACATCAAGGTGAATTCAAACAAATCAAATCATATTACATTTACAATGAGAAAAGGCGATTGTGGTGCTGTAAAAATAAATAACGAGACGATACCCCATAAACAATGTGTTAAGTATCTTGGTATGCATATGGATAGAAGACTCACTTGGAATGACCATATTACTATAAAACGGAATCAACTAGATATCAAATTCAAAAAGCTATATTGGCTGCCAACTTGGATATATGGCATTCACCTTTGGGGAACAGCATGCAACTCTAACATAGAAATTCTACAAAGATTTCAATCTAAAACACTTCGTAAAATTTTAGACTCACCATGGTTTGTCACAAATAATATAATACACTATGATCTCAACATGCCTAAAATAAAGGACAAACTTAAACGATTTTCAGAAAAGTATTTAAATCAGGGACCGTAATAATTATTCCATTTTTCATAAAAGTCAGATGATAAAAGTTATTTTTTGATTTTTATTTTTTCGAGCAAAAATAAAAATTATTTTTTGAATTTTATATTTTTGGGCAAAAATAAAAGTTATTTTTTGATTTTTATTTTTTCGGGCAAAAATAAAAGTTAATTTTTGATTTTTATTTTTTCGAGCAAAAATAAAAGTTATTTTTTGGTTTTTATTTTTTCGAGCAAAAATAAAAGTTATTTTTTGACTTTTATTTTTTCGAGCAAAACTAAAAGTTATTTTTTGATTTTTAATTTTTCAAGCAAAAATAAAAGTTATTTCTTGATTTTTATTTTTTCGAGCAAGTATAAAATTCATTTTTTGGTTTTTATTTTTTTTTTTACCAAAAATAAAAGTTATTAGCTTTGTTATTATGATTTTTCAGTGATGATAGATATACAGCAATTATTTTGCAACGTTATTTTTTGTGATAACTGTATTTATATATATTATTATACATTTTTTAAGTATCTAACTACAAGACAAACATCTATATTTGTCCGAGCAGTGCGCCAATTTTTGGAAACTAAAATTGTCATTTTTAAAACAAGAATTCTTCAAAAAAAATCGTCATATTAAAAATAAGTTTTACTATTTATAAAACTCGAAAATATTACAAATATATAAACCATAAAATTTATATATTTCGTTCATACAAATATAACTACGTTATTTGTTATTTATTCGTTATAAAAATAAAAATTTATAACTTATGGAATTTCAACTCAAGAAATGTAAATAAATATCAAAAATAACTTTTATTTTTGCCAGAAAAAATAAAAATCAAAAAATAACTTTTATTTTTGCTAAAAAAAAATAAAAATCAAAATGCAATGCATTTTATTATAGACTAGTTCATAAGGATCAAAATGGTATACTTGAAACAGTTTTCCGACATATCCTTCTAGTTGTTTTTTTTGTTTAAACATTTGAAAATAACTGTTATTTTCGGTCCCTGATATAAATAGATTAAGTGATCACCCCAATATATTAGCCATTTGTTTATTAGATGATATTTATGAAACAAAAAGATTAAAGAGACTGCACGTACTAGATCTCCCATTTAAAAAATAAATATGTAACCATGTATCATTTAATTTTTAAAAAACTGTAATCTTTCAAGTATTATAATATTAGTAATATTACATAATGATGTAATATACTATATGTCATTGTATATTGTACCTGATTTAATATCAAATTTGCTTATTATCGCCTGATAGATTGCAAATAAATAAAGATAAAAAAAATCTGTTTTACCTAATTTAAATTTTTCTAAAATGCTCTAAACTAATGCCATTTGTACAATAAAGTCATAATTTTTATTTGTAACTTTTGAAGCGAAAATATCTCGAATTATTTAAAAATTTTTTAAACATCCTTGCTAAAACTGTGAATATTTATAGAACATTTTTTCTATTTTGTACTTTATCATTATCAAGAAAGTATTTTGTTCGAACTTTTTCAGCACAAAATTATTCTTCTAAAGTGTTTTCTCTGATGCCAAGTTTTTCGTTCAATGTAAATCAAATTTTGTGTTTTTTTTTTGATTTCACAATTATTATTAGAAATTAATAAGTTTGATAATTTTTTTGTCCTTGTACACGATTTTTATCGAAATGCTTCTTGGTTGAATATCAGAAATTTTGATCAGGATCGGACAAAACTTAGCAGAGATTATTGGTTCACATTTTATTGGGAAGTGCAAATTTTATGAAAATCGGTTAATATTAAAACAAAGTTAACCAACAAATGAACCACTTATATTGAAAGTGGTATGAGTCCATTAAAAAAAAAAAATCAGATAGTGATGAGGTTTCACAGTATTACATGGCTTCTACGAACTACACAAAAGTTATTTGTCAAAAAGATTTCAAATATATTCTTCAATTTTTTCCAGCACCTACCATTTTCTCTAAATTCGCAATTTCGTCATTTTTTTTAAAAAAAATATTTTTTCAAGAAGTTTGATCATGTTCAGATTATGTTCTATATATATGAACTAATCATGTGAAAAAACTCGCTAATTTTTCGATGTCTTAGAATATATACAATAAAACTAAAAATATTATGTTTATGTACAGCAGTTTTTGAAAAGTTTTGAAAGTGGTATGTGTCCATTCTATACCGAAAATAGAACATTTTCGCAATAAATATGTAATTTTTTTTTAAGTGTAAATAAATGTTATGACCCCTGATGAGATGTGTAAAAAAATTTAACAAACGTTGACGTTTAAAGTTTCAAAAATTTTGAAATGCAAAACGATTTATAAACTCACTTTAAAAACAAATAACTCACTTTAAAAAGAAATACTTCAAATGTTAAGCTCAACGTTTTATAATGTAAAAATAACCAACTTAATATTAAAAAATATACTTTTGCTGGTGGTAATTGATAATATGCTAACTAGGCGCGGGGATCTTGGGTATAATTGCCACCAAAGGCTCAGTTCTGTTATGTATTTGCGCGAAATAGTACTTCTTGGCACAGCTGTTGCGCGCCATCTGATTTAGATTTGACGAACTCGTTGATGTTTTTGAGTCCATAGCCAAGTTATGTTGCGTTACTTGTGTGGGGGTAAGTGTTACGTGAAGAACGAGGAAAATTGATTTTTGTATTCAGCAACAATTCTTGGATTGAAAATTTGTTTCAATAACTTATGGCTTCACATATATTTACCTATATTAATTTTATAACGAAATAATTTTCATGAGATTTCTTTTATATAATTTCAAAGAAAAAATGGATACGAAAATACTTAATTTTTTCTTGATAACTTTTTAACATTTCGTTATTTTCTAGTTAAAAAAAATTGGGTCTTTAAAATTGTTGATATCCAGAAATTTAAAATTTCAACTTAAATACTACTTTCGGCGAAAATTTTATAAAATATTATATCTAATAAGATATAATTTAATGTCAAGGACACAAATATGTAGATCAGATGATCCAAAGCTAAGAAATTCCCATTTTTGGCAGGTCTTTGGTGGAACGGCCGATATATCTTTAACCCTCTAACGGGTAAGACTGCCTAAGGGCAGTCTTCATAAAATTTACCACAAATGCGTCAAATGAGCGAAAACTAAATTTGCTAAATATTTTGCGAAGAAATTTTTCGTATGCCGTTTACGGTTTGAAAGCGAGAAATCTTCAAAATCGAAATTTTGTAAAATTTCAAAAACTAATTATTAAAAAAAAATAGTTTTCAAAAATCTAAAAAACCAATTTGAGTTGACTAATCTTTATAATAAAATAAGATTGAAGCTTTATCTTTAATAATAAGTCCTTACTTTAGTCCAAGGACTCAAAGGATTTTATCAGGATTCCTCTAAAGGACATCGTCTTATCTTATAAACTAATAGACGGATTTTTATGAAATTTTGCAGAAAAAAGACATTAAGTATTAATAGCAAAGCGTTGAAGTTTGAACAATATAAATTGAAGTTTTGATACTTTTTCGCTTAATTTCGCTTTTCCCAAAAAGCGAAAATTACGTTATCTTCTTATATCTTGGTAAGAGAAATAATTTTTGTCCAAAACTTTTCTTTTATATGCTTTATTTTCTAAAATGCACCCTAAAATATGTTGGCTCATATAGCCTAAAGTAGGCAATGTTTTTCTCTATAAACTAGATTAGATCAGAAGGCACTATTCACCGCGACCAATGTAGGTCTTTTGTGCCGTTACCAATTATCTTATTAGGCAAAATGTTCGCGATGTCGAAAGGCGAAATGAAGCGATAACCTAGAAACCTGGGTCTCCTATCACAAAGCCTGGGACATTCGCAGAGAACATACTTCGAGGTCTCAGACACCATGTCACAAAACCTACACATATCCGTGTCCGATTGACCCTTCCTGTGCAGATGGTATCTGAGATTACAGTGTCCAGTTAAGTACGACGCCAGGGTCCTCAAACCCCCCCCCCCCCCCCCCCTTTCAAGCGACAAGAGTCGCCTCGACCCCCTACTGGAAAAAGAGATCAATATTTTAGTCTGGCGCTGACCAGGAGAGTTTTCCCAGTAACCAGAGAATTCAGACTCTCTCCATGCCCTGAGCCTTTCCCTAACATACCCCGCAGGTATTCCACAGAATGGTTCAGGACCAATAAAGGGCCTTCGGGACCCGCGGTTGGCAAGACAATCTGCCCTCTCGTTGCCCTCGTGCCCCTCATGACCAGGAATCCACCCCAAGGTTAGAGAGTTGCCCCTACCGAGCCTATGGAGAGTCTGAATGCATTCCATGACCAACCCAGACGACACCTTATAAGCCATTAAGGCCCTCAGTGCAGCCTGACTGTCAGAAAGAATGTAGATGCGAGATCTGAGCGTTTCCCTTCGCAGGCATTCCCCTGCACAGACACAGATGGCCCAAATCTCCGCCTGAAAAATGGACGGATATTTTCCCATAGGTAAAGCACTCTGGAAGCCTGGTCCAAAGACGCCCGCACCCGTGTTCCCATTCGACTGCTTAGAGCCATCAGTGAACCACAACTGAGAACCATCTTCCGGTTCCCAGGATTGATTGGTCCACATATCTCTGTCAAACAACAACACATCAAAATATCTATCAAAGATCCACTCCGGTGACACTCTGTCCGCAACCTTTGAAATCGGATCATTTATTAAGATGAGCGCGATCCTCATGTGACCCCTTAGGTCGCCCCCCCTCATGCCCCCGAATTCACTAAGTCTAGAGGAACCCATACTGGCAACCTCCATTACAGAAATATGCAATGGCGGGATCCCCAGTATAACCCCCAAGGCATCCGTCGGGCAAGTTTCGCCGGCCCCTGTAATGCCAACACACGCAAGACCTTAGATTCTCTTAAGAGCATCCCTTGCCTTACTCTGCTCAACTTTTGGCCACCATGCAAGGGCAGCATATGTGATCATCGGTTTAACAATAGTATTGAACGACCAGTAGACCATTTGTGGCCTTAGGCCCCATGTTCTCCCGAAAAGCCTCTGGCAGGCATAATATGCCCTGGTGGCCTTCTTGGAGACGTGGTCAAGATGTTCGTTCCAGGTAAGGGAGCTATCAAGAGTCACTCTATAATCTATTCCCTTTGAACAAAGTCGTTTAGTTTCTTAGATCTAAGATCTTAATTTATTTTAAATTTACTTTAAATTTATTTTTTATCTTCGAAAAAGATAAGATTTAACATTTTTGTTTTAAAAACTTATAATTTTTTTCCAGAACTTTGGCCCACATATAAATTTAAAGGTTTTCTTTTATTATTTTACCAAATTTGGTTGTAATTGACAAGAAAACCTTGTGATGTTTTTTTAATGTAAATATTTATGTAATATATGCCTAATAAATCATTTTCAATATTTCTAAAGCATGAGATTGTCTGCACGTGTGTGGTCTCCAAAATTTAACAGCACCTTTTAGTTTTCACAATGAATTAACTATCAACCTCTAGTAAAAATTATGAAAAAAAAATTTTAACAAACACGCAATCTTAGGCCTATTAATGTATAATAATATTTTTGGTTGGTCAATTTAAATAAAACCTAAAATATAATTATGATTTAAATCATAATGAATTAGTTTACCAAATATACAAATTTTAAACACATGCCAAAGGAGTGGCTTAAACAAAAAAAAAAAAAAAAAAAAATTTGAATTATTATAGAAAAAGACGGGTTAGGAAAAGTATACAAAAATTTAATTTAATAATAATGACCAAATAATGATGGTAATAATTCCTTTACACACAAAAAAAACCTTACAAAATTTTAATATATTGAAATATTTTTGTTTTTGAAATCGCCTTTATGTTTAAATTGTAGCAAAATTAAATTTTTTTTAAATATTACAAACACTTACCCAATCATTAAAGCCCAATTTGGCCAATTCCTGCTGTGATGTTTGTGTATCGGCTTTTAAATGTAAGTTATCAGCACCTGTATGAAAACACACAAAAAACAAAACATTGATTTAAACAAATTATTATTAATTAAATGTTTAAATGGTTGCGATTAACAAATAATTATAACAACACACATACCTTGTGTTAAGACTTGCTGTAGAAATATTCGCAACTCGAGAGTTTCTGTTACTAATGCTCTACATACAGCTTTATAGTGCTCTTCAGGTACAGTGGGTTTTATATGATTTTTGCAGACCTAAAAAAAAAAAGAAAAAGTGAAATAGATTAAATAAATTCAATATTTTGAAGGGAATATAAACAAATTGTAGACTTAATTTATGTTCTATATAAAATAAAAAGCATACTTGAGATGTTTTGGTTCGAAGGACCATTATTAACAAGTTTATAAAGAAAATTGTTAATGGTCCTTCGCACCGAAAAATATAAAATCTTTTCTAAAAAAATATTGGTAGACCAGACAGCCCAAGTCCTTCGAAACCAGATTATTTTAATAAAAAACTAAGAAAATCCAAAATGTTAAAAACCTGTTTTTTCCCACTGTCACATATAGGGTATTTGTATAGAAAAATTTAAAAAACTTTTATATATTTTCAATAGAAACTGTTCCCAGGATATCTAGATGTTCTTAATAAGTTTTTCTATTAAAGCTATTTTTAGTAGAAAAAAAAAATGTTTTCTACACCACAAAACTTATTAGAATCTCTGAACTATTTAAAGACATTTGTTCATGATCCTTAAAACCAAAGGGAATTGGAAATCTTTTAATCGTTTCTCCATTTACGAGTACACTCAAAATTAAGTATGTAAATATGATTAATGGTGATAATCTTTTACTTCGAGCTCATATATACATTAGTTCTCATGTAGTGAGTAAACTAGTTTATATGTTTCATGTTTGGCATGGGATAGTTTCCTCTTTCAAAACGTGTTCTGATGATGGGAACCTAGAAAATTCCCGAAATAGATCTATCAACAGATTCCTGAAAGGGTCAAACAATAAATTTAAAAACAAAAACTCTATAGATTATTTGTTAGGACAATATCCCAATAAAGAAATATAGAGTATGGCCTCGAACTTGAATAATTTTCATTTTCATTGCACAATTAAAGGTCGAAAAAAACATAATTTTTATTTTTAATAAAAATTATATCGAACTTGTAGAAAAGCTAGTAAAATGTCTTGTTAATTAATGTTAATGTAAATTATGTTTTCAGCTAAAATTTTAGTTATAGTTATTCATCAATTAACTGTTTTGAACAAATGTTTTACTAATATTTTACTAATGTGTTACTAATTTATATTGCTAAAAAAAATTGTTCTGATAAGCACATTAAAAGTGTGTACGAAAACGAGTTAAGAGATATACGCAGAATGAAGTAGATGTCGCGGCAAGTCAAGATGTAGTATTGACGAGGAAAATGATACTAAGAAGTGCAACTTTTGTAAGACATATAAAAAATCAACCAAGATTTTTGTATCTTTTTTTCATAGATAACAAAACAAAAGGACGCCAACAATGTGTATCGTATACATATAAATTGCGGATTAAAAAAACTTAAATTTTGTATCCGGCTTGTCACCGGCTCGTCAAAGTAATTGTCTATTAATTGAATTAAAGATAAAATAAAGCATTTAAATTTAATAAAGATTAAATGTTTATTTATAAACTAATGACTATGAAAGGAGTGTGGTCAAATTACAAACCAATATACGTTCAGGTAGACATACCAAAACGGAAGAAAAGGACATACATCTAGGGTAATATTTTATGTTTCCTTTTTCGTATTGCAAAAAAAGGTTGTTACTTCATTTTGTTTCGTTTCTAGAAAGATGCCATCACTTAGACAACCTGTAATGTATGTAGTTGAAAGATAATTTGTTTATGTTAATATGTTATATATTTGCAGATATTAAATTAATTCGTTTCATCTAAGTGGGATAATGAAAATTTTTATATTTTGTAAAGTATTGGAAATTATTCTTAAAAGAATAACGAACAAATTTTTAAGATTTTTAGCAAAGTATAATTTTTGTAAAATTTTTTTGAGTTTTTTGGATGTCAGTTAAAATTGGATTAGTTAAACCGCTGACGATTTTTGTCCGCCATTTTCAAGTTTATTATCTTTTTCATAATTGCACAAAATAAACCACATTTTAAAAGCAGTATTACATTTAAAATTTTCTTTTGCTAAATCTACTAATTCTGTTGCTTAAAATCAGGTCGCTAATTTTCAGCAAAAGGTTTTGCTGACATTAGCAATTTTTTTGAAAGCACCCTCTTCACTAAAATTTTGAATTTACTAACTTTTTTTTTTGAGTGTACAACAATAAGTCTGCAATTTAACAGAAATGTTTATAATTTTTACTCAAAATCTACACATTCAAATTTTGATAATTTTTTAGTTAAAAACCGGCAAACCTAAACAATTTTATAAACATTTTGATAACACAGTGCAATAGCCATTCTGGGGGTGAAAAATTCCAAGTCAGGATGAACGCACTAGGCCAGTATAGTAAAACCTCCAAAGGGTATGGCGTTCGCAAGACAAACTTTTTATTTATGATCTTTTATATCCTCCACTATATGTGATGAAAGTATAAATAGCGATCACGGCGCGAAAACGCAGTAGAGACTGTTCATTTTTACCTAGATTGAAAATTAAATTGAGTAAAATCGGTCCAGCGGATAAAAAGTTATAAGTGTAAATTTCAAGGTACCTCAAAATTTTCAATACAAATTGGTGTATATAATACATACTTGGGAATTTTTCATTGCTATTGAAATTTAATTGGCATTACTTTTTGTCAATGCCAAACAATTTCATTACCCTTCCAATGCCAATGACATTTTTTACTTGTGAGTACACGGAAGTACTTTTTTCACCTAAAGATTCAGGCCGAAAAATATTTGACACTATAACTGGAGTATACTTTTTTAAAGGTATAGTCTACGCTAAATCTTGTACAACTCGAACGCCTGGTATCGGAGTGTGATTCTGAGACCAGATTTGGATTCAGCTTACCTTATACCTGTAGAAAACTTAACTTTATTTTTCGGCCTGAATCTTTAGGTGTAAAAAGTACTTAAATGTACTCACGGGTACTCCCCACTGTATATCTCAAGTCGAAAATGTCCATTTTTTATTGCTTTGACCTAAAGGTTAAAAACTATGATCAAAAAATAAAATAAATGAAAAACTCTTGTTAGTTTTAAGTTATTTTTTTAATTTTCGTCTTTTAAATGATCATCGATTCTTTAGATGAAGACTTTTCAACGTGAAACTTTAGATTCATAGTTTTTAAAGTATATTCTACAAGACCCTGTCCACCATTTTTCTCAATTCAAAAAAACCTTGAGAAATAAGAGGCATCTACAGTCAGTTTACCCAGGTGTCAAACTTTTTTGAAATAGCATATATTTATTTTTAATTTATAAACGTGGTATTGTTGGAAAGGGATTTTAAGGGCCATTCACTGGTACCTTTTCATGGTACTTTTTTTGCAACTGTAATTGTAAAACAGATGTAAATTTTTTGAAGAACTTTTATTATTCATATAATTTTTAATGGTTTATATATGATTTTCATATATTTTCTATTTGTTGAAAATAAATTACTTTATATGAATTGTTTTAAAATTTTCGCTTGAACTTGCTATTGAATTGCATAACTCAATTATTTCTGGATTATAATATGATTGAATCGCCTCTGACTACTACTACTTGTACATGATGTATCATTTTTTGTAGGTGTTAATTTAAATGACACGAGTGGACTCTACACTTAATCAAATGTATGTAATTTTTTACGTATTTGACTTTCAATGGTAATTTTTAATGCCATTTTTTAAACTAAAACAAAAAAAAAAAAGCAAAAACAAGCGAGATAAATTTACATATACCCTACCACAGTCATTCAGCAATTTGGATATGCAAATTTCTTAGACTCCAAAATATTTGAGCAAACAATTTTAATGATTTAATCAAATTTCGTTCACAGAAACCATCATTAATTAAAATGTATGCAATAAAATTTTACTACAATTAATGAAATTTTTTTAAAGATTAACAAAAGGAAAAACAATACTACATATTTCATTAAATATATGCAAATTTATAGAAATGAAATAAAACTTTTCGTAAAATTTTATGAACAATTTCGTAAATTTAATGAATAGTGCTATCAACTTTAAAAAGAGTTAATATAATGAAGATATTTATCTATATAATGAATAGTTTTATCAACATTATATAGAATTTCAAACATAGATTTTTAATAAAATTGATAATTTTCGATTATTTACAAATTAATTGAAAGTCTGTACTCTGTATTGCTAGTCAATCAATTAAATTGAAAAATCCATTTGGAGTTTTGTTTTTCAGATCCATTTTATTGGAAAGTTTGTGGGCAATATTGAAAAATGAGTTTCTTGAAATTAGTTTTTTTCATATAATAATAAAAAAAATATGTTAAATTTTGCCATATTTTTGGAAAATATTGATCAATTTTTATTTAATTTATAATATTTCAATAACATTGAAAGTGTATGTGCAAACATCAATAAAATGTTTATCAATTATATTGATCATCTATTCGTATGTTCGGCTTTGTTAATTTAATCGAACATCCATTTAATTTAATGAAATGTTTTATCAACTTTATGAAAAATGTAATCGATCTAATGAACATTTTTATTAATTTAATGAAAAATTGAATACATTTAATGAAAAATTAAATCAATTGAATGAAAATTTAAATCAATTTAATGAAGTTTAAACTATTTCATCAATTTAATTTGAAGCTTTATAAATCATATGAAAATTTCATTAATTTAATGAAAAGTTTCATCAATTTAACGAAACTTTTCATCTGTTTATAAAAAATCTTATCAACTTTATGGAATATTTCATTTTGATCTAATGAAAAGTTTTAGTAATTAAAAGTTCCATAAATTTAATAAAATATTTAATCAGTTTAATGAAAAGCTTTATCAATTAAATGAAAAGTTTTAATGACAAGTGAACAACTTGATCAATTTAATGAAAAGTCTAATTAACTTAAAATTTAATGAATTTAATAATTAAGCATAGTAATGAAAAGTTTTATCAACTTTTAAAACTTTATTAATCTAATGAAAAGTTTTATTAATTTAATGAAAAGTTTTATAAATTTAATCAGTTTATTGAAAAGTTTCACAAATTTAATGAAAAGTAAAAAATTTCATCAATTTAATGAACATTTTTGTCAACTGTAAGAAAAATCTTATTAATTTAATGAAAAGTTTTAATACGTTAAAGAAAAGTTTCATCAATTAACTCAATTCTAACAAAACTTCTGTAATTATATGAAACAAATTAAACAAAAAAAAATTTAAGTGAAAATCAGTTACCGACCCTTCTTTTATGAACCTAGTCGTGTTTTTAGTAGACAGATGCACATTGTTTTTGTTGCTTCCTTATTTATTACATATTTATTTTCCAAATAGGGATGGCAGGCAATACCGCTAAAATACCGTTATCGGTTCAAACCCCTTTCAACTGACTATCGCTATGCCTAAAATACCGTTACGAAATAATTTAAATATCGTTATCGGTAAAATAACGTTACCGATATAACTGAAATACCGATATCCATAAAATATCATTACTGAAATAACTAAAATAGCGTTATTGCTATAATAACGTTAACGAAATAATTTGAAAGGTAACGTTATTTTAGTTGTTTCGTTATCGATATTTTAAGGATACCGATCATATCAATGCAATATTTTTATGATATAATTCTAGTGACCGGCTAGTTTATGATCAAACTCTCAGAAAATATATCTTTGGAGCGGTATCCTTAAAATATTCTTACCGAAATAATTTAAAATACCGTTACCCTAAAAATATCAATACCTTTATTTTTTTTTTTATTAATTTAAGTTGAAATCAGAAAAAATTGTTGTATATTGTTGTAAATTATGCGCCATATTGGATCTGCAATTTTGAGTTTTAAAGATCTGATACCAGATTCAAGTTCAGCGACCCAAAACCCCCCGTGTACAATTTTCAAGCCGATTCCATCATTTATTGACATATATTTAAGCGTCTCTGAAAGTAGCATCTCAACTCGCGCTCTATATTAGCTGAATCATTATTACCTCCATTTTGAGCCACTCGATTTTGGCAAGTAGAGATATGCACCTAAATTTTAAGCCGTTATACAGCTCGTTCACAAAGAATGCTCCATAGATATATTTTCTCAAAGTTTGATCATAAACTAGCCGGTCACCAGAATTCAATCATGATGTGGTAAAAAATATTGGTGTACATTGATATTATCGTTGTCCTTAAAATACCGATAACGAAACTACTAAAATAACGTTACCTTTAAATTGCGTTACTGAAATAACTGAAAACCCGTTATTCTTAAAATGCCGTTACCGAAATCACTAAAATACCGTGAACGCTAAAATACCGTTACCGAAATAACTCAATTACCGTTATCGCTAAAAAAAACGTTACCGGAATAACTGAATTATCGTTACCCCTAAATCACAAAAAATAAACGAAACTAGTGTTAACCTTACCTAACCGCATCGAATCGGTTACCATCCATGATTCCAACCTAAACTACCTCCTTTATTCCATAGTAAAACCTCAGAGCTAAAAAACAAACATTGTATTGAAAACATACTCGTCGTCGATCATTTGTAACATGTGTGCCTGTCCAGTAAATAAACACAATCCACTCATATGTTCATCTGCGGCTACGGCTGTTCATGTATTTATTAATATTTATTTGAAAATTGTGAAATTACACTTGTGATTAAATAATTGCAACCAAAAACCATACAAATGACAAGAAAACCCGAACGAAAACGCAAGACAAGAGGAGGCAATAAATGAATTATGCATGTAACTGGAATGTGAAATAAAATTGTTAAAGTCTGTTATTATTAAAAATTAATATATAGTAAATATATAGGGTAGAGCGGGGTGCATTCGTCACTGGGGACAATGCAAGACCCTTGGTAATTTTTAAATAAAAGGGAGATTTGTAATTAAACCAATCAAATTTTGAGTTTTAAAGATCTGATACCAGATTCAAGTTCAGCGACCCAAAACCCCCCGTGTACAATTTTCAAGCCGATATAGATATATTTTTTGATAATGCCTAAAATTGTAGCAGTTATATTGTTAGTTTATAACGAGCTTTCAACCTCCGTATATTTACAAAAATAAAGCAAATTAAACATATTAGCTAGGTTTATATTAGTATTTTAATCTGGTTAAAGATCTCATCAGAACCCGAAGTTTTAGAAAATCTATAGCCTCCAGAATAGGCAGAGCTTTAACAAAAAAAACTTGTTAATTGTCAATTTTACTCCATTTTTGTAATCAAACACGTGGCTAGGGTCTTTTCTTAACAATCATTAGTGTCCGACCGAACAGTTCGGCCAAAAAACTATATTTTGTCGGTTTTTTGATATCTAATGGCAATGGTGACAAATTTTGGTATTGGAAACATGTTTGTTGAGCCGATTTAATTCGATATGGTGCATAAAATTTAAGAGAAAAGCCGGAGTTTAGCTATAAAGTTAAAAGTTTGGCCGCCGAACTATTTTAAATTTGGCCAAACTTTCTGGGGCCGAACAGTGAATTCATTGCTTAACTACAGACTTTTCTTCAAATTTGACACTCAAAATAGCATCTAATCAGCCCAATAAACATTTTTCCATCCACCAAATTTGTCCATAATGCTTTAAAATACCGAATACAGACCAAATGCATTTTCTGGCAGAACTGTTTGGTCGGACACTAACAATCATCATGACGCTTCTAAACTTTGAAGACCAAAAATGTTCTATTTATAAATTTAGTTTTTACTCCGGCTTAAGTAATATTTTTTACAGTTTTATTAGTTATAGTTTATAAATATGCTATTTTTAGTACAAAGACCTCTTAATAGCGGACACTTTTTACAATATTTTGCGCTCATCATATTTTTCTATGGATGTCAAATATCCGCATTTACTTGACTTTCGTAATATTTAATATAGAAAATTAAATATGAAAGCTAAAACTTACTTGTTTAAATATTCGCCCGCGAACTTTATGTCACGAAAAACTGACCTTTGAACATTTGAAAAATTAATCGCGTGACACATCATTTTAAAGATAATTTTAACATCTTTAATTTGAGACCTCAGTGATCTACGTAGCATAATAATTTGTATTACGTGCTTAATTTTCCAAAGTCATTTAAGTACCTTTTTTAAGATTATTTAAGTTTTTTAGACGCTATGTTTCGCAAAACGCTATATGAGCCAAAAATTGGTGTTAACCTTAGTTGCGTAAAATACAATATTTGTGATACATTTAAACAATTGATTGGTTTTATTTATTTTAACTATTTTGTAAAAAAAACATTTACAAAATATTGCCGACTGCCCCCCTTTGTACCCTATTAGGTAAGTAGGAAAATGTAAAAGAGTGTTTTTTTTCACACTTAAGTGATATTTTCACTATATTACTGACATTTTTATATATTATTTGTGGTTTTTCATATATTTATTTAGTTTAGTAGATGTGGTCCACAAAATCCCCCCTTTTTCTAAACCCATCATAATGCAGCAACCCAACCAACCATTTTATCTAACACTACTTTGAAAATTGAAATTGATATATTTATATACAAAAACACTTTGAAGTGATATTATAATAAAAAAAAAAAAATATTATTATATGGTATAATAAATGGAATTTGTACATTGTTTTTTTTCAGTTTTTCAGTTTTTACTGCTTCTACGTTTTATATTAAACAAAATTACTTAATAAGTGTAAAATTACCATATTTGTTCCAAACAATTGTTTTGTGGCAGCTTGTTTGTTTTCTTAATACACCTGATATACAATTCTAAAGACGTAATTTTAATGCAAGAGTGATTATTACTGTAAAATTTGTCTTCTTTTATATGCCACTATCTTTCAATGATTATGATGGGTTAAGTTGTTGATATTAAATAGAATGAGAGAATTAAGCAGGGATTTGGATTACTTTTTTTCGATATTAATAAATGTTAGAGCTTTCGGTGCGAAGGACCATTACAATTTTGAAAATTAGAATTATAAGGATTATAGGAACAGGAATGTTTATTGGAATTGTCCAAATATAAGTTCAGCAGTTTTCATAAAATTGTTTTTAAAATTTTTAGAATTTTTCTAATAATGTATTTCAAATTATTCGGCTTGAAGGACCATACATAATTTACTTTAGTTTCATAATTTTTTAACTAAAACTTATATTTATTTATACACCAATAAGCTTTTGATATTGAAAATAAATCACATTCTTCGGTGCGAAGCACCATAACCATTCATAGCAAGGAATTATAAATTTGTTGGAAATAATAAACGTTTCTAATAGAAAAAAATCTATTATTTTTCGAAACGAAGGACCATTGAACATTTTGAATTCAGGTTAAGAATGAGCACATAAATATTTATTAAAATTATCAAAAAAAAGCCCAACTGTCTTTATAAAATTTATTTCAAAATGTTACGCATTTTTCTAATCAATATACTCAACATTACATTCTCCGGTTCGAAAAACCATATATAATTTAATTAAAAGTTTCAGAATTTGTTATATTTTATTTAAAATATGTTTTAGGTTGTTTTGCAGGGAAATCTCTAGAAACAAAAAAAAATTATAAATTAAAAATAACATAAAAATAATCTCGATTTATATAAAAACAAAAACCTAATAAAACTGTAACAAAATATTACTAGAGCTATAGCAAAAACTAATTTTTTTTTATATAAATAGAACATTTAGTAACGTCATGATGCTTGTTAGTAAAAGATCCTAGCCACGTGTTTGATTACAAAGAAGACAAAAACGGAGCAAAATTGATGATTAATAGGTTTTTTGTTTTAGTTCTGCATGATGTGCAGAAGCTGTGGTTTCAACAAGACGGCGCAAAATGTCACACAGCTCGTGCCACAATTGATTTATTGAAGGAAACGTTTGGTAACCGCATAGTTTCACGTTTCGGACCCGTGAATTGGCCTCCAAGATCGTGCGATTTAACGCCGTTGGACTATTTTTTGTGGCGATATGTGAAGTCGCTAGTCTACGCCGATAAGCCTGAAATGATTGACCACTTGGAGGACAACATTCACCGCGTTATTGCCAATATACAGCCACAAATGTTGGAAAAAGCCATCGAAAATTGGACCTCCAGATTAGACTACGTCCGAGCCAGAAGTCATATTTAAATTATAATGCCAGACGATTATCTTTCAAATAAAGTAAATTTCATGTCAATTTAAAAAATTCATCTTTGTTTTATTCCTATACCTCTATAAAAAAACACCTTTATATGAGCTCGAAGTTAAAGATTATCACCATTGATCAAAAATAAATTGAAAACTTGTTCGTTATGTGTAAGCTCTAACTTTGGTAGATTACAATACACGCTTTTTGTTTTTATTCTCCTTTTTATTTTTAAAAAATAAAAGATGTAAAGGGGAAGTAAACTAAGACCGTACTCTGTGTTTTTTACAAAAATAAATATTATGTTTTTTGACCTTTGATTGTTTGTTAGGACAATATCCTAATAAAGAAATATAGAGTATGGCCTCGAACTTGAATCATTTTCATTTTTATTGTACAATTAAAACTTTTAAAATGCAGTAATAGTATTATATGTACATGTAAAAGAATTATCTAAAAATCTGTTTAAATATTAATATAAAAAATATACTTATAATTTCTAGGAATTTCTCGTAAAAATATTACTAATTTTTCCATGCAAAATTTTTCATAAACATTTTGGAGTTTATATTTTAAAACTTTAAAAATTCTCTGCAGCTAATACATTTCGTTTAGAAGGACCATCTTGGTTTAAAAATGTTGTTTCAAAACTGTTCTTTGAAGACAAGTCATAGAATCTGTAGAACGATTTTTTAAACTTAAGTCCCACTTTCTACAGAGATTTAGTCGTTATTGTTACTTTTTCCATTAAATTAAAAAAGTATTATTTTTTTTTCGAATTGCTAGGGTCTTAAACGAATTTAGTTAGAAATTCAGAACTTACCTCTAATACATAATCAAATTCTTTGGTTTCATCATTTTCATCGTCCCAACGTTTGTAGCCTTCGTCAATGCCTTCATCGATACAATCATCATCAGCTTCTAAAAATGAAAAGAGAACGTTAACAATATTTTCTAAAACAATGTTTAAAGGACAACTAAATTTAGCGGTGCTCTGTCCATAAACTCTATTTGAATAAACTCTATATCGAAGGGATACTGGTTTAATGGTCTTTCGACCAAACTTTATCACTATCATCATTATACCCCACTGCTGATGTTTTTAACTTACGGAATATTCGTGATCACTGACCCAATTGACAAAAATAACTACATTTGACGACAATACAGTTTCGTCTGAAACGATTTTTATTTTCATGTTATGCAACTAAATGATAGTCAGCATACACTAAATTAGCCCCATATGCCCTCTACTGGCCCCTCACTTTGCATTTCAAAAACTATCTTTTTAAATAAAGATTTATTTTAAACCGAATTTGAGGACTCCTATGGGCTAAGTTGAACCAGATAGAGATTCCCCAGCCCCTGCACTCTGTTAAGAATTAGCTTAGAATATATTTGCTCTAACTTTACCCTGGACAAGTATATGTGCCAAAAGCTCTTGTGCACCAATGTAGAAACGGTAATGACATTTCATTACTTTTCTCACCACATTACTTTAACAAAAATAATAAGGACTTACTAGTTAATTTTCCCATTATTTTAATACAACAAATAATAACTTACCCATAAGTACTTATTATTTTCATTATTTTAAATATAAAGTAATGATATCAGAATTTTTCGAAAACCTATTTTAGACTCATTATTTTTTCAACTCTTGTAAGTACATATATAACTACTTATTTTTTTTTTTTTAAAGCTGGAAATAATGACATTTTGTGGAAACAAGTCTATTATGCTTTTATCTATGTATCAAGTATAACATAGCTCAGATGGTAGAGCGGTTGACTAATAACCTTGAGTCCCAGGTCCGAATCTCGTCTGGGAACATTTTATAAAAAAAATTTCTTCAATAAAAAAAAATATTTTTTTATTAAATTTTTGAAAATTTATTTTTATATTCATTATTTTTGTAAATGCTAGTAATCGTATAGGTAACCAAATATTTGTTGATTTTTCGTAAGATGTTTAGTAATGATATGTCACTATTTTGCGCGACATCTCCATATAAAAGTAATGAGATTTATAATGAGAATGGAAGTACTTGCCATTACCAAATATCTACTTATGTAACCACCCAGGTAGAAATTGACAACCGTACCAAAAAAATAGTACTGGCAAACCACTGCTACCACTATTTGCTTTGTCAATGTTGATTTTACCAACAATACAACCAATTAGAAGCACTTTTTGTATATATTATTATATTTAACACATTTTAATATGATGTATAACTGTAATATGATGTATAACTGTATTGTAATTAATTTAATTTCAAATATTTTAAAAGCACCAAATTTTTTGAATTACCAACGTTAAGCCAAATGTGGGAAGTGTTTTATTAAACATATTTGTCAAAATAATTTAATTTAAGCTAGTTTAAAAGCACCAAATTTTTGATTTGCCAACGGCAAGTTTACTCAAACCAACGGTTGGATACTGTTATCAATCGGGTAACAGGACAGTGTTGTCAAGATTGTTATTCCCACGTTCTGCTAACGCATAACCGACCGTGGCCGACGCTTTGCCAACACTGTGCCGATTGTATTTTTCTGGCTGGGCACTATAAATACGGTAATGCTTTTCTACACTCGGTAGTTACAATTTGATTCGGGAATGTAAAAAACCTATAAATCATGAATTAATATATCGGACCACTTACAAGGAAGTTATGCTCGGGGTCACCAACCGATTTCGCTGAAATTTGGATTTAGTTACCAAGCACGGAAAAAATCGCTTCTGCCGCAAATGAATGGCCGTCAAATGGCAATTATTTTTGTTAAGTGAAATGAGGGTTAAGGTCAAAGGTCAATTTTTTCATCACTACTACTGGGTCCGCCATGTAACGTTTTTTTTTCGATGCCGATTTTGCCAAAAAAAAATCATCTTTTCAAATGAAGCTCATGCAGTATGAGGTCAGCCGAGGCAGCCATTTGAATGAAATTATTTTCCATTATTAACTGGAAGGATTGTACTTTCAAATAAAAAAGAATTTTGAGAAAATATTCAGTAGTTTTTTTTTATAGCATTTTCAAAAAAAAAGTTATTTGGCGGACCCTATATTAGATCAGAGCTCACAAAAAATTCGAAAAATTTTAAATTTCTTAGCTCGATATTGAACTTACAAGGAGAATTTCTTTGTGAAGTCCTTCAGAATTTGATGTAATTTATATACTTATGTGACAGAGAGACAAATAAAAAAAACTCTCGGCAATAAACTTATCGGACCAAATTAATATTTTGGGGGTAAAAGTTAGTTTAAGTCGATCGAAACTTTACTTCTATAAAACCCTTTTTAACATTGCTTAGTACAAAGGAGTGAGATCGAAAAATTCCCGACAAATACATTTTCATTTGTACCCTTTTTTTTATTTAAAAGTGAATTTTTTTTTTTTTGATCAAGTTATCTTTTAAAAAGTCGTTAGAATATGTGTAAAAATTAAGTTTGAACAGAAAGTAATGGCAAACAAGTAAAATGTTTACCATCATTTTTTCAATTACTCACAAAAAAAAAAATTGGTTAATTGTCCATTCGCAGATCAATCAAATGCTATTGAGATTCTTTTTTAATTATTGATAACGGCTACACAACAAGTTTCTAATACTATATTTTTTTTTGGAAAAAACTACACTTAGAATACTATGTCGGTAAAGATCACTGCAAATATAGTTAAAACCAAATAAAATTTCACTTGAAAAAAGGACATTATTAAATTCAACTAACATTGCACAGTGGGAAATATTACAAAATTTTTGGAAATAATTCGCCCATTTCTTACTTAGTGAGCCTTTTACAATGCAATTTGAAACAGGCATAAGTGATTAAGAATTGATTTTGAACTTTCCTAAACCCTCCGGGAACGTCAATAAGACCACCCAAAATAGGGAACTTTTTGCATATATAATTTTGAGTGCTCGTCATTTTTTTTCCAATCCGATTTTCAACACATTTGTAATCTGCTAGTAGAGACTAACAAAAAACATGCTTACATGTGTGGGCTATCACTAATAGTTCCCGAGATATTCCCATTTAAAAATGTGAAATTCCAAATTTGATCCGAATCAGGTTCTGTTTTTTGCGAATAGCAGGACTAAATCGGGGCCAATTTCTTTTTTAAAATATTGGTTATTTAACTAAGTAAATTCTTGATTAAATAAAAAAAAACTAATTCAATATATTTTCCACTCAAAAACTACGTACGATTAAATTTGAAATTAAAAAAAAAAAATCAAATTTTTACGATTGTTCCCTAAAAAGCACCAATAGTCTTTTACCTCCACATAAATATTTTCTTTCTGAACATATAAAGTGTGCATACTATTCTGAAAGGTCTTTTAATGTAAAAGCGAGTTATGCTAAACCAAGTTTTGATTTGAATATACTTTTTCCCCAGCCTCATATTTTTTAAAATATATTTTTTTAAAAATGTGTTATATGTATATAAGTTTTTAATTATTAAAACAAGTTTTTCAATCAAATTGTAATAATTGTTCCCTGAAGAAGTCACCCAATGTGGAGACAAAATATTGGAAAATAATAATTATAATTAATAAATAAATGATCTTAAGCTCGTTTAAAATAAGAAGAATAAGATAATTAGTTAATGGTATTTAAATGGGTAATGGTAATTGTATTAAAGGCTTTAAAGTTGGCGACGTTTGTTTAGTGATTTTGCTGGCCAATCTTGAATGATTCCTTAAAATGTATGGCTGTGATTCATAAAAAAATAAAAAATCCATACAAAAATAAAAAATCCACACAAAAATTTCCCAAAAGTTTCAAAACTCTTTGACATTTTGAACTAACATTTAATAAATTGCATAAACACAAAAAAAAAAAAAAACTTAAATGTTTCTTTTGTCTTTCCCATACGACTAACTCAAGTTAAAAAAATATATATTTTTTAAGCTTTTGAATATTTAATTCTACACGTACCATCTTCCGTCATGTGGGTAATAAGTTCTTCCAATTCTTGGGACATTTGACATTGTTCATCTTCGTGCAAATTGTAATCCAAGGCATTATAAACAATAACAGCAACATTACGAAGAATCTGCAAAGAAACAAAATTTTAAAATGTTAATAATTTATAAAGAAAAAAATTAACCTAAACTTAAAGGCTAAAAACCCTTGATTTTATACTAAAAAAAATTGCAACAGTTAAAAATACACATTTTTCTTATAAAATATTCATATTTATATTCTATATTTTCATTTCATTTAAATGCATCAAACTAATCTTTCATGATTATACATAAATGGCAGTGTTGTAAGAATTAAAAATTTTATGTTTTCCATTTGGCAACCCTATAATTACGCACAATCAAACAATTATGTTATAAAGCATAATTCTCGTTTAGTTTTCCATTAACATTATTTCAATTCTAAGAAAACATTAACATTTCATTGCACAAACATTATACAGGGTGGGCCAACTTCGACTGACTGATTTGAAATGTTTATAACTTTTTTATTCTCATAGTTTTTTATTTTATTATTTTTTTAAATGAAAGAATAACTTATAATTTTTTTAGCTAAGTATGAAAAATGACATCTATTTAAAGGCGTTTTCCTGTTGGCATTTAATATCTCTTTTTAAGACGTTTGCATTATATTGCGCAACGTTTCTGTCTCCAATTCAGGAATTTCTGTGCGAATATTCTGCTAAAGTTGCTGAATGTTTTGTCAAGAATCCTAACAAAAAAAAAAACAGAGTTCGAATTTTTTAAAAATATTCGGTCATCATAAAGTTCTCGCAGGATACCCACTGTGTCTCTCGCAGTATGAGCTATAGCTCCATCTTTCTGCATACATATGTCACAACCAGAAAACAGTCATTCGATTGGCCACCGAATTTGGCGGATACGATAAGTATCGGATACTGGCGGATACTACAACTATCGGATACTGGCGGATACGACAACTATCGTAATGTTAAATTATATTTTTAGTCGTGAAAGCTAATATTCAGTGTCCTAACCGAATATTACATTCCAAATAAATATTACTAAGTTCCACAAAATTTTATTAAATTTAAAAAACTTTTTTGATTTTCCTGGTATTGAATCGTGGCCTACAGATTAATAGTTCTTATTCATACTAATTACACTACAATAACTTTTAATTTTCTTTGCCTTATTTACTATTTAAACATATAAACTTTTAAATATTTTATTTTTTTTTTTTTAAATTTTTTGTGTTTGTCTTTTCCAGGATTTGAACTCGGAAGTTCGGAGTACAAGGCAAACTCTCTACCCACTACACCACAAACACTTATAAATGTTGAGTGCAAAATTTGAATTTAAATATTTTGTTAGGAAATCAAACATTGTCTCAAATTCATTTACCAATACCAATAATTAGTTGCTTTTATAAATAATGCAATCCACAATTTGGTTGGTACTACTGAACCTCTAATTTAGTGGCATATTTGATTGGGAATACCGTATTTGCAGTAACCACTTTTGATTATCGACAATTTTTTAATAAAATTTGATATATGGCACTAATTCTATTGAATTATCACAAAATAAATGGTTGCTTCTACCGTACATAAGTATCAACCGAATTTTATTTCAAAAGTTGATTGGAAATACCAATAATCGTATTAGTGGATTGTTTTTTAGTTCATTTTCCGTCTTTTTAAATTCCAGTACAGTACTTTTGCTTTATTAATTGATTATTGGTAGTTCCAAATAAAATAACGTTCTCTCAAATAAGTTTTAATGGTTTCAAATGAAATTTAACCAATCCTTTTTCTAGGTGCAGGATTATTGAGAACTACCGGAAGTAAAAAAATTTCCAACATGTTTGTTTTTACCGCCCCGGAGACGGTTTCTGGTTCCCCGTACGGAATCCACAGCTTCTTCAGTGCGAACAAGACGAGCAACAGTTCTGAGTGGTTCATTACCTACTCAATCCTGATTCTCAAAACGGGTAATTAAGCGTCTTTTCATATTTACTCTTGGAGCTGTTACGGTGTTAAAATGTTGACGGTATTTTCTTTGTGTTCGGAAACATAATAAAATTCAACAATTTTTACACGTTCTTGCATTGAATATGATATCATTATAAAATTTTATCAAATTCTTTATTACCCGCGAAAAAAATAAAACAAAAAACATATAAATCAGTCAGTCGAAGTTGGCCCACCCTGTAGTTCATGTGGGAATATATTTAGAATATAATTTAAAATATCTCATACTCTCCAGTCGATGCGAATGAATAGAATGAAATTGATAATTGCATGTTTGTAATCCATTGTTTTTAAAAGCAATCCCTTCTTCTAGCAGGAGAAACGATGGAAAATATTGTAGAAAATATGTACTAAATACATGTTTCTTTTAATATGTATATAGAATTTCCGCTGAGAAAACAGTGAAGAAAGACTTGTAAATAATTTATGGATTAATATTACTAATACAAAGGGGAGCAAGTCATTATTACTGGTAGCTAGTGAAAAGTTCAAGTTTTGTGGGAAATTGATAGAAATTTCCACACAAATAGAAAATAGGTTTTATTAGCAAAACCCATCAATTATAATAATCTGCTTTAGACTTTAATATCTGAAAGGGATAGCAGAATTTCAAGTACTATTGATTTCCTAATAGAAAGGAACTATAATTTTAGCCACACTTTAAATAAGAATTTAAAAGTCTAGAATGCCTAGATAAGACATGGGCGGCGTCAATTACATTTCACAATCATTCACTAGTGAAATATTGAAATATCGTTAATAATTTCAGACCTACTCTCACACTTGAAGGCTTAAACGCTTCCTTAGAACATTTGAAAAATTTTTAATACCGAACATGGGGATTAGTAACAACATCGGGGTACTTAATTAAAGGGCAATTACTCAATTGCATGTAATTAGACGTACAAATGTAATTGACCTGTAATTAAATACACAAATATTGGTATTATGTCCCATGTATGGTATTGACAAAATTTAAAATTTTACAAGCAAGCGTTTAAGCCAACATGTGTGAGCGTAGGTCTGAAATAACTAATTATATGATCAATTTCACAAGTGAGTGATTGTGAAATGTAATTGACGCCGCCCATGCCTGGCCTAGATCGTAAGTAAATTAAAATATCTACCAAGTAAAATATCTGGATTCACTCAAAAAGTAAGAGAGGCCGGGAAAAGATGAATGTTCAGATAGTCGAAGAATCTGCTTATAATATCTATGAGTCGCCACTGCTTCAGTCCTTGCACTAACTTTAGAGTTTTTTACTCGTTCCTATAGCATAATTGTCAAAGTCATTTCAGTATGCGGGCCAACTTTTTCGAAAATTCTAGTCGCCGCGTATTTCAATTCATTTCACAAATATATGTACGTGCTACTTGTGAATGAATAATATGCGAATAGCAAAATGTCGAATTCCTGGTATGTCGATAAGTACCCGCAAAATTCTGCAATACCAACTTGCTTACACACAGAGAACAATTTTGTAATTTTCCAACTGAAATCGGTCGGCACAACGGAATATTGGTGTTGACAAAAAAAATTCGGTTACTTCAACTGAGCTTCAGTTGCAAGACCTAAAATAACCGAATTTATTGGTTCTGTCCACAAAATACACTTTTAAATTCGGTTGGCGCTTTATTTTTCTGTGTGTATATTTCTGGTTCAACCAATTATTGCCTGAACCCCGATTCCATTGTCCAATATCGATGAAATTTGAATTTAGAAGTTATTTGGTATAATTTTTTTTTTTTTTTTGATTTCTCATACTTGGGACTTATTATTTATCCACTGATATAAAATAATTCCTACATGTTTGTAGAATAAAATATTTTGTTTATGATTTTCCACGTAAACCTCTTAATTTTTACTTTAAAAAAGTCGACATTTCAAGCAAGTGTATTTCATAAGACTGTTAAATAGTCATTTTAATGATCATGTCACGAAATCATGCCTGCAGACCAAGTGAGCGGTAAGTATTTTTGGTTCGATAAAGAACAACTAAAAATACAAGTTTTTTTTAATTTAAAAAAAGTATATTTTCGTCCAACAGTTTTAGAAATATTGTTAAAACTTCATGACTCGAAAGCTAACATAAATTTTTTTTTAAATTTTTTTTATAAATTTTAATATTCCTGCGGGAAACGAAGGGTCGATTGATCCAAAGTGACAAATCTGTGATATATGATTTGGATGCACGTCACGAATCTTTTGAAACCAAAATTGTGGTGCACCAAAAAGTGTTAATTTTATTGAAATGAAATATCACGTGACTATAGGTATGACAAAACATTCACTAGCTGTGGGCGTCGTGGTGTAATGGTTAGCGCGTTGGACTTTTACACAGAAGGTCCCGGGTTCGATCCCCGGTGCCGGCAACATCAAAATAATATGTATGAGTTTTTTCTATCCCTCATACGTATCGCAATGTCCACCTTCGGTGTTGCCATAGCAATTAACCCCACCGAAGTAAAATAATGAATCAGGGCTATGAACCAAAAAACTTCAATAAGTTCTCCAACTCTCCATCTGGTGGCGAGCAACAACTGTTCTAAGACATATCATCTCGCGCAATTACAGTGTTGCCATGTCTGAAGCCCTTCATCTTTCCCCACCTTTCATCTCTATACTATCCCTTTCTAAAGAAAGCAACACACTAAATATAGGAAGTATTTCCTGAGTGTTGCCTCTCTTTAAAAAAAAAAAAAAAAAAAACTGGAGAAAAAGTAACATAACATCAAAGTGTACTGAATCAACTAGGGCCGTTGCAGTTGATGTTATTACTGGTCATTGAACTGGTTTAAAACCGTTAGCAGTGGATGAAAACATGGTACTTAGTGCCAAGGGATTCAGTTCCTTGACTGCTACAAAGCAGATATAACAATGAAGAAATTTTATCTGCAACGACTATGTGACCGTAGAAATAAAGACGTACCACTTTACTGGTTTAAAAAAACTGAATACGGAACTGTTTCGATAGGAACCGGGGTTGCTAAATATGGCGATTTCTCGCCAAACGTCGCGATCTTAAACTTAGTTTTTTGTTGGGTATAGACAAAATAATCTAATTTTAAAATTGATTTTTGTAGTGCCTTTTTGAAGGTTTTTTGAACATGGTTCCGGACGGACTATTTAGCAACTCGTGCATAATATGACATACGCTGAATAAAAAGTGATAGGTTACTTGCTAATTACTTTTTGCATGGCAGTCGACATGTACCCCTTAGACCAGTGTAGTGGTACGTCTCAAAACTATTTCAGTCAAACTACCCCCTATCACAGAACACATTGCGATTAATATGTGACTAGTTTTCCAGTTCTACGATACGTACACCTACACCAGTCACGTGATCATTTTTTCCCCACTGGTTCTGTTGCATATCACATAAATCCGAAAATGGTCATACTTTGACACTACCCACTTCTAACTTGTCCCGTAGTATATTCATTTCAGTGTGTACGGTGATAGGTTACCTTGGTCAAGTTATTCAATATGTCACACAATGCTCTACATGTAGCAATTGTCACCTCCTATGACAAGCCCATGTTAAAAGTACCGGTCACTTTCATATAACAGAACCGAAACTAGGACTGGCTCATACACACAAAATTCTAGTCGCATGACCGTACCAGTGACTGGTCCATTTCCCGCACTGATAATACACTATAGTTGTGAAAAAGTATTGTGGACCGCGACTTTGAAATATAAATAAATAATAGGAAGTAGTAGGCAAGAAGTACTTATCAGAAGAGTTTATTTTATTTTGCAAAGCGTTACGCTGCCCAAAAACGATAATTTCGAACTAAGACTCGGCCACAACAGTAATTATTTTAAATTCCTGTAGTAATATTGATTTAGAAAATGCTCTAAATATCAATAAATTATTCAATTGTAATTGCTTAGAAAAAAATTTCTTACTCCTACACTTGATTTAGAATTTCAAAAATATATCTTCAAGCCCCTGCTCATAAGTGAAATTTTTTGTCGTATTTTCAAGGCTATTTATTCGTAAAATCTATGGATATTTGAAAAGATAAGACTGTTTCAAACCAAATCCACAGAATTAAACCCAAATGCCTCACTAAATATTTATCCATAAAAACTCCACAAAAAACCACATTTATTGACTTGAATTTCTAAACACAAAAGTCTGGTTTTTCTTAAATTGTATTTCAATTGTAACAGAAATCAAATAAACATAAAAAACTTTATCATCTTTGTGACCTTTATAAATTCCATTATTAACATGTATAAAATAATAAATCTTGTTTATTTTCTGTGTTTTTTAATGTATTTTTTATTTAAAAATAATACAAATAATGCAAAACAATGGCCTACAAAAAAAAAAATAACGAAATGTAATATAAAATTATGATTATCTCATAAATGAAATATAAAGATGAAAAACAAAAAAAAAAAAAAACTACATTCCAAACTGTTATTCACTCAATATCAGTGTTGCCAGAAACCTTCTTTCAAAATATGATAAATCACACAAAAAAAAAAATGCTAAAATCTGCTAAAAAGTAAGAATATAAAAATATCGCCCTTGTTCAATAAAAGGGTCATAACTCAAAATCCCCTTTTAGCCAGGAAACGACATACAGTGGTCACTCTAACCACTGCGAACATTTAAGATCGGTCTCTGTACTCTGAACAAAAAATCCCGATCTAAGATTTTTACACTCAGGGAATTTCTGCTTTAAAAATATGTAGTTGTTTGGATTGTAAAACAGTTTCTTTATTTTTAATGTAAATGTCAGTCATTTATAGAACAAATTTAATTTTTTACTAATCTTGTCGTTAATTAAAAAAAAAACAGACCACATCAAATGATTATGATTTATGATTTACATTAATTTTTTACAGTCGTTTTTTGTTATTTAAAAAAATAAAAAAAGTAAATGTTTGTTAATTTTTTGCTAACATATGTGGTTAGTTTTTACTACAATTGTTAGTAATTTTTTGAACAATAAAAACAAATGACAAAAGTTAGTAGAATTTAATAATATGTTAGTCGTCCTTTCTTTAAGTGAAATTTCAGTTGTTTTTGACTACAATTGCTGTCATCTTTACCTACATAATATGCTTAGTGTATAAATGTTATTGCATGCTAAATATGGTTAAATTATAGACCAAACTGAACATGTTTAACAGTAACATGTTACACGAAAACAGCTGAGCTGCCAGGAATAGTGTTGCCAAAAAGAAAGTTGCTTTAGTTGCTACTCACGCACACTCAGAGGAAAAAGTTTTTGGTTTGTCATCAATTATTCATCATATTTATGAAGTTTTCATAAATCTGTTGAAAAGTTTCATAAAAATTTATGACAAATGTTGCATAGACCTTCATCAATTCATTAAAAAGTTTCATAAATTTTGTAAAAAAAAATAGTAGCTTTTTATTAAAATTTTTATTTATTGAAATTTGGAAAATATCATTTGCGATAAAAGGCTGAACTATAATTGGCTCAAATGTTAGATGTTGGTAAAAATTTGAAATTTTGATATACAATCATTTAAATTAAAAAAAAAAAATAAAGTTATATGTATATATTAGGGCGACAATGAAATATATGGGAAAAATTTTTTTCCAGAATTTTAAACAAAAATGTGAAGATTCTTTTGCCACTTGGTCTAAAACTTACTTGCTGAAAATTTGAGCCAAATCGGATAACTCTATCCCGTGCACCTTTGAGGTCAAAGTTCAAATTTTGGGAAATATAGTGTATTCGCCTATATTGGAGCTAAAAAATAGCTTTTCGATATGAATTATACCGAAATCCAATGGGATTATTGTGCCACATAGTATTGAACTTGCATGCTGAAAATATTAGCCGAATCGGGTAACTCTATGCCGTGCACCTTTGAGGTCAAACTTCAAATTTTGGTAAATTCTGTATATTTAACTATAATTGATTTAAAAATATCGTTTTTTTAAGTATATTCATTTAAATTGTACAGAAACCGGATGTTTTAGATATTTTTAAAAGTATTCTGAAATATTATGGGTAAATTTAACCCTTTTTTGCTACGGGGGTCAAAACTACACTACGCAAATAGTACTCGAATCGGGTTAAAACTTCAATCCAATACTCAGCCACTAACGATACACTGGGATACAAAACTGTTATCTGGCATATCAGGAAAAAACGAAGACCGACTGTCAATAATTGCAACCGCTCCCGATTTTGAACAAATAATTAATATTCCTGATATACCGGCTGGAACTGGCGTTGAAATAGCATCTGCAGTATATGATTCATTAGAAGAGTATCAAGTTTTGGATAGAATCGAGGCATTTGTCTTTGACACAACCGCCTCAAACACTGGCAAATTTAAAGGGGCCTGCAATATATTAGAAAAAAAAAAAAATACGTAGAGACATTTTGTTCCTAGGATGCAGACACCATGTGTTTGAAATAATTTTAGCAGCTGTTTTTATTGAAACAAAAATTTGTTCTTCGACTGGCCCAGAAGTCAGCTTATTTAAAAAATTCAAAAAACAATGGTCGAACGTAAAAAAGGATGAGTATATGACGGGATTAGCAATACCTCGAATAAAAGAAATAGTAGGTGATGATTGCGCTAATATTTTGCAAATATAAAAGTTAAAGAGGACTTTCCACGAAATGACTACAAAGAGTTCCTGGAATTGATTATCATATTTCTGGGTGGAAGACCTCCTAGTGGCATAACATTTTTTAAACCCGGTGCTCTTCATTTAGCTAGCTGGATGGCTAAGGGAATATATTGCCTTAAGATATTGATGTTTCGCAATCAATTCCCAGAAATCACAGAATTGGAAATAAATGGTCTAGTTGAAGTTGCAGGTTTTGTTATAAAGTGCTATGCTTTTTTCTGATTCAATTCAGATAAAGCGGAGCAAGCTCCCTTAAACGACATATTATTTTTGAGAAATTTAGAAGATTATAAAAAAATAAATGCACAAATTGCTGATAGAGCCATAACAAAGGTTATTAATCATCTATATTACCTTAATGAAGAATGCGTAGCATTCAGTTTATTCGATGATAGAATAGACTTTGAAACAAAAAACAAAATGGCTAAAAAAATGTTGACTTTTATGGAAGAAGAAAACCTTGAGGAAGAAGAAATTGAAAAAGTTTTTAATTAAAAAAGAAAATCTTAATACTTTCTTCGCTGAAGATAATTCATCAATTTTGATTGAACTTGTATCCAAAAACACGAAAAGTGTTTTGAAGAGATTCCAAATTTCAATGGATTTTTTACAAAAAGACCCAAGTAGCTGGAAAGATTGTGAAGATTATAGAAAAGGAAAATTTATTATTCAAAAACCAAAAGTTGTTAATGACTGCGCCGAACGAGGTATTAAGCTTGTTGAAGATTATCATGAGAAGATCACAAAAGATGAACAGCAGCGACAATATTTATTCAAAGTAAGTTATATATAAATTTAACTAATTTACATTTAAATAATTATTGTGTTTCTTTTTAGATTGTTCAGAACTATCGACAACAATATACGAAGCATGCGAATTTAAATAATTTAAGAAATGATTACATTTAATCAAACTTACCGAAAAAGACCTTTCAAGTTTTTATATTAAAAACATATTTTTATTCCAATTAAAATGTACTGCTTTTGCTTCTATACGAAAAACATTCACATAAATATATATTTTTAAATATTGGTTTTAAAATTTCAGTTTTTCGTTTTTAGAAATAATATTTTACACTTTTTTTAAATATTGGTTTTATAGCTAATTTAAGCAAATGTGTAGTTTTGACCCCCGTAGCAAAAAAGGGTTAAATTTACTCATAATATTTCAGAATACTTTTAAAAATATCTAAAACATCCAGTTTCTGTACAATTTAAATGAATATACTTAAAAAAACGATATTTTTAGATCAATTATAGTTAAATATACAGAATTTCCCAAAATTTGAACTTTGACCTCAAAGGTGCACGGCATAGAGTTACCCGATTCGGCATATATTTTCAGCATGCAAGTTCAACACTATGTGGCACATTAATCCCATTGGATTTTGGTATAATTCATATCGAAAGGCTATTTTTTAGCTCCAATATAGGCGAATACACTAAATTTCCCAAAATTTGAACTTTGACCTCAAAGGTGCACGGGATAGAGTTATCCGATTTGGCTCAAATTTTCAGCAAGTAAGTTTTAGGCCAAGTGGCAAAAGAATCTTCACATTTATCATCAAAAATCCAAAGTTGATTTTTCATTGTCAGCCTAGTATATATATATATAAGTCCAGTAGTCAATTATGTTGAAGTCTTTAGACTTTTTAAAACTCAAAAACTACCAGATATTATTTGAAATTATATTTATTATTATTATAATTTTAAATATATTTTTTTGTAATATAACATGAAACTTTTATGAAACTTAAATATTTATAAAACGTTCATAACAATTTATGAAACTGCTTAATATTTTTTTATGAAATATTAATTAACATTAATGAATTATTTCATAAAAAGTTATGAAACTTAATCATCATATTTATAAAACATTTCATAAATGTGAAGAAGCAAAAAAAAAAAAATATGTTAAAAATCTGCTGCCTTATAAATATTTAAATTTTTACTGAAAGTAAATTACATTTTTTTAGCAGTATTTTGAAAAAGTAGTGAAATTGACATAAAAAGCACTTAAAAAATTTAAACTTTTTGGGGGGAAAAAAATGCTAAAAATCTGCTTTTAACAAACGAAATATGCTAAAAAGCATTAAGCATTTTTTATTAATTTCATATCTAAATCTGCTAAATCCAGCAGAAAATATGCTAAAATGGCAACACTGCTCCGCACTATTATGAGAGAATTCTTGGTGATTGTTGCATGATGGTCATAATAACTGAAAATAAAAACTTCTGGCCGGTGATTTAAACGAGATGCACGAAAAAAAAAGCACCAACTTTAAGAAATAATAACAATAAGAAGCATAAAGAAAAAAAAACTCCCCTGATTAACTAATGCATTTTGATTACATCATGAATTCAGTAGATGTGGAACAACAAACTAAAAAAGTACCATGTAAGAATTGTACATAAAATTTACACTGAAAAAAATTTTTGTTAATTGATAAATTTAGAAAGGATTTAGTGCGAAAAGCAAGATATAACTCGCGTTGCCAACTATGCAAGGGTAAAATCGTCAAAAATTGTTGAATTTTCCTTAACCGGTGTTTTTTTTTTTCAAATTTAAAAAACCGAAACCGGTTTTTTTAAAATTTCAACTGTTCTGAAAAAAAGAATACCAGTTATTGAAAACTGTCAAATAATCGAACACTTTAATAAAGGGTGTTTTTAAAACAAAGATAATTTTTTTTAATTTACATGAAATTTACTTTATTTGAAAGATAATCTTCTGACATTATAATTTAAATATGTCTAGTCTAATATGGAGGTCCAATTTTCGATGACTTTTTCCAACACTTGTGGCCGAATATTGGCAATAACGCGGCGAATGTTGTCCTCCAAGTGGTCAATCGTTTCCGGTTTATCGGAGTAGACTAGGGACTTCACATAATCCCACAGAAAATAGTCCAGCGGCGTTAAATCGCACGATATTCGAGGCCAATTCATGGGTCCTTATGAAAATCGGGATCAACGGCAATCTTCTTTTGGGCCCATTCACCGAATCTACGCCTTGCTAGGTGATGGTGTGGATTCAATTGTTGCACAAGTTGGATTTTGTAAGTACGCAAACCAAGATCTTTCCGCAAAATCTTCCATAAAGTGGATAGACATATATCCAATTGCTGTGCACGATAGCGAATAGACTGATTGGGGTCTTTCTCTAAGCTACGCTCTACAGCAGCATTGACTTCTTCTGTACGCACTGTACGACGTCTCTGTGTATGTATATTATCATTTAGAGTAAACGTAGGGCGAAAACGTTCCATAGTTAATCGAATTAATTGCTCTGATGGACGATTATGTTGACCGTAAAATGGCGCGCGATACGTATTTCGAACAGAACCATGAATTTAAAAATAAATATGAACAATTTGGAAGCGTTGTTCAGGCGTCAGTCTATTCATGTTCAAATGCCAAGCCAAACTAAACATAAATCACCTGACAGCTGACAAAATGGGCGCCAGTTAAAAAAGTGTTGCCAACTTAAAGTTCTTTACCTGTACAAAAAAACACCATTTAGTTACTTTAAAAAGAACGAAATAAACCGAAAAATGGGTTAATTGTTGATTCCACTTAGTAAAGCCTAAACATGAGTTTGGACAGCTAAAAAAAAAGTACTGGGTCCCTTAGATATTTATTCCCTACAACATTAAGATCTGCCGGTCCGGGTCGAGATACCTCCCCTAGTTAGATGCCAGGTTTTTCATCCAGTTCGAAGGA
This sequence comes from Delia radicum, assembly GCA_021234595.1. Lineage (NCBI taxonomy): Eukaryota > Metazoa > Arthropoda > Insecta > Diptera > Anthomyiidae > Delia > Delia radicum. The sequence goes on from CM037854.1 coordinate 47,848,224, forward strand.
CCTTTATTTTGTTAAAGATTTGTAAAGTTAAAGTAAGTAGCAAAAATTTAATTTTTTTTTCTAGTTTTTCCAAGTGTAGCTTACTTGTAATAAAACACGTAATTGTTATTTAAAAAAATTTTACAGGCCACTTGATAAATGCTTTAATCTTGTTATACTGTATTTTGTGTTCAAACACATCAATGCTAGAATTAATTTAGATTTTTTAGCGGGTTCCGCTTATACTGAAACTAATTGCTAGTATTTTTCCAGTCTTTTGCATGATATTTTAGTTTAATCATGTTTGATTTTGTTTTGTCTGATGTCTAAAGTCTAGTGGGAGTTGCTTCAAAGTATACTTAACCTTTTATTTGACCTCCACGCTTTGTGAGGAAATATTAATACAAAGTTGACAAGCAGTTTAAATATAGTTTGGTTTTGAAATTTGAAAAAAAAATGGAAAGAAAATACACAAAAATTAATAATCGATTAAAAAAATAATAGGCAAATGGGGATATTACATGAATTTAGTAGTAATATTTTTAAAAGTCTTTAAACTTGCGTTGCCAACGACTTTATATGTTAAAAATGTAATGACAACTTCACTTGTAGGGAATTTAGACTGTGAAATTTATATAAAGGGTGTTTTTATACAGGTATAGAACTTTAAGTTGGCAACTCTTTTTTAACCGCCTGCCATTTTGTCAGTTGGCAAGTGATTTAAGTTTAGTTTGGTTTGGCATTTCAACATGAATAGACTGACGCCTGAACAACGCTTTCAAATTGTTCAAATTTATTTTGAAAATCATGGTTCTGTTCGAAACACGTATCGCGCACTACATCCATTTTACGGTCAACATAATCGTTCATCAGAGCAATTAATTCGATTAACTATGGAACGTTCTCACACCACGTTTACTCTAATTGATAATATGCATCCACAGAGACGTCGTACAGTGCGTACAGAAGAAGTTATTGCTGCTGTAGAGCGTAGCGTAAAGGAAGACCGCAATCAGTCTATCCGCCATGGTGCACCATGATTACTGACTTTTTCGTTCATCAATTGAACTATGATGTGCAGGAGCTGTGGTTTCAACAAGACGGCGCAACATGTCACACAGCTCGTGCAATAATTGATTTATTGAAGCAAACGTTTGGTAACCGCTTAGTTTAACGTTTCGGACCCGTTAATTTGCCTCCAAATCGTGCGATTTAACGCCGCTGGACTATTTTCTGTGAGGATATGTGAAGTCGCTAGTCTACGCCGATAAGCCCGAAACGATTGACCACTTGGAGGACAACATTCGCCGCGTTATTGCCAATATACGTCCACAAATGTTGGAAAATGTCATCGAAAATTGGACCTTACAGCTCGTGCCATAATTGATTTATTGAAGCAAACGTTTGGTAACCGCTTAGTTTAACGTTTCGGACCCGTTAATTTGCCTCCAAATCGTGCGATTTAACGCCGCTGGACTATTTTCTGTGAGGATATGTGAAGTCGCTAGTCTACGCCGATAGCCCGAAACGATTGACCACTTGGAGGACAACATTCGCCGCGTTATTGCCAATATACGTCCACAAATGTTGGAAAATGTCATCGAAAATTGGACCTCCAGATTAGACTACGTCCGAGCCAGCCGTGGCGGACATATGCCAGAAGTCATATTTAAATTATAATGCCAGAAGATTATCTTTCGAATAAAGTAAATTTCATGTCAATTTATGAAATTCATCTTTGTTTTATTCCATTTCAAAGTTTTATACCTCTATAAAAAACCTTCTTTACTATTTAAATCTTCTTCGTTTACATATGCATTTTTTGATTAACTTGACAGCTAAAAGATTAACTTTGTCGGTTTAAAATTCCAAACATTTTGTCGATTTTTTTATTAAACATTTTGTCGACGGCACTTCTTTTGTTTGCGGCAGCCTCTTAATGTTAATTTTTAACTGGCTCTGTATGTATGTTTTGTTAGCGTTGCCAATCGAACTTAGATAAAAACACAGAGTTGCATATAAATAGTAGTATGAATACAGATAAAATATTAGGAAATGGTTTAATCGCCTTGTTTAGTGCTTGATTAAGCAGTTAATCCCATTTTAAGGAGATTAACTTGTCTATGTGAATTCCCTATTACATTTTCAAGCTCATCTCTATTAACCTACAAATTAGTGATTCCGTTTGAAAGGACCAGTTTAAGACAATATACAATAATTTAACACCAACATTTTTAAATCTAACACTTTAACTATCGTTTTAACTAATTCACAAAAAACAACTCACTGTAATAAATTTACATACATTGTAAAAAATAAACACTTTTGCAAATCTTGTTACTTGAATATTGTTAAAATAAATGAAATATATTACAATTTTAAATAATTTTTTTTTTTAAATATTTTTGCAAGTGCAAAAATTGTTTAAGTTTAGACGATATTTTCTTACACTGATCAAATTAACCTCATTCCCATGCTATTGTTTAAAAAAAAAGTAAATAGTACCACCACTAATATAACAAAATGTAAAAATAAAATGCAAAAAAAAACTAAATTATAACAAAAAGTTTCTACATAAATATTTTTTGAAAAACAAAAAAAAAAAACATTACAAACATGAACAAAATGTCATAGAAATGTTATAAAACCAACACTTAACAAGGTAGACAGACAAATACACAAAACTCCAAAAAAAAACGAATACCAACTAAAGTCTCGGAGCCATTCCAACAAGCCAACCTCTATCCACCAAACCAAGCAAGCCAACCAGTCAACAAGGTATGAGCCACCATAGTTCATGATATATATTTTGCAGTACTACACAAAATCGGCATTAAACAATAATATGCAAAATGTCAAAAGATATATAAATGTATTTTTAAATGTAGAGCTCCTCCACTACTACTCCCTAGAGTACAAAATGCCACCATAATTCGCTTAAATTTTATGTAAAACATAAAAAATGCACATATTAACACTGTAAATGGAGCAGAAAAAATATGCAGCACAAATTCGGGGACTCTTTCAATATATATTAAAATAATACCGAGTCGAGTAGATTTTTAGATTCCAAATATTTTTTTTTCAAAAATCCCTTTTGGTTATACATATTACTACTAATTGCGTTGCCAACTACTTATAAAGTAAGTACAAGTTGTGTGACATGGTCACTATTACTTTAACAAGTTCATCTAGTTTTAAGAACAAATATTTGTGAATGATTAGCGTTACCAACTAGGCGATTAAAGTAACACTTAAAAAGTTCTTTTACTTTGAACTTCACTTTATAACCATGACATGACATTCTTGGTCTTGAAGTGACACTCGTCCTTCTGCAGATGGATACACATGAGAAGCAGAGGTTCTTCCTAGGTTAAGTGTGATTTAATCGCTAAATCAACACTTTCGGGGAGACGGAACCATTTCGGATTGTTTATTAAGTGATACAAAATTGTATTTAGATACAGACTATTTCCATCGATTTCCAGTTTCTTGTGAAGTTTTGAGATTAAAGTGTCGACAAACTGACATCGCAACATTCGCAAGAGTGGATCGTTTTCCAAACAAAGACTTTTATAAGGATTCATCATCAATTAGTAACAATTTGGATAAATTTTATGCTACACTTAGAATACTATGTCGGTAAAGACCACTGCAAATGTAGTTAAAAACAAACGAAATTTCACTTGCAGAAAGAACGACTTACATTTCAGTAAATTCAACTAACATTGTCATTTGTTTTTTCTGTTCAAAAAATTAACCACAATTATTGTAAAAATGAACCACATATGCAGTAAAAAATAAATAAACATTTGTTTTTTTTTTTAAATAAAAAAAAAAATCTACTGTATAACATGAACGTCAAATCATAATACAGTTATTTGATGTGGTTTGTTTTTTTGTTTTTAATGAACTTCAATTGTAGTCAAAACTGAAATTTCATCTACGAATGACTGTTTTTTTACTTACAAATAAAGATACTGTATTACAACTCAAACAACTACAAATATTTACAGCAGAAGTTTCCTGAGTGCAGGAATACGATAAATTATATTCAGTCCTAATTGTAGAAATCGACTGCTGTTAGACTAATAATGGCTGTTTAATGGCTCTAAGGTGATCAGGCTCTGGATACTTGAGAATGATTTCATTGGTGGGGTTGTTTATTTGGATTGAGAATTTATTGGATAGAGGGATGAGTGTAAGGTGGACATCTTTGCTATCCTAACCGGAAAAGAACGAAATCTGTTGGTTTTAGCAATGACCAGAACGCCGGCAGGAATCGTCTATAGACTTCGAAATAGGTCTTGGGTAATTTACGCTATGATTACTATTCGTGCTGCAGAAGGACCGTACAATATTTGCGAATATCCTTCACGTCGAGGAGAATCTAAACAAAATCACAAGGAGTTACATATTTTCCGCCTGAAGTTTTAAATTCGAATTTACTTCATCCAAAAAAAAACTCCTAGTTTGGATAAATTAGTTAAACTTCTAAGATGCAGGATGCAAATATCGACATAATTTCGAAATTAAGCGGGTTACTGACCACTCCTAAAAAACATAGTACTGTGACATGTGCTAGGATATGAACCAAAACTACCTAGACCATATTAGTAAATTCTCTTTTAAGAAGTAATCCCATAACATTTCCCAGGTTAGTTATTTGACATATCACAAGGGGTTTATTTGCCCTTCTTTTTTTCTGTTTTCAGATTTTAGAAATTGCAAATTTTGTATCTAATATGGCGTCTAATATTTTAAAAGGAGATCTGAGTTGCTTTAAAATTCCTACCCGGCAGATGTTATGGCTCGCTGAATACCGAAATAATTTAGAATTGTAGTTCCTCTTAAATGTGACAATACACTCGGACGGTCAACATTAAGAGCTTGTAAGTTTTTTAACTTATTCCCGGACAAGATATTATTTTTCGAATTTGATTATGAATTTTGATGATCTAGGTTGATGGGAAGTTCCGAATACAAATACAATGAAAACAAATTTTAGTTCTTTTGGTTGAGTCTGTCACTAAGACCGCTCGAAGGGAAGAGAGGGAAGAGGTTTGGTTAACAATTTTTTAAGCTCTGTGTCCACAATATGGACCTACTACAACCGGGCTCGAAAATGTCCACATATGTGCATAGCACGCTGCCGGCATTGTGTTAAATATGCTTGAAATGATCTGTTAGAACGAACAATATTAAAAGTACATTGTTAATTTTAAAGAAAACCCCTAAATAACTTAGTATAACCGTTAAAGGGTTAACATGTTATGCACTGATAAAAATGAATGCATTCCTTACTATAGTTGCATTAAATTGTCACATATTTCTAAGCATAATTCAGCACTCAAACAAATAAAATATGTATCTCATTATAATTACACAGAAAATTATGATGTGCAGCAACAATATGCAGCAGCAACAACATATTTTATGTTGATAATAATTTGAAAAATTACTACACTTTCGCCGCCATAAACAAAAATGATGTGGGCGAGCTCAACAAGTTGTTGACAAACATCAAAAGCTTAAGATGTTGCTGTTGCTGCTCCACACACAGGTAAAAATTATTGGTATGTTGTTGTCTATAACATCGTCATCATCTTAATAATACAAAAAAAAAAATGTTAAATGGAAAATGCTTGTCATGAATGTATGAGCAGCAGCAGCAGCAACATCAATACTCAATATATAATGATCATTATGATGATGATGTGTTCATTCAGTGTGAAAAATGTAGTTTAATAATGCAGTTGCAATTGCAGCTATTTTATGCATGAATGTTGTTTCGAGTGGTTTGTGATTGTTGTGCATTTCGCTGCTGTTGCTGTTGTTGTTGTTTTAACACCGCTATTACAACAACTTTAAATAAATAATAAAATATACAACATTATACTATGTTGACAACAACACTAAAAAAAAAATTATAAGAAATACAGCAACAAATAAACTTAACCCTTTACTGCATGGCGTTATATATATATGAATTCCTTTTTATAAAATACGATAAAGTCAAACCTCTTTTTTTTTAACATCATACAGTTTATATTTCTGAGATAACGTTAAATTTGGAGAGCATTTTTACAAAAAAGTAAAAAAAACGATGATTCAAAAAAAAAAATTCTACTTTTAAAATTTTGAAATAATTAAAATTTATAGGCAGTAATAATTTAAAAAAAACTATTTAGATATTAAGAAGAAATTATACACTTAGAAAATAGATTTGGTGTTGACAACCGAATTTGTTGCCAAATCGACTGATTCGGGTGTGGTAACCTTATTTTTCAGTTGTGACCACAGAATTTTCGTTAAGGCAACCGAAATTTGACTGTCGCAGTCAAATTACTAATGCATCGACAAATTTAGGGTTCTCACAACTAAAATATTCGGTTATCACAACTGAATCATTCGATTGGCGACAAATTCGGTTGTAAACACCGCATTTGAATTTTTCTGTGTGTACGCTTTCCTTCACACAGAGAAAAATTTAACCATTTGCCAACCAAAATTCGGTTGCTACGACAAAAATTGGTTGAAAACTACTTAATATTGGATTTCACAATAAAATTCTGGTTACACAAAAGAATTTTAATTGGAACACTCAAAATATTCTGAAATCACATTTGATTGTGCTAACCGTATTTATTGCTTGTACTCAACAAAATACACTTTTTCAGTAGGTTGGCACTTTATTTTTCTGTGTGTACACACATAATTTGGTTTATATACGCAAAAAAACTACGAAACAGTACGATTTCAAATTTTAAAAATGAAAAATTTTTAATTTTTTTAATGGCTGAAAAAGTTATAAACAAAAAACGGCAAAAATTTTCGCTTATACAATTTTTAAAATTTTTTGGATTTTTCGGGGGATGCGACCACACGTTTTTGAGCAACCTTTCCGTGCTAAGCCCGAATTTGGTTTCCATATTTTTCTAACACATCTGGTTTTTGAGGGTAACTGAGGTCACAGTTAAAAAACAACTTAAAATTGAATCGCACATGATCGGTTCAAAGAATTACGGGGTAAAATCTTATTTGAATGATAGACATTAGCCTAACTATTATTATATGTAAATATTTTAAATCGATCAGTTAATATTTTTTGTCTCTATATCAATTTCTTCTTCAAAATAGATAAAATGAAAAACATAATGCAGCACAAAATTGAGTGGCACATCCGCAGTTTAAAGAATTATGGGGTCAAATATGGTTTGAACGGTAGAAATCAACATTACTCTTATTTTCACATACGCTAAATTGATTCGGATAAACTTTGAATTCTCTACAATATTTTTCTCTCCAAAAATTGCTAAAAGGCTAACTTTAATTTGAAGTCACACTCGCAGCTTCAAGAATTATGGGGTCCAATATATCTTGAATTGTAGATGTTATCATAACAATCAATATGTGAAAGTGCTAAATAGATCGGATCTTAGTTTTTGGTTTTACATCACCTGTAGCTCCACAGTACGCTAAAAATACACTTCAAATTGATTGGCACATCCGCAGTTTAAAGAAGAATAGGTTAAAATCTTGCTTTTATGATAGAGATCACCATTACTATTGTTCTCTGCAAGCGCTAAAAGCTTCGGATTATCCCTTTGGTTTCTACATCACTTTTAGCTACAAAAATCTATGAAAAGCTACAAAATTTAACCTCAAATGCCTCTGGATGCGAAAATAATAATATGATGCATTTAGCATTTACACACAATAATAGTGGTACTGATATTTACTGATCACGCAGTACTGCAACTCATTTGTTCTCAAAGTGGCGATGTGCCATTAAAAATATAAAATTTTAAGAGTTTCACGCTTAGACATGATGAGATTTGTATTGTCATATTTTATTTATTTGATCTGCTTTTATTAGTTTATTTGTCATTTATATGCCAAAATAAATAAATTTCAATTATGTTGACGCTGAAAGCGCAAAAATATAAAATCTATAAAATTTTCTTTAACTGAAAAAAAAACAGAGTTACAGATTTTGGAGAGCTAAGATTTATTCTTAACTGAGGGCACTTATTTTTTTTTACATGTAGGAGATTTCGCAACAAGAGGATTATCATTAACCAAAAGTTTAAGGCTATTTCATTTTATGCTGAAAAAGTTATACCTAAAAAATTTGACAAACTTTTAAAAGTTACAAGCAAAATTTGGGCAAATTAGGGTAGTTTTTAATTGCTAATCAATTAAAAACTACCCTAGTTTGCCCAAATTTTCACATTAACAGTATAAATATTAAAATTTAGGATATTCGCCTGGTCAAATTCGTGGCTTCAAAAATGCCGATGCCATTAAAAATATATATTGGTCTTAAAATGATTTAAATCCTGAGTTACAGGAAATCGTACGGTTCCGTAGATTTTCCCATATATTCGCTATAGTTTTGGTTTTTGGGTGATCCGAAATGTTTACCCTTTCTGGTTTCAAAATTTTTAAAAGATAGAAATTAGCTTATTTTCAAATCACTACACTCACAATATTTTAACAGTAACTGATTGTAGTTTATTTTAACACTAACTGATTGTAGTTTTTTTAAAAAGTAATCACTAAACTTTGTTTTTTTTAAGGAATATACATTCAAACCACAAAGAAAAGAAATATTGTTTTTTTAAACTTATTTTACCATTTATTACAAAACAAACTACACTTAAATACTGTTTTTCTGTACCAGTTACCAGTTTTCATTTAAAATTTTCTTTTAACAAAAAATTCTTTATTTGAACTAAGAAGTTAATGATACACGTAGGGAACTTCTGCTGTAAATATTTGTAGTTGTTTGAGTTGCAATACAGTATATTTATTTTTAAGTGAAAGAACAGTCATTTGTGGAAGAAATTTCAGTTTTGACTACATGTGTAGTTCATTTAAAAAAACAAACCACATTAAATTACTGTATTTTGATTTTACATTCATTTTATATAGTATTTTTTATTTATTAAAAAAATAAAACAAATAAATGTTTGTTTAATTTTTACTGCATATGTGGTTCATTTTTACAACAATTGAGGTTCATTTCTTGAACAGTAAAAAAACAAATGACATTGTTAGTTGAATTTACTGAAATGTAAGTCGTCCTTTCTTCAAGTGAAATTTCATATGTTTTTTAATTTAATTTCAGAATTCTAAGTGCAGTGAAAAAAAGAATAACTGTTGTTTTTAATAATTTGGGAGTTAATTTTTGATAGTTGCAATAAAATAAAATCGTTTATTTTTACGTTTTTGGGAGTTTTTTAAATTTTATTTTTTTTGATAGTGAGAAAAAGAGATTAGCTTTTACTTTTACGGATTTTGAGGTAGTTTTTTAAAATAAATGAAAACAACATTTGATTTAGAAGAAAAGTAAGAAGACCGGTTTTTAACTATATGTTTAGTACTTTTAAAGTACATATTATTTTGATTTTAAGGACAAAATATTGTGAGTGTATTAAAATATACAACTTTCATTAAGATCTGGAGTTTCATGCAGTAAAGGTTTAAAAGCACAGAAAGACCGTAAAGCACCATTATTATGATGATGTAGACGATGACGATGAAGAAAATTGTAAAAAAATAATATTTGGGTCATACATAATTTTGAATTATAGAAGAAGCACGCATGTCAGATTAAGATGTAAGATATCCCAGTAACAAAAAATAAGGAAAAATGCCCAAATGAAGAAGTTTTTTCTGTTTTGAAGGACCATTATAATAGATACATACGAACGAAATTCTTAAAATGTTCATGTTATCATAAACTACCCTATGGGGAATAGGACCGGTTCTGCGTATGCCACAGGATCGGTCCCTTCGTGCCAGAGACTGGTCCTCTGCTAAACCCTACCCTATGTAAACAACTGGCAACTTTAACATTGGCTTGTCATAGGAGGGGGTTATTTGTCCTGCCTTAAACCACATAGTGGCATGCCACAGGACTAACCAAAGATGGGCATACCACAAGACTGTCGCAAAAGGGCCATGTCGTATAAAATAAACGAAAACTAAACAGCTTCCAATGGGTAAAATTCTGGCCAACTGGCTTTTTCTTGTTAATAAGCATTCTGGTTAAGTGATATGTCCTCCCTTTACCAGTCACAGAATTGGTAATTTTAGGACAATTGACACTGCTTAACCCACTGCAGTATTAAATTATACCAGTCCTGTGATAAGTCCTTCTTTAACCAGTCACTTTTAGGTCAATTGACTCCTCATTCCCATAGGGTACTTTAAAAATATAGAAATGATCACTCAGGTGGATTACACACTGTCACAAAATGAGAAAAAGTCGATATGGTTTGAACCGCGATACATATTTTAAGCAGATTTTGTCCCGCTGATTTCAAACTTTCCCACCATGTTACAATTTTGAGAATATCGTGATTAAAAAGGCGAAAATAGCGTTTTTAACAATTTTTGAAGTTGTGTACACTCCAAATCCCAACAGCTTAAGCTTTGCTATTACGATGGTAGATATATTTTACTTTTTTTCTCTATACTGAATTAAAAAACTTTAAATATTTGTGTATTATTATAAGAAAAAAATTGCATTTGAAAAACACTCTATCGAAAAAATTACTAAATATTGCATTTTTAAAAGTATCCTAGGCCATGCATCCGTCCAGCTTAAATTTATTTTAGGGTCTCGATTAGGGAGTGCAAAATCCGGCACTTTTTCATTTCCCGGAAGAGGCGGAAATTATTTTTCAAAATTTCCGGATTCCCGGTATCCCGCTCGAAAAATATACTTTAAAATTGTTTCATGTTAAGTCATTTTGCATATAAAAAATATTTTGCATATAAAAATATATGCAAAATGTCGTACACGACCCGACGAAAAAAGTTTTTATATATAGTCATATATGTCTTGATATAAATATATAAAATTATATATGTGGCTTTATGTAACGATATATATTTACATCTCATATTTATTTTTAGGCAACTTTTTAATACAGCGCTATATATCATATATCGTTATAACTATCTCATGTTTTATATAAGTTGATCTTTTTTATCTCATATATATACTTGATATAACTAAATATGAGATCATATATACTTCCACGAATAAATATATATAAGTATATATGGTACAATAAAACCAAACAAATTTTGTCACTTTTATATACAATTACCAGAAAAGACAGAAAAAAGCAAAAAAAAAATTATTGTGAAAAAAGTAAACGTAAAAAAGCAACACTTAAAAGCAAAATCTCAAAGTTAATAGAATAGATAATATTTCATTAGTATAAAAAAAACTTTAAGTCAACAATTTTCTAAAAAAAAAACTATAAAAAGTCCAAAAATCTTAAGAAAAAGCTATTCTAATTCTCAAAATCGGAAAATCCAAATAAAGCAAAAAACATAAAAAAGTAAAAAAGCTAATTTGTCTTTGACAATTTTATATAAACATATATGGTAGAAACAAGAAAAAATTCTATCACCCCAGCAAAAACATGGTAATGACTATATTATTTTATACACTACTTTCTAATTAGTACTTATTACCTTCTGTATTACTTAAAATAATAAAATAATGGGTTGTCAATAAGAAACTTATAATAGATTAATTTCATACAAGTTGTTATTACTTCCGAAAAAATACAACCTTTTTGTGGATTCGATTTGTTTTTTTTTTGTAAGCTAAGGGGTAAGGTGTTAGTTTTGGTATATCTCGAAATTACATATAAGAAAACTTAATTTATGTTTTAAACTATCAACTGTTATATGCCTCGGTGGGTTAGGGTATAGAGCAGTTACTTTTTTTTTAAAATCTATTTTTAGACTCAATATTGTTTTTCCTTCTGGTAATGGCTTATTATTCATACCCTTGTATGTATATTGGGAACCCCATATAATTCATATTTACATAAGGCTGACAGTAATGCATAACTCATTACTTATGGGACATTTCATATAAAAAAGGTAAGAATTATAATATAAAGGGTAATACGTCCAAGCCTGCGAGTTTAGATTACTAGACTCATTATTTGTTAAGGTGTGTTTTTACTGGGACTTTTTCATATAATTGTATATAGCATAACATATTAGTCAAATTGAAATTCCGTCTAATTTTCCAATCCATTTATTTATACTCAAATTTGCATTACTATGTGGAATGTGAAACAAAATAGTTATATCAAATTTTATTAAATTATATATAACTTGATCAAATTAGAGAGACCCTTTTTTGGATCAAATTATATCAGATGAGATCCCATCGGATCTAATGCCATTTTTCGGCTCAGCTATGATATAATGCGATAATGAATTATATATATATATAATTATATATTCCTATACCGGAACTTTTTTCATCAGGGACCTGCGATTTTTTTATATAAGTCCCCATTATTTATAAACTTGAGGTTTTTCTCTGAATTTTAAGTTTTTCTCAAGTCTAAGAAAAGTTGACTTTATAACAGCAATTCTAGAAAATCTTAGAGTTTGTTGGAAAAAAGTTCACAAAAATGTAAAAACTTAAAAAATAATAAAATCAATTGAATCTGACCGAAGACTTCCGCCCAAAACCCGAATTTGGACAATATGTATTTGGTAATTGAAAGTAGTATTTGGGACAAATTTTTAAAATGGTAAAATTTTTTTGGAAGCGATCTAGAGTGACTTGTTTGTATAAATTTAGGTCAAATTCTAATTTTAACCCTAAAGTTAACTATTGCGGTGAAATTAGCAGAATTGTTTACTTTAAAAATTTGTTTAAACTGATAATTGCTTCATTAAAAATGTGGAATATTCAAACAAAGTTTTTAAAATTGTGTTCTTCAATTAGCCGGTATTCTCGGAATCCCGCGACGGGAAATCCCGCTATGCATTCCCTAGTCACGATATAAAATTTGAATTTTCTCTATTTTAATGTCGGCGAAAAACGTTAAAATTATTACATCAACTCTGCTTAAATTGCATTTAAATATAAGCTACGCGTATCTTCAAAATTGTACAAAATAATAATTCTTTTTCTCAAATCCCATGTTCAAAATTTATTTATATTTTTTTGATAAATGTATTTGCTAAATGTATCTTTACGCTATTTTAACAATCAGTTTTAGAAAATATTCTTGCGGTATCTTCAAGAGCAAAAAGTATTCCAAATTTTTTTTCGTTATATTGAATAATTAGAAAGCGTCAAACGTGTAATAAAAGGCTCTAAAATGTACCAAAATAGCCATTTTTTTAAGAAACTTTAACCCCGGTTTTCTCAAAATTGTAGAGCGATGGAAAAATTTGGATGCCTGATTTGGAATCTGGCAATCAAATACGATATAAATCAAATAACGGCATTTAAACCAAGGAAGACTGTCGAGGTGTGTTATTTAACTCTCAATTTATGATTTATCGGTTGCGGCTGCTATAAAACATATTAAATACATTACATTATTTGATCGGGTGGTTCGAAAGGCCAACCTTTCTATTTCTATAAAAGAGTTTACAATGAATAAATCCACTGGTTTTCATTTAACAAAATCGAAAACTGTTTCTTTTGAACTTTAATCGTTAAGATTTGCTGGGTAAGTTTTGTTTAAAGTAGGTTATGTTTTTTTTAAGGTGTTTAACAGTGTTCTGGAGATAAATGTTGTTTGTATTATAATATTTTTAAACTTCTGTGTAAATTGTAAATAAAAAACACGAATGATCATGAAATCTATGTTTTGTATTTATGTACAGAAAATACAATATAAATATTTTTCCATTATAAATATAATCTAGTATGTATGATACGATAAAACTTTGATGTGATAATAACAAATAGAATAGACTGGGGTGCATTCGTCTCTCATATTTTATTTAAAAAAAAAAAATCGAAAAAAAGTTCATAATTGAATGACTGTATTAAATTTTAAAAATTATTTTAAGAGTAACGCAATGCGAGAAAAATGCCCTTCTCATTTCATACATCCGCTAAAAGTATAATTAAATGAAAAATCTCAAGGTTATTATCTGCAACATGAGTTTTGGATCAAATTACAATGTATTTTAGAGTCTGCTTCCACCTTAAAGAATGTCTGCTACTGACAAGGAAAGTCTAACAAAGGGCTATCTAACGATCAAATTCAAAAATGTCATAGTGGAGGCAAAAGAAAATAAAACTGCATTTTTTAGTTGCCAAATTTTATAACTTGTTTGGTTTTTTTAAATTACTTTTTTGCATCATTAATACAAATCCCAAATGCCTGTAGCTTTCTAACTAATAAGCTTTTGGCAAATGTTGGAAAACAACTCCAGTTTTTACCCCTTCGATATTTTTTTTCAGCTAGCCAAATTGGTCGTTATTCGGTATTTCGAAACATAATTGAACAACTTTGCTAATGGAAAACATTTTATTGGAAGTGTCAAATTAAAGAACAAATCCAAAGATAAGGAACAAATTCACTGTTTTGCCAATCGGAAAAAAGTTCGGCGGCCGCACAGTTTACAGGTTTACAGCGAAACTTCTTCGTTTTTCTTAATTTTGACGCTCGAGTCTAAATTAGGTTCTTGTCATACTCTCTACTTGTTGCACTCAGTGAAAAAAATTTAATCATATTTACAAAACAGTTTCATTGGACGAAATATTTATGAAACATTCTTCATCATTTCATAAAAAAATATCATCAACATTTTGTTTATGTTAATAGTCCATAAGTCTCAAAAACCGAAAGTGATAGGGCAAAATGGACAAATTTTTAAGTCTTAAGGCTTCTTTACGCGAGCTTGATCCAAGTGAAATTCCGAAACGCATCACCTTAACAATATTTTTATAAATCAGTTTCATAAATAGTTACATTGGACGATAAACAATGAGGCTTTGAATATTTATGAAGGTTTTCATAAATATGATGAAGATTTTCCTTTGAGTGTAGTAACCCAGTTACCAAATAAGCGTGGTGAAGGGCCTGATGGAGCAACTGTTTTTTTTTTGTTTAGAAGAGTTTAGTGACATGTCAATGATAATTAAAAGTGTCATACCCCTTTCATATTAATAAGTGACCAGTTCTGTGACAGTTCGTAGGTTACTCACTAGGGCGGGTCGATTTAATAATCGCCCAAAGCTCAGTGAAAATCGTATTCTAGGGATCAAAATAAGAAACTTTGCGGAATTAACCATACCTCTAAAACGAATTCTACTACCCCGAAACTGTTGACTTTTGTCCCGTAGGGTCAAGTTTTGAAAAATCCCACTTTGACCCATGTAGAGTGCCCCAATCGAGTCCAAATGTATGACCGACCCCCACTAACTTTGAAGGGCCGATCCACCCATGCTCGTGGCACACCCCCCTGGAACTCCCCTGGGGGGTTCCCCATACAAACATTTCAAAAAATCTCCATTTTTGGCACTTTATTTTATTATTTTTTATTTATTTTATTTATTTTTAATATTTTATTTATTTTTTCTCTTTAGAAATTTATTTAGTCAGAACATATGTAAATGAAAAAATTAATTTAACTTAGTAATAGAAAAGAAAAGATAAAAATTACTGTTTGAAGTCTTTTTTGCTTTCAAGTCTGGGCAATTTCGCACGGCTCTCTAACGTCGTCGCCATAACAGCCTCTACATTTTCCGGTATAACTCGTTTGGAAACGCTAGCTAGCAATTGAACGTGTCGTTCTGTTGCAGGTCGTAAAATAGGTTGTGTGGGTTTTTTAAGCCACCACAAGACACAGCTGCATGTCGTAAACTTACTTAAGCAAAATCGGTTACAGGTAGAATTGAGCATAAAATTATCATAAAGGATTTTCCAGAAGTAATAAAAGGCGCACTTGCTTAACAGAAAGCATAAAATTATCATAAAGGATTTTCCAGAAGTAATAAAAGGCGCACTTGCTTAACAGTATTTGTGGTCAGATTAACGTTTAATTTACATGTAAGTATTTTATGGGCAGTTTTGACAACAAAATCGGTTACAGGTAGAATTGAGCATAAAATTATCATAAAGGATTTTCCAGAAGTAATAAAAGGCGCACTTGCTTAACAGATTTTGTGGTCAGATTAACTTTTAATTTACATGTAAGTATTTAATGGGCAGTTTTAACAACAAAATCGGTTACAGGTAGAATTAAAATTACCATTTCATTTTTATTACCTCGTAGACCATATATAACGCAACAGTTTTTGTGAATGCATTAAGTCGTTGTGAAGAACTCAAAGTGTGAAGTTCTAATTTCAGATAAAAAAATATTTAAAAAAAAAAAATCATTCCAAATCAAAAAGTTTACAATGAATCCACCATCCTTTACACCGCAAGATGAAGCAATAACAACATCAACAACTATCGAAAACCCAATGAGTCATATACCCAGGCATGATGTTACTGTTTTTGGTGTGTCTACTGATTTGACTGATCTTAATTTACCAACCCATCTGGATATTTTGAGATATTATTTTTACTTGAGCGAACAAAAAAAAATTGCTCTATAAATCATTCACTATTCAAGTACAAGATAAGTTGATTGGAATTTGGAAAAAACTTGGTATGGAAATAATGCTGAAAAAAAGTGTATATAATAAATTGAATAGATTGCTTGTCAAATATCAAGAGCAAATCAAGAATAGAAACAAACACCAAGAATTTACAGAGTATGTAAAATCTCTGGAAACAATTTTTTTCATTGGAACATGTAAATGCGATTTGAAGGCAGCTCCA